>OY730478.1:47739285-48270116 GCA_963422695.1 Xylophagus ater | reverse complement strand
TTGAGCTTTGTCTTCTATAAGTCTGGTAGCTTTTTCGTATTTTTTTGATATAATAAAAATGTAAACAAAATAAAGTAACATCAAAAAACACACAATACACATAGAATTTCCAACTTGTATTCTTTTTTGGCACAATTTTAGTTCTACAACAAATTTAACTCTTTATTAGTATTTCTTAAAAAGACTCTGTGTGATATAGAAATATTAGGCTGTCCGGAAATTTTGTGCCGAATTTTAGGCCAATTTTTTTGTTTATTTATATATTCATGAATTTGATCCACAACCTTTCTTTATCTTTTACGCAATTTGAAGATTCCATTCTTCCAGAATTTTTCAGTAAAACACTTCTCAAGGTAGTTTTTAATGTCGTCCAAAGAGTTCTTGCTGGTCGAAGAATTTGTAACGACTTGAATAAGTTATAATCTGAAGCTTAAAATGTATTCTTTCAAAATATGTATACAAGTCACATGTTTTCAACAGCGTTAAGCAATTCGCTGCCAACCAAGAGTATAGTCGTAGTTGGTAGGGTGTTTAGAATTGCCAACAAGAGTATGTTATATTCGTTTTTGTTTTGAATTTGCAAACATTTATGGACACAAACGGACTTTGAGTCCTGTGACATTCCAATTGCCAGCGACGAGTATGGTTGGATTTGATTTTATGCATGCAATCACTTACCTTTGATAAAATATAAATACTCATAAACAAAAAAACAACTTGGCAATAGGAATAAACTCACAAAATTTGAGCTAGCAGCGAATTGCTTAATATTTATTGAGATATGTTCCAATGTAATATTTTGGTATTCCGAACGTTAAAAATTGGACAAACTCTCTTTCTTAATAAGTCGATTTTCGTCAAATTATACGTAAATAAAAACATATTAGTGATTTTAATTAATTCATAAAACTAGTTAGTTCATGGTGTCCTTCCAGAATAACTTAATTTCTTGTTCCGAATAATTTTGTATATTTAAATACTTTCTACGAAAAAAGAATGAAAATTTAAATATTATAAAAATATATTTTAGTTTAATTATATATTTATTTTAATTTTGGCTCATTTTATAATTATTAAGTTTTAGTTAGTCTATTTGAATTGCTCGTGTTGTGTTTTAATATTTTTTCTGTCAACAACCAAATTTAACTTTCCAGTTATTGATTTTCTAGTTTGACTAAAATAAATTTAATATATTTCAACAAATTAATGGTTAACACAAAATTAAGTAAGTTAAAAGTTTTAAATTTTCTATAGTTTCTAAGTAAGTGAAACCTATTTTTTGGGAAATCTAGTTAATAACAACAGAAATTCATTAGGTAAACTAATTCTGCGAATAACTCTGTGTATTTTAACCGATTTGTTTAACGTCGATTGAAGGAGCACATCTCCTATTTTAGGTGAGCTACAAGTAATACAAATTTAAGTATTAAAACATAAATTTGATGTTATTCTATTGATATAGATATGTAGGTACAATCAGAATAAATCAGTGGATCAGTAAAAATTTTGAACTTATTGTTTCAATCAACAGTTTTCAAACTTTTTTCTGGCTCGAAACTTTAAGCTAAACTAAATTTTCAGTTGTCAGAATCAGTTGTCGAGAGAATAAAAGAAATTATATATACACGTTTTCTTAATTAAAATAATGATTTTGAAAAGATATTTAAAGTGTTAATAATAAATATCTAGTGATTGGTCAAATAATAGAAATTTTGAAATAAAAACTTTGTGTCTGCCAGAAACTACTAAAATACAATATTTAAACAAAAAAAAAATTTTCAGAGCCAATTTTTTTAAAAATATTGTAAATAATTTAATCATTAGACTACACTAAAGAAAATCGACTGTCGACTGTCACTGCAAAATTTAGGTTCCAACACTTATAAAATAATAACTTAGAAATTATTACCAAATCTAAATCTAAAATTTCACCAAACTTAAGAAAAGCGTCCAGAAAATTGTATTCTAAAAATATCAGATCGAATCGCGAAGGATTTTCTTTGAGTGTACAATTAATAAGAATTTAAATTTAGCCAACTAATGGAATTTTTCCAATACCTTTGACTTTTTACACAATATTTAAATATAATACATATATAATACAATTAATAAGCCATTGACATTCAGAATTAGTTTATAACCAAATTTAAAGAGCCAAGAAAAATACATCGGTATATTTGAATATTGTTTCAATCGAACGAGAATTTTGGATTTATGAATAAAGCCTTATTTACATCTAACATTTACTACGTAAGCAAACGGTTAATGTTAATAAGAATTGTAAATGCTTGTTTTGCAAATTTTAAACGCTGAAAAGAATTTACATCTGGCCTGTGTAGACGCTTTCATTGATCTAGCCTAAATCATAAAGAATTCAAATAAAATACGATATTACGAATGACAGTAACAGCAATAAAATGTATGCTGAAATGAAGTAGAAAATATCATTGATACGTTCCATACATTGACTACATAAATAGGCGATACTTTGCTAAATTTCAATAAAATCGATACAAGGAGAGTGCTGCAAGAAATAGTCGCAAGAAAAAATTAGGTTGTTTTTAAAATTGTTTAGATGTACTTTAAAAACTAATAAAGCGATTTAAATAAAATTTGCAAAATAGATTTGTGCTATTAGGGGCCAGGCTTTCTCCAAATAAGAGCAAATTTGAAAAAGTTGTGCAGAAAAAACCTTGAAATATTATTAGTTTTGGCTGTTGTCAGTCCCATTTCTATCATAGGCCATCAAAAAATAGGCTATAGCCCTATAAATGTTTGGCACCATTGCAACTTCTCTGTAAAAAAGATTGTAAACACATGCATTTTTACATCACACAGACTCTTTTCAACAAATACCTTTAATAAGGTGGCGTGTTCAGACGTGCCCAAATCAGAATCCAAGTTTAGAACTCCCTTTACTGCATACTTTTCCATACGAATTAGTCCGATCCAATTAATTCCATATTACAAATAAGATTTCTGATGTTTGAATTCTACAAGACAAGATAAAAAGAACTTTAAATATACCACGTTTTAAAATTTTCTGTTGAATTATAAAAACTTGACAATTCTATATATTAATAACAACTTTTTTAAAATTTTTTTTTTCCGAACTAACTTTCCGTACAAAACAAAATTTACTGATAATGAATTCAATTTTGCTTAAAGATGGCTAAAAGCATTAAAAGAATGCATTTTCATCGTGTTCTGAGCTCAAAGTTCCAAATGTCTAGCTAGTCAGGAAGTTAGTTAAAAATCGATTGCAAGATTTGTACTGGACAAACAAACAAACAAACAAGAAAGCGAGTTAATAAAAATGTGGTAATAAATACTAATAAATTTTTCATTTGCTTTTCTCCCCTGTGTAATAGTAAAAAAAACTAGCTACATTTTTATACAGGGCCACGCTACCCAATCGAAAAACTTTACATTTGCCTTAAGTTAATGTGTTAATGGAATAAATTCTTTAAAAAAACGATTCTTAATTTCTCAATTAAACCTAATGACTATAATACTTTGATCAATCTTTAAATTTAAACTTGAAAAATACTAAAATAGCAATTAAATCTACAATTGAAATGCCTTTTTTTGTCTATATGTATTTCAAAGGAAAAGATTTTAATCAATTTAATGTTATTGCGCATATTCTGTTCATATGTGATAATTCGCAATAAAAAAAATGAAAGATTCAGACTTAATAAAGAAACATTGAACGCCGCGAATAATTACTATTATGAATTAAAATTAATTAAAATTGCTGATAGACGGACAGCTTTATAATATCATTTAGTATAAGATCATTTAAATTTTGTGAACATTTCAATTGCATGTCAGGACATCAGCTAATAATTCGAACAAGATGATACTAAATGAATTTAATTGGATATGGACTTTTTTGTGTGTCGACTGATGCACAGTACCAAAAATTTTACATTGTCGAATTTGTATACCTTCTGGATATCAATGATTATCACAGAACGGTCACAAAACACTTCATGTATAGAACCAGAAGCTATTTCGATTTTTATATGACAATTCGTACATTTTTCCATCCATCTATATTCACGATAACTTAAAAATACTAATATCCTGTGAAATAGGATTATTTTAATGCGTAAGCGCATTGCAAACTCGTTGGTCGTCATGAAGAGTTCGAGTAGAAACTGAAGAAACTTTTTCAATTAGGAAACAATTTTATATCTATATCTAAATTTAGGAGGGCTTCGTACTAGTAATATCTTCAGAATTATTTGCTATTTTCCTTCTCTATTGCATTTAAAAATATTTACACCTGCCACTACTTTTCAAAAAGTGAAAAGGAAGGACCTTCTTGATAAATTTATATAGATTTAAAAATCTTTCACATCCACTTTGTGGTCCGCTTTGGGATATTTTATAGTTATTAGTGAAAACCAAGAAGTTTTGGTGAATTTTTCTGCAAAAACCATTTTGATTACTGCGTTTTTATTAGCTCGTTTTCTTGTTTGTTTGTCCGATACAAATCTTGCAATCGATTTTTAACTAACATCCCGACTAGCTAGACATTTGAAACTTTTATATCTCAGAGCACGATGACAATGCATTCTTGTAATATTTTTAGCCATCTTTAAGCAAAATTAAATTAATTTTCAGTAAATTTATGTATGGAACAACAGAAAATTTAAAAACGTGGTATATAAAAAGTTTTTTTTATTTTGTAATTATTTTTTAAAACATTTTTTTTTGTTTCTTTATTTCATAAATTTGATCACCACCTATTTGTCAAAATAACAAATCTAATCAATCTAATTGATTTTTTAAAAAAGTAACGTGCCTAAAAATGTAATCTGTGCTAAAATAATAAAAATACTTTTCGTCTAATTATTTCCTTTATTGCGAAATATAAAAATAGACGTTATGAGATTAAATTAAAAAACACTGATTGAATGCAATCGTAATTTAATTGACATTGATTATTTATTATTTATCATTGACGAAAATTGACATGTTTATTATCTTTACACTTTTTTGAAAACATCAAACCTAAAGACAATGGTGTTATTGAATTGGAATTTGTTCGTTTTGAAGAAAATCCTATCATGTGATTCAAAAAAGATAATAAAAATTAGGACGCAAAAAAAAGAAACAAACCGTAAGTAAATCAATTGCTCGGATAATAGTAATTAATATTAGTGTTCTTTAAATTTACTGATAAATAATATGATGTTAATATGATTCATTTTATACCTGATTCACACCTTCAAATAAAAACATTTGTTAACACATAAAAAGTGTTTCTAAAGTGTTGCAAAAGTTTACAAAACGTTGTCGAAACGTTTTTGTAAAATGTTTTTTATCACACGACTCCATTGGACTTATTTCAAGACATAATTTCAGTCGGACTGAAAAAAAGTCTAATGAAGACTCTTAAAATTGGACATAATTTCAGTCGGACTGAAAAAAAGTCTAATGGCGACCCTAAAGAGGCGTCCAAACGCACAGTTTTTTACTTAGTTTTGCCTGCGCAAATCAGATTTGCGCATGCAAAACTGAGCGTCTGGACAAGTCACAGTTCGTTTGCGCAGGCAAAAGTGCGACTTGTGCGATTTGAGATCGTGTCTGAAAAATAACTGTGGTACGTGCATGCAAATCGTAGCGTGTGGACGAAAACTCATTATTTTATACAGTTTTCATGCAATTGCGAAAGGCGAAAGGCACGAAAATGTCTTCAAGAGACTTTTTAGAGGAGTTAAGCTTGAACTATTCATTATTAAAAGTTCTAAGCACAATATCTTGACATTAAGGAGTTCCAAAGAAAACTGTGTAAAAATATGGAAAAGACGGTATCGTGTGGACACAAAATTTGCACAGAAAAACTGCGCAAACTACGACTGTGCAAAAAGACTGAGCGTTTGGACCGTACTTAAAATTTGGACTTTTTTGTCAGTCCGACTGAAAATATGGGCAGATTCAAGAATTCAGTCGGCTGTGCAGGTGAAGCAGCCAGGCGTTCAAAAATTCAGAAAATTTGACAAGCAGTCAAAGCAGACGTTCGAAAATTCAGTTGAATGCAGCATTTGCCCGCAGTCGCTGAAAGTCAATTGATTTCGTTTGCTCTGATTGCAAATGGTAATATAAGGATTTCGTCAGATGTTGTAATAATGGAAGAGGGAGTATAAAAATTAATAAATTTTGTAGAAATAATTAATAATTTGCCGCAATTGCCTAGCTGTTAGTAATTAGCTGTCAATTACTCTGCAGTCATTCGTTCAAAAATGCAATAAAAACAGCCAACTTTGCCTGCAAATGACGTCAATTGACTGCATCTTGTTTTGCAGGCGGCTGAATTCTTGAATCTGACCTATGTCTTGAAATAAGGTCAGTGGAGTCGTGAGGTTAGTAATTCATTCTTCTATACTACCATAGCATATATGTATAAGTTTTGTCACTACATTTGTTACGCATAGGAATAATCATTGGAGATCGATATCAGGGCACGAGGTTTGTAGACAAAAGTTATATAGATTTTTGCATGTACAAGATAACTCAAAAACGTTTTGTACGATTTAAATGTAATTTACAATATTGGTTATTCTTTAAATCAATTTGATATTGTATTTCAGCAAAAACGATCGAGAGAGAGCGTAGTAACAAAGAAAAAATCAAGGCGACAAAGTTTTGTCGTTTTTTTCAGAGTTTATTGGAAAAGTTGAACAGCAAATTTTATTTAAATTAATCTCATATATTGCAAACATAAATAGATGTTAAAATGTTTAATTTCAGTCAGATCGGCTCAAGGATAGTAGAGAAAGGAATAGTTGTAGACAAAAAAAGACCTGCCAATACAATTTTTTTGTTTAGTTTTAGCTTTACTTTAGAGACTATAATATACCGATTTGCATAAAAATCTGTAGAATAGATTTGAGCTATTAGGACCCAGGCTACCCCTAAATCAGAGCAATTCCGAAGAAGAAGAAGAGGCAAAGTTATGCGAAAATATTATGAAATGATTAGTTTTGTTTTTTTTCGCTTAGTTTTAATTTATTAAATTTGTTAACTTCACTAATTATGAGTCTCATTTTTACCACAGGACATGGCAAATTATAATTAAAATTCTTGTCGCAACGATTTGGTAGAGTTTTTCGAAAAAATGTCTTTGATTTATAAAACTTCTGGAAAACTTTTTTTGCATATCAGGTGTGGATCCGTTATCAGACAGGTGATATGTGTGTGAATAACATTTGTGACCTTATATACCTTTTTTTTTTGTTGTAATTGGATAAAAACGTACTTCTGATAAGTTTAAAAACAAAAAAGAAATGTTTATACAATGACAGCTGTAGAACATGATCAACTCAATATTTACTTACGCGATGGTGTCGCAAATAATTCCATTAATATGCAAAAAAAAAACAAAATAATTCAGTTTTAATGTGTCTGATCTGAAAACAGTTAGTTACCGTTTATACAAGTAGGATTGTTTTTGCGGAGCTAGCTAGAAAGTTAATTTCTTTAACATAAAACACCGACTTGTAATCAATTTTAGTGCTAAATATAGTAAAATTTCAATTGGTATCTCCAAAAATCAATCGGGAAAATTCAATTTCTGTTCAAACATTATTATTACAGGAGTTTTCCGAAATGGGGGTGACCTGTATAAGCTCAACAAACCAGGATATAATTAGGTAAACAAAGCTGTTTTTAAAAACAAATTTATTATTTTTTTTAAAACTTATAAAGATTAAATCAAGTATTATCGCCACGTGAAAGAAAGATGATGATAAAATATCTAAGAGCGATTTAATGCAAAAATATTATATCTAGAATATTTAAATAAAACAATCCTAAAATATAAAAAAAAAAGCTTCGTCATGAACAAGTTGTCATAGATAAAAATTTATTAGTGCTACATATTTGCTCATTCAATAAACCCAGTTGAAATTATTGAACCAATAAATAAAAGTACTAAAATTTAAACCGTGCAATTTTTAAGTTAAACAAGTTTAAACTTCATTAGATTTGTGATAGACTACAAAATAAAACTATAACTTAGTGCTTTAAACTAGTTTAAATGCTTTAATCCGTCACTGCTTTAAAGTAAATCATGTTGTGTTTTATATTGGCTTAAAAATGAGCTGCATCGAATTAACTCTGCGGTAATAAATTTAAGGTTTACGTCATTGCAGGTAAATGAAAGTTGAGTACTATTTGTAGAATTAAATTTAACTAAACAATTAATTTAACAATATTAGATAATATTTTCTTTCTTTAAAATGTGTACTTTTCTAATCCTTAACTTCATCTTACAACAGTTCCCATTTTAAAGTTCAAGATTAAGAATAATATTGATCAAATAATTCTCCATGTCATTTATTATCCTTTTTGAATCAAATTTTAAAAGATAAATAATTATATTAGATAAAGCCAGGGAAATCATTTCAGTTGAATTCAACATTTTTTTATCGGTAATTTGTCCTTTTTTCTGCTCCTCATTAAATTAAATTTGTTTCAATAAAATTATCTAAGGACTCAATGTTCTAAATTTCATTACAATCGCTTAAAAGGTTTCCTAGTTAAAAATAAGTCTCATATTTCATATCAACTCATTCTGAAGTCGATATCAAAAATAATAGGAATCTATTACTCATAATAGCCAACCAGTTCCCTAAATTTAAATGAAATCAAATTACACATTTGAGAGATATCATATGAAACTAAGTTTTGACGCAGACAGACAAACATACAGGCAGATATACAAGCAGGCAAACGAACGGACATTTTGTAAAAATCGATTTTTTTTTAGGTCCCTAAAAACGTGAAGATCCATAAAAATCTGAAGGTTTAAATTTTTTACCATCCCAAGGTTTATTGTTATTATATGGGAAGAAAGTAAAACTTCCTGTATAGAACGATAATTTATATGATACCTGCTTGCTCCTTAAAATTTCTAAATTATTCATGGTACTTGCTTCGACCTGTTATTCTGCTGGAGCATGGGGTAGGTGAAGTTAAAAAGAATGCATATGTATGAATAATATTCTTTCTTTATATGTGTAAAATCCGCAAAAAACCAGATTGAACTATTTAGCTTATCTGCCCCATCACTATCACCCCCCATGAAAATTAGGCCATGGAAATACTGGTAACGACCGCTTATCGCAGGTTCTTCAAACACAAATTCGTTACGAGTTCATCAGACATTTTAAATATAGTTTCAAAATTCCTTATACAATTTTTTAATTACGAAAATATTAAAGTACATAAATGAAAATCTAGATGGAACTAAATTCTTCCTTATTTCAGTTATGCTCTTTGTTTATTTTACCCGAAATCTAATTTCCGTGATAAACAAAAAAATGTTTGATGTCACAAAAAAATTATAAATTTTATTTTTAAAATATTTTTATTAAAAAACCGTTTACGTAAAAATCCCATGTGTACATATATTCACTTCATCTCACATATACGTATTGCTTGCCGTTCTGTGGCATTGCTCTTAGATAAAAATAAAAATTTCAGTAGTTTCATTCTTGATATTCTTCGGGTAAAGTGGTTAATTAATTTAAAAACAATTAATTTAAATTGTATTAAAATAAAAATAAATAAAACTGTGTTTTCAAGTATAATGATGTTTTCATATGACCGAATGGTTGATGAGGATGATGACGTATTTCACATATCGTAAGTTAACAGTGACGTAGTATATTATTTATTTGTATTTTTACTCAGAAAATTCATTTCGGCTTAAGCGTATTTTCATTCCGTTTTTACTTATAACAAATTGATTAAGATTTTCAATACAAGAAAACAAGAACTCAATTTTTTATAAAAACATTTTATCACATGATTTTTCGAAATTTAAAAAAAAAAACCCCAGATTTAATACAAAAACATTTAGCCCCTACAGTAGAATACCAAGAATATATAGTTTTAATTAAAAATTTTGCAAAATCGAAGTACTAGCTGTGGACAGCAAGAATCAGTAACAATTACACTTGTAAGGTCAAAACTGTAATTATTAGGATTTTTGATAGTGATTCAACATCCTTAATCCTCATGTTCTGAATCAATTGCAGCTCTTCTTCTATCGTATTTTACTGTTGATGTATTTTATGGTATTTATTTATTTACACTTTCCAAAAGTGAGACCAAAAGTGTCCCATTTGTGCCATTCGAATTATTATACCTTTAAAAATTTGTTCCATATCTAGTTTGCTGATTTTCAAGGTATTCAATAGCGGTCTTGCTTGTTGATCCATAATCTGGGATAATATTGAATGCTATTCTTCTTGTTTTTGACGAATTTCTTTTTCCTGATTCTTTTGATTTGGCTTGTTTCCAGAGTATTGAGATAGATTAATTTGCTTTCCAATACATATATTGTATTATACCATAGTATAATTTTAATACATAATACATTGTATCAATCAGCAGAATTGACTATGATTGAAACAACTATAAAATAACTAAAATATTGAAACTAACCTAAGCTGAAATGGAAGTTTGAAAGGCGATAGTGATTATTACTATTTGGTGTTTTAAATTAAGGGAATTACGTAACATATTATTTAAACTTTTTTTTGAAAGTGGAGCTGTCATCAAAAATTTATCACTTTTAGGTGAAAAATTGCTTTGCACAATAAATGAAGATGATAATCGATTCTCGCTTGTCGCTACAGAATTGCTTTTAGTATGTGTCTACTTAAGTTATTCTAGTTTTTCGTTTTCCGTATTGGAAATTTGAAATTGGGAGTTGAGTTCAAAGATTTGTTTTAAATGTTTTATATTAATGCGGTAAATTAAAGAGACAACAACTTTAGTTCTAAGTTAGATTAGTCAATGTGACTTTTAACGTGCTTTAAATTCCAACATAATATAGTATTCCGCTTTTTAAAACACATTGGCGGTCTAAAATCTATTATTATTTTTATCTAACTAAACATACATTTACACTAAAGACACATCTTGCTACTAATGTGCCTTTAGTATTAAACCAACTCGTTTGAAAACTTCAAATCGATTTGTCTCAAATATCTTTGTATTGAAATGGACCAGCGATGTATATAGGCCGATTTTAGTTTTCGTTCGATTTGTTTTGTTTTTTAAACATTTTTACGGAAATACTGTTTTGAAATTCTGAATGTGATTTTGTTCAAGTCATATGTTTTTATGTATTTCCATATAAAAATGATATTTTAGTCACGAGACAAAACTTTCTTGTTAATAAGAAAATTCAAAGAAACAAAAAAAAAAATATTTAGTTTTATGCAAATTCCTGACATTGGAGTAAATATTGCTAATAAATATAATATTATATTTTATTTGATGCGACACACAACATTTCATAGACTTGCATATACAAAACATGTCTAAATTTCAATATCATATTATTTGTTATCATACATGAAAAACATCAAAAAACATTGAAAAAAAAAAAACAATCCAAATCTCAATAATATGAATGATAACTTCTTTAATTACTTCATATATTTTTTTGTTTGTTTTTAGTGTTCTATATCGAAACACAAATCAATTAAAAAGAAATTCATATATGTACGCACATGACATAATTGTTTCGACATTACTTTCCTATATTTTATATTTGAGAGGAGACAGTTTAAATATTAGTCTTCTTAAATAAACTTCGATAGACAGTTTACTCTGGACAGACTTCGGACTATTATTAAAAAAAAAAAAAAAAAAATTTTAAAGTTTTGTAAAATATTATCGGTAAAATAATAAAGGAGCTTTTAAAAAATTACACATCTTCCATGTAAGCAAAATATTATTATATGTGCACTTAATCTACTGTATTCTAAAACACATTTATAAATCCTACATATGGAAACAACCTGTTCTACTATGATTTCGTATTGAGCTTTTCTTCTGAATTTCACATCTTTAAGATTAAAATGTTATCAGTGATTTTCGAAATGAAAAACATTAGTGTAAAAGCTGTGCCCAGATTTATATAATATTCATTAAACTTTGTAAGAATTGATAAGGAACAACAAAAAAATATTAATAATAAGACAGTGATTTAGCAAAATAGCATGTTTTTACATAAAATACAGTCAAACCTCCTTGAACCAGAATGAACGGGACCAAAAACACAGTCCTGCTAAACTTTCCGGACATTACGAATGCATATTGTTACATAAAAGAAATATATATTTCTAGCTTTGGATTTCTATTTTTCTGGATAAGTTTTCCGAATGTTAGAGTGAAGTAATCCGTTTCATAGTATTTATCCGGAAAATGGTGTTAAATCGAAAATTTTTCCGGTTAGATTTCCGAATAAAAGAGGTTCGACTGTTTAAAAAAAAATACTCGTAATGAATGACCAAATTTGATTGTGGTATCCGCGATATTTCTACATAGTATCTCTGTTCTGTTTGTATATTACAAATCTTTACTATGTAATTATTTTATTCATACAAAATCAATCCGGTTTCTATATTAAGAATATTGAACTTAAACATAAACATAATCATACAAAAAATTCAAGAACATAACACAACAACCGCTTAATGTATTTATAAATCTTGCAATAAGTCTTCTGATGTGATCATATAAACCATCGGAATTTTTATCTTACGGATAATAGTGTTTTCGAACCAGAGGACATTAAATCCTAAAAAATTTTTGATAAAAAGGTATTTCCGAAAATTGCATAACATATGAAAGTATACAATATATCGTTGATAGTTTTTTGGAAATGTACACGCAATGAATCTTAAAAAAAAAATTGAGACTATGTGAGTGATCTAATATCAAAAGAGTCACAATATTTAAAAACATAAAAATTTTGTTTTAATGATTCTACTTGGTTGTCATGGCTGAGAACTTCAAATTTTCAGCCTGATATTGTACCAATACCTATGATCGCATATTGAAAATATTAGCTTTCCAAATTAAAGATGATAACCAAATATAATCAGTAATTTAAAATTGTTGGCTTTTAGATATTATGACCATTGATCCTACAGCCCTCATGTAGAGTAGAACGGTCAGTTTCAAATTAAAATTAGTAATATTTATGGTATATAAATTTAATTTAATTTGAAATCGATTTATACCTTGTTCTAAAGGCGAAATATACTAAGAAAAGACGCTTCTATTTTAATGTACTTTGATCTGGAAACAGCCTAAATAGTGGATAATATCAGACTAGAACTTCTTTTAGAATTTTCAAATTTACTATATACTTCTATAATAGATAATATAATAATTATTCTTCAATATAATATCTTTCTTCTTGCTGAAAATTTGCTGCAGATAATTTGTGTGTTGCCCACTTTTGAAAATCTCACTTTTCCCGTCTTTGTTAAAATTATATGTAAATATTTCTCTAACAAAATTTTCCTACAATGAGGTCTTCATCAAGTCAATATCAAATTATTCTGGTCCTCCAGAACGGTCCTTGTCTTTCTAAACCTCCAGAATCACCGTCGATACGTAACATATGTACATTCATTGAACGTTTCCTTACGCATTTTGAATGCTAATTGATAATTCGCAAACACGATTTCCTTTCTGGAAGTCATATTGCATTTAATGATAAATAAAGGAACGTGGATTACTTCCATCCTTAACATTTAATCAAAAGCAATCAATACGATGTAAACTCTTAGGAATTTGTAACACAAACACAGATAGATTATTATATGACTAAAGAGCCTAGTCAAACAGTGTCTTCAATTTGTGCTTAGAAAATTTTAAAATTACTAATTTTCCGAAATATGTGAATAATATTTACTTGAACACAACAACATCCTTAATTCATTCTTTAACTGCTATACTTGGTTTCTATACAGATTCTCCTGATATTTAGAGGATATTATACTGGTAAATTATTTAACGACCGTTTATTCACTCTATTTCATTGGAAATTTCTACCAAAAAAATTACCCAAGAATGTTGCCAAGCGCATTACAGTAGATGCTCTATGCTGGCCTGACAGACTATTTTCTTTTTCTTGCTATATCAAAGCGAGTATTTATTATTAATCCATCTACGATATGGAGGAGTACTAGTTGCAGTATGTGACAACGATGAATTTAAAGTAGAAATTTTGAAATTTTTTTGGAAGATTTTAGTTATTTACGTAAAAATTAAAAACGAACTCCAAATTTTTAGAAATTTACCAAATGACGTACATATTTGATTTTTTTCTTCGTAGCTGCAAAATTACACCCCTTTTAGCCAAAATTTTGTTGTATCATTGATAAAATATTATATTAACTATTTTTATACACATTTATATATTAATATTGCTTTCTAATTTATTCAAGACTGTGTTTTTATGGTATATATACATATAAGAGTTATGAGCTTATATAATAAATTTAATCCATAATTAGGCTTCATCCACATGAAAAGAAAAGGCACCTTTATCTAATATATTAGTAGATATGGATTGAACAGAGATACTTTATGCTATTTAGAGTTATTTGAAGAAATTTACACTGTTTAAAATTAATATTATTTCAGCTATTTATGGAAAATGCATGACCATTTATCTTATCCTATATCAGCTTCGTAATGTATCCCATGCTCGCTCAACTAATAGTTATTAGTATTTGCATGAAATCTATATATAAAAAAAAAACCAAACAAGACAATGCACGTATAAAATATTAGACTTACTAGTATGTGATCAAATTTTAAAATCTTCTAATTTTAAATACCTTTAATATAGCTACTTTAATATTATTTAACAAAATAAATGTCGCGTACATTTAGAAATGTTAAATATGAGCACATAAGGCAAGGTTTATTATCTAAAAAAAAATCGATAAACTAATTAAAAAAATGTATTTTGTATTCTCTTATAGAATGGCGGAATCCGAAGGGACCAATTTAAATGCACAACCAAATGGATTATCACATTCACAAGTATTACAAGTAATGAGACCGCACTATGAACAGGAACAATTAAATAATGAATTACACTATTGTAAACCGGAACATAATAGTATGTAAATTAATTTCCTTGTCAATTATTTCGATTTTATAATGAGTATAATTTAATTGAGAATTATTTTAAAAGATTTGTGCATTAAAGTATTAAATTAAAAGTCAGTTAAATATTGTTACTAGTGAATTCATGCATGCTCGCTAGATTCACTTAACATTTAACTTAATAAAGTGAAAATTTAATGCACATTTTATTTTGTACATTGCCAATTAATTAATTGTCCTAATTTAAAATTAATAAAATATTTTTGAAAAAAAAATTATTTTCTTCTTCTTTCAGCTTACAATGATTATATAACTAAAGTTGGAAAATGTAGTCCTGTACAATGTTTTTCTAGTGTTTTCCCAATATTTTCATGGCTATCACAATATTCATGGCGTTCAGATTTAGTACCTGATATCATAACCGGTTGTACTGTCGCTATTATGCATATCCCGCAAGGTAATTTAAAACAAAGCTATATATTAATTATTTATCCCTAAATATTATAATCTGTTTGAACATAATCTTCGAACGATATTAATTTGTTTAATATGTAAACAGAAAAATGTTTATTTAAAAATTTCGAAATATAATATGATTTATTTGTTAATTAAACGCGTGTAGCTTTGGATCAACAAGATAACTATGTAACTATAACTATGTTAGAAAAATATGTTTCTTTATCAACTATTTCCGCAAATTGTAGTTATTAATTACGTTCTGAGATTCATTTTAATAAATTTAAGTTTTGTTTTTCATAATAACAAATATTTACGTGTTTTTATCTTTAAATACGTTCTTCATTTTTTAATTGATTTCTTTTAATAAAATAAAAATAAATTTCAATATTTTGAAGATTTTAACATATATGTGTTGTCGGAACTTTCTAAGATTTCAATTCGATTAACTAAACAATCTTAAAATGTAATTCTACAAGAAGCCACTCTGCCAGTACAACTGTCTCTTTTTAAAAATAATTAAAAAGAAACACTTGAAAAACAAAAAGCTAGACTCGATCCAAAGCTCTTTTCTGTATTAACTAATGGAGTTAAGCTTCTCAAGAAAATATCTTTCTTATCTTTAGTTCTTTACAAATATTTACGATGATGTTGTCTATTTTATAAAAAACGAGAAATCCGCATGAATGGGATTTTCCATTTCCGAATTACACAGGCTTTTTGATATGCTTTCTTAAAAATGTTAATGAAAAACGACAAATGGAAATAATAAAATAGCAGCTATTAACAGATAGATTATCAACATGAATAAAAAAAAGCAATTTGAATTTTTTGCTAAATTACGTAATTACAATGGTCTTGCTAAACTCTAAACTAATGGAGCTGTTGACGAATTTAAAGAAATATGTCCTATCTTTAGCTATACCGTCAATGTTGACATTGACGGCGTCTAATATAATTAGGATTGTTAAATGTCGAACTTTTTCTACAAGTATATAGTTATAACGGGTTTTGATTGTAGATATCTGGAAAAATATTGCACTATATTTCAGTTGGAATATTTGGTGATTCATTAAAATCATCAAATATTCTAAGAATCAAGAAAAAAACACCATACCACAAAATAATAAGTATTCTAAGAAACAATGATTAAAACGCATACAGACGATCTTTTCCAGAAAACTCCAAAATTACATCATTGTCACAAACCAAAGCAATGATTCACAACACAAAAGATTTTTTGTGTATTGAATAAGAACTTTCCAGAAAAGTTCTTTGTATATTGAACAAGAACTTTCGAGAGCTGCCATCTACTTTTAGACAGCCAAACGACCAGTCTTTTCAAGAAAGTTCGCGAAATACACCAATTCGATATAAAAGCAGGTGTAGGGTCGAGCCTGAAATCAATCTTAATCGATCAGTTGAAGTGAAAAGCTTCGTCAGAGATTATACAAAACAGAGATTGAAAACGTGATTATTTTTGTGAAAGTAATTAAAATAGTGAAGCTCTAAAACTGTGATAAATAATTGTAATAACTAAATTATTGAAAGACAAATATTTTTAAGATTAATTGTAACGCAGAAATAATTATAAATAAACTTTATACACTAAATTCACATAAATAAAAAGTGTTATCATTCTAATAACATCGAACCGAAAGAATAACACGTCACAATATGTTAAATTGTCAAGTCTGTGGCACCAAGCCTTTAGAAATAACAGAACTGTTCTAAACTATTTGAGACCATTTACTTTTAATTCATTAATTGTTTACTAATAGTAGAGGCAGACATAGGGTATTCATACCTTAGTATCGATACTACAGTATAGCCTTGTACCATGGTATAAAAAGGGGGTGGCACACATCAAACATAGTATCTGTCTGACATTTGAAATTCTGCCATTTCACTAAAGAATAGATTACAGTGGCCGAAAAAATTAAGTAAAAAAGGGAATACCACGTACTTTTTAGAATTTAAATACCAGATTTATGCTACGTAGTTGAAATGGTATTCGGCTAGTATTCGACGACACACATATGGTATACGACATGGTATCCTTAAACTATGGTATGAATACCCTATGTGTGCCTCTAGTATAAACCATGTATGGTACACTAATTATTCGCATACAAACTCCTAATATGATTGTTTTATAAATCCTCTGTATTCTTATTTTATGAATTATGTTTTATTTTAAATTATTTCTGGTAGATTTATGTTTTATTAAATTTTCAACAACCAAAACCAGGTAACTGTACTATACTGATTTTCCAGATAGTTTCTACGAATTATCTATTATCTTCTCCTCCATAAAAAATGGTAGAATTTTCAATTTAATTTGCCTGATACCCTTATTGTAATTCTTTATCTAATCACTCGATTCAATTCAATTATCAATTAATATAATGAATTTTATTTTATTTTTCATTCATCAAGGAATGGGATATGCATTACTTGGAAGTCTACCTCCAATCGTTGGTATTTACATGGCATTTTTTCCAGTATTAATGTACGTAATCTTTGGCACATCGAAACATAATTCGATGGGTACATTTGCAGTGATATCTATAATGGTAGGAAAATGTGTTCAAACATATTCCAATCGTGATATCTCAATAGAAATAGCTAATAGCACAGCTAATGCCGTACCTGAAACTTTGCTAGATAATATAAGATATGATTACACACCAATTGAAGTAGCTAGTGCTGTTTGTGCTGTCGTAGGAATTATTCAGGTAGATTTTAAACTAATAATTTCTTCTTTTTTTTATTTATTTTTGTTTTAAATTATAAAAATATTATTTCTTCATCAATTATAGTTTGCAATGTATATTTTTCGGTTGGGTGTAATAACATCATTATTGTCAGATAGTTTAGTATCTGGTTTAACAACAGGAGCTGCTATTCATGTTATGACATCACAAATTAAAGACTTGTTCGGTTTAAAATTAAAAGGAACTCCAGGAAATTTTGAACTCGTTTATGTAATATATAATAATTGATTTTGTGTTATTTATATAATATTTAAAAAAAAACATTTTGTTTTAGAATTATATCAATATATTCAAGAGCATTTCCAATATTCATTTAGTTGCTACTTGTCTTTCAGCTGTTACAATTATAATTTTAATTATAAACAATGAACTTTTAAAAGTAAGTATATTATTACTTATTAGAATATTTGATTAAAAACTATTAATTACGTTCTCTTAGTCTCGTATTGCTAAAAAATGCTCATTTCCGGTACCTATTGAACTATTATTGGTGTTAAGTGGAACATTAGTATCAAAATTTTTATATTTACACGAAGACTATGGTGTGACAACTTTAGGACATATACCTACAGGATTTCCAAGTAAGTAATTTAATATTTAAAAAAATAAAATGTACAATATTAAATAATTTATTTAATAAATTAGGTTTTACACCACCAAGATCCGATATAATGACAACAGTTCTCGTTGATGCCATACCGATTGCGATGGTTTCTTATACAGTGACAATATCGATGGCAATTATATTTGCCCAAAAACTAAATTATGAAGTTAATTCAAATCAAGAACTTCTGGCCATGGGCGTAGGAAATATATTTGGATCATTCTTTTCTTGTATGCCATTTGCAGCATCATTATCACGTTCAACAATTCAACAAACTGTTGGAGGAAAAACACAAATCGCATCACTTATTTCATGTGGATTATTAGCAATTGTTCTTTTATGGATTGGACCATTTTTTGAACCACTTCCAAGAGTAAATTTTAAGGAAAAATCGTTATATAAGATTCTTATTTTAAAATCAAATTTTCTATTATTGTAGTGTGTACTAGCTGGTATCATTGTTGTTTCTCTTAAAGGCATGCTTAAACAATTAGTGGATTTCTTAACATTTTGGAAATTGAGTCGTTTAGATGCTTTCGTATGGATGATAACATTTTTAACAGTCGTTATCGTTGCTATCGATATTGGTTTATTAGTTGGCATCATTTTAAGTCTGGCATGTATATTTATTCGTGGCATGAAACCATATACATGTCTTCTAGGAAATGTACCACGAACAGACTTATATTTGGATATAAATCGTTATAAAGCGGTAAATATTTTACTTGGTATTCATTTGAAGAACTTTGTTTCTAATTAAATTTATTCATTTAGGCTGAAGAAATTCCAAATATTAAAATTTTTCATTATTGTGGAAGTTTTAATTTTGCAGCAAGAGAAACATTCAAAACCGAATTATGCACATTAATTGGATTTGATTTAACCAAAGAAATTCGACGATATTCGAATGCTATTAATAATAATACAAAATATGATCCGCAATCATTTAAATGTTTGATAGTAGATTTTTCAGCTTTAAGTTATATTGATCCATCAGGTGTTGGATCATTAAAGCATATTATTCGTGATTTTAAGAAACTTTCAATTATCGTTTACATAGCTGGTTGTTCATGTAAGTCTTTTTCTCAGTTGATATTTTATGTGTTATCCTTTTCTATTAAATTTTATAAAACCATTTTAGGCCCAGTCTATGAAATTATGAAAAAATGTGATCTAAAAGAATCAAGCGATGGTAAATTTAAATTATTTCCCACCGTTCATGATGCTGTTCATCATGCACTTGACGTTATATTACCGATAAGTGTTCTTGAAGTCAAAAAGAATGATAAACTCGTGTAATTTTAATATATTTTTACACATAAATAGTATTAATATTATTATTAATTTAAATTATTTATTTAGTATATAATTAGTTTTAAGTTTAAGATTAAAATAAATGACAAATCCGTTCAATGCTTTTGTATTTTTGATTTAAATTAATAAATAATAAGTCTTTTATTTGTTAGTCTCCGTTTAACATTGGGTTTCCAGTTCTGCGTAACAAAGCAGTTAAAATAAAAATATTATTATTTTCGGTTGATAATAAAGTTTGAAAAAATTGGTCGTAAAAGAAATATTTAATCGCCGAAAGCATAGACTCATAATAAAGACTTCCAACGACTGTGCATTTAACTGATTCTTTTTGTACCGTGATATCGCGACACAATATAGATTCTTCTATTTTTTTCACATTAAGCCTCTAATTCCTTCTTCTTTAAGTTCACGTACAATAACAATACTGAACATCACGCTGCTCATTTAGCTTGGACATCTATGTTAGGTATACTAATCAATGCCGAAAATATACTCTTTAAACCAAAATTGGCTAGATCCCGACTCAGTCATTTCTGATGTGAAACGAGAAGCCTAGTCAAAAATTTCTAACTAGATTTCGACTAGATTTCCAAGTGGTTGCATGCTCTAGTTGCCATCTAGTTGCTCAGTTGCTAGTTTTTTTTTTCTTGATATGCTTATAGAAATTTTTTGTGCCCATTTTGCTGCCTTAAAATGCGGGAGAATTTTACACCTTAAAACTTTCATGAAGTTCTAATATCATTTGTTGTTTTTATATACTATATTCAACAACAAAAATTATTATGTACTAGCTGTACCTGGCCACGCGTTGCTGTGGCTTAGTCTGGTTAAATGGAAAAGAGAAAGCGCACGTTTCTAATATGTTTAATTTCACAGTGTTTGTGGGTATACAATATTTTTTGTTGTTCCATTCTCTATGCAGACGGTGCCGAATTAATTAATTAATGAATTGGAATATTTATAATTGGTATTATATTCGGTACACTGAATGAATTTGTACCTGATCAAAATAAATTAACTCTGATCAGATTAATCGGTATTCTAGTTATAATAATATCAGTTATTGGAATTTTATTTATTCCATTCAAAATCAAATCAATTCAAATCAATCATTCAAATCTCCAATATATTTAATAATGCAAAATCAAGATCAATTGGCGTCGACTAATTTAATGAAATTACGTTATTCTAATATCGAAACATATCAGATTCGACAAGAATTTTTAGATTTCAAAGAAATGATCAACGAAATTTATCTTCAATGCTTCTAACCATTGAAAGCCATCAATACCAATCAATCAAAATTTTAAAAGCTTTATTTATTATCTGTGAAATTTTACCTTTCAAAAATTATTTATATAAAAAAATGAACTTTATGGACTTTATAAAAATATTTATATATTTTTAAAATTAAAATTGTAACTTAAAGAAACTTTTGATAACCTTTTTTTTTTAACGAAAACAAAAGATGTATGAAGCCAGATATAATTATCGAAACGGTTTGTTTAAAATCTTTAATGCCCCTGACACAATGACTTAAAAACCACCCAATTCGAAAATACCAAGCGAGAAGTATCGAGGGGAGGGGAAAACAAATTTTCTCAGAGGTGAGACCTATCTAGATAAATTTCGAGTCCCCGAAAACCCTTAACTCCCAAGTGTCGTGAAAATCGTTAGACGGGTTTTCGAGATCGTTGTGCAAACATTCCTCGTATTATATCAGTAATAATAATATATGAGCCGTTCACTGCACAAATCGATTAACTTCACTTTTTGAAAAATCTTAAATTTAACTGTCAAAGGACTTGGTATAGTCATAATTTTTTATATGTATAATAATTTTCCTGAATAATAAAAATATACACCATTAAATGATAAATTTTTTTTGGCCATTGAAAAATAAATAATTTTTTTCAGAGGCCATTTTGATTAACTCCGTACGCTAATGTAAATCGTTGCAATAATGCAATTCAAATGCACTATCAAACTCCGAATGATAACGGTAAATTTTTTAGTGTCGTCTTATCAGAATTAAAGTAAAATAAATTAATCAGTCCCAGTCTAATTTTCGCAGGATCAAGTACTTGTCAAGTCAAATTAATTAGTATTAAGAATAAAGTGTAAATGGGTATATTTCAACTTCTACTGTATACTTTACCAATATTACGCGAACTACATACTTTTCAGCCTTTTCAACAGTAAAATATTGCAACAACTCCACCAATCGCATAAAAATTATAACATTACTGACGATTATTTTTTGGCTATTCTTTCTTATTAATTTTATATACCATTAGATGAAAGCTACATATGTATTTATGCATTCTACAATATTTATTTGAATTTATTTTATAAAGGGAATTTTAGGAAACAATGTATATTATTTCATCCCATTTCTCAACTTTTTGTTTTATGGAGTTAGTCGATTTGTGCATTGAACGGCTCATATAATAGGAGGAATGTTTGCACAACGATCTCGAAAACCCGTCTAACGTTTTTCACGACACTTGGGAGTTAAGGGTTTTCGGGGACTCGAAATTGATCAAGATAGGTCTCACCTCAAATATGAACATGGATTTCACAGCAGAAATCTACAACGAAGTGTTGATAATGATTGAAGATTTGTGCTTAGAAATCGCGAACAAATCCCTCAATCAATTGGGAATGCCATCACCGAATCGATCTGATGCTGCTTCGTTCGATGTAAAAATGCGTCGTGAACAAAATTACATTACGAGTGCTAACATTTGAGCAAAAAGGCATTTACGATCAAATAATACAAACTGTCAATAACGTGGTTGGAAAATCTTCTTCTTAGAAGCTCAAGGAGGAACTGGTAAACCGTTCCTAATTAGATTGATTCTGGCTGCAATTCGATCCCAAAATTACATAACCTTAGCTCTTGCGTAGTCTGGAATAGCTGCAACATTGCTACCAGGTGGTAGAACTGCTTATTCCGCTTTGAATAAAAAAGAAAGTTTTTTCTTTTCTTTGCCAATCTCCACGTTTTATAAGATTCTAACTTGTTTGCAATCATTTTTATCCAATGTCTGTCTGTCGATAACTCAAAAACGCGTTATCCGATTTTGATGAAATTTTCAATGTTAGCTGCTTATTCCTTAACTTGGTTCGGAATTATATTTCAGCAAAATTGACCAGAGTGGGTGACCAGAAAGTTTTGTCATTTTTTTTGTTCATGGTTTTTCGGATTTAATTGGAAAATTTGTAAACCAATTTTTTTTAGCATAAATATCTTCTCCAAATTTTATTCAAATCGGTATATTAATTTTTGAAAAGGATAAAATTGAAATCCATTTAAAAAGTAAAATATATCTTCATAGATCTTGAAAAAAACGTTTTATTTATTTATTGTTTATTATTTAACATTATTTCTGACTTCTCATTAGAAATTTCTCCAAACGCGACGACCCCCGCGACCCCTCTTCTACGGCGGGATTCTCTATTATTGCGGTTAGGTAAGAAAGTTTGCAATAATTCCAATATGGATTTTGCAATTAGTATCATTTCTGCCAAAGTTATAACTGTCACATTTCTAACTATGTGTTGCGCAAATCTTAATGTCGAATGGCGCCAACTAGCTTCTTGGCGGCGGGCCCGTGGTGGGGTCACCAGGGGAACCGCTCGTGGGGCCGAAGGTATTGCCGCTCGTGAGGCCGGTGGTGTTGCCGCTCGTGTGGCCGGTGGTGTTGCCGCTCGTGGGGCCACGGGAGGGATCGCCGACCTTTCCTCATCTGAAAACTCCATTAAATCCATTCTTGAAAAAAAAAAAAATAAATAAATAAATATTAATCCAATAAATGATGCTCGGGTGTATTAAATTAATTAAGAGATTATTCACCTAAAACGTGACTTGCACCTCCAAATGAATCCGAAATTTATATATATTATAAGTCTAATGGAGCCGTGTGGATAATTAATAATTAATAAGATAATTATACTAACAGGTTTTTTTTTTCAAAAAATCACAAAATGAATACGAGCGATTGATTGTTCGTTTTGAAATGAGGACGCTTCGTTGAATATTTTATCCACCACGAACGCGTTTCGAAAATCTAAAGTGTGGAACAGAAACCATTGCGAAATCCAACGTTTTTACGGCATTCTGCTCTAAGCAAAATTGTTTTTTATTATGTTATATTGACATTTCCTTTTTTATATGTCAAGTTGTTTTGAAATATGAAAATATTGCACTATATTTCACTCTCACAAAACATTAACGCGAAATTAATTAGAAAAAATTAAAAGGAATAAATTGGAATATTCGCGAAAGAAATCACAAACAAATGATCACTTTTAATTTCGAGTAATATCAAGAATAAGCTTCTTGTCAAATGATGGAAAACACGTTTACATGCACCCCGTAAACGATCAAATTTGTTTGTCAAACAATTTGATCGTATTTACAAAGTAAAATATGTCTTCATAGATCTAATGTCTCCTATGACCACCGCGGCTTCCGCGACCCCCTCTTCTGCGGCGAGGGTAATTGCGGTTAGGGCGAAATGACAATAATAATTGCAATACTATTGTACAATTATTATTGCTTCTGATAATGACGGATACATTTCTTGTTAAGTGTTGCGCGAAACGCATTGTTGAATGGTGCCAACTTTCTTGGCGGCGGGCACGTGGTGGGGCGACTTTTGACATTCGAATACGTTGGTTTTCGCGGCATTCTAGACACCGATTTTCACTTCTACCGTATGTGCACTGCACATAATTTTTTTATTTTAGTACTAATTTAGCACTAAACTAAATAAAATTGTTTTTCTTTTAAGGGTCCCCGTAAACCACCAAATTTCTTTCACGCTCTCAGCGCAAACGATCAAATTGTTTGACATACAAATTTGATCGTTTACGGGGTGCATGTAAACGTGTTTTCCATCATTTGAAAAGAAGCTTATTCTTGGCATTTCTCGAAATTAAAAGTGATCATTTGTTTGTGATTTCTTTCGCGTATATTCCAATTTATTCCTTTTAATTTTTTCTGATTAATTACGCGTTAGTGTTTTGTGAGAGTGAAATATAGTGCAATATTTTCATATTTCAAAACAACTTGATATATAAAAAATGAAATGTCAATATAACATAATAAAAAACAATTTTGCTTAGAGCAGAATGCCGTAAAAACGTTGGATTTCGCAATGGTTTCTGTTCCACACTTTAGATTTTCGAAACGCGTTCGTGGTGGATAAAATATTCAACGAAGCGTCCTTCCTCAGTTCAAAACGAACAACCAATCGGAATAGACCTCCTCGTGTTCATTTTGCGATTTTTAGGAATATAATTCAATTATCAATTATTTATTATCCATTCAAGTCACGTTTCAGGTAAAAAATCTTTTAATAAATTTAATACACTTGATACATAATTTGATTAATATTTATTTTTTTTCAGGAATGGATTTAATTGAATTCTCTGATGAAGAAAGGCCGGCGACCCCTCCCGTGGCAGCACCGGGTCCACGAGCGGTAACACCACCGCCCCCCTTTGTTGGCCCCACCACGTGCCCGCCGCCAAGAAAGTTGGCGTCATTCAACAATGCGCTTCGCGCAACACATAACAAGAAATGTATCCGTAATGTCATTATCAGAAATGATAATAATTGTAGAATCCGCATTGCAATTTTTTTATATTTTTTATCAAAACCCAAATGAGAAAAAACACGTGTTTCCAAGCCAAACGCGTAAACAAAATGAACTTTTTCCATATAAAATCTAATATTTTTTTACAAACACAAACAAGAAAATAAAACATGTATTTATGGTTTTTGTGGGATCAACTATGAAGAATAAAAACCAAAACATAAAAAACATGCGGGATGTTACCGCTACCCAGGCAGCGGATCTAATGGAGACTATCCTCCGTAATGATGTTCCAAAGCCTGGAAACAGTAGAAAGGAACCAGTGGCTAAGAGCACTCGGAAGAGTACTCCTATGGTCACCAGCACTCCTACACCGAGCACCTCTAGATCCGGAGAATCAAACCCTCCGTTGCAAGAGGGGATAAATATTGTGGGAATAAAATCGAGAACCTGCAACTTACCAATGCTCGTATCGCCTGGTCAACCAGGTGGTCGAGATGACCCGCTGAGAAAGGGCCTCAGTGGGGCGTTAGGGTAGTAAGGTGGCATATCCGCTTCCCAGCTCAGGGACTTTCACCTGAAGATGTGAAGAAGGCGGAGAAATTTGTAAACCAACCAACCAGCCGCTATCCAAAAAAGAAGAAGAGGAGAATCCTCAACCATGATTTCGGATAGCAGCGCCATAAGGGTGAAGCAGAATACGACACCGGTTAAAGCCCCTGAAGATCAGGGTAGCAGTGGAGAAAGGACAACTCCAAGCTCCAGCTATGCCGGTGTGACGAAAGCCGTGAGGGTAGCAGTCCTCCCGGCTAATTATCCTCATGAAGGTTTCAGCACAAAGGACCGTAAGGCACGTGAAGAGGCCATCATTGAGGTCTCACAGAGGTAGCATGCCAAACTTCGGTTTGAAGGAATACACTTCAAACCTGGTATGCTTCTCATAGACTGTGAGAACAGTGAGACAGCTACATGGCTTAGGGAGAAGGCACCTAAAGGACGCTAAATGGAAGAGTGCTGTATTAGATACACACTACCCATATTCAGATTAATACAAGAAATTATAAAGGATTTGACAAATTATGAAAATACAGACACTATAAATATACACCAATACCTCGCTTTGCGTCGTTCCGTTTTGCGTTTTTTCGAAGTTGCGTCGCTGCTTAATTAGTACTAATTTTCACTGTGCGTCGTTAGATTTTCGAGGTTGCGTTGTTTTGGGTTCGAGTCTTTAATTTTTTTCTTGTTTTCTAACAGATGGATTTAAAGCTAGCAAGGATAGACTGACTCTTCTTCTTGGTGGTAATGCAAATGGTGATTTTAAATTTAAACCATTTCTCATTTATCACTCAGAAAATCCAAGAGCTATGAAAGGTTATTCAAAGAATCTGCTTCCTGTCCACTGGCGAGCAAACAAAAAATCATGGATGACAACATCATTATTTCAAAACTGGGTTTTAACTTGTGCTATTCCAGAAATTAAAGCTTATTGCAACAAGGAAAACTTAAACTTCAAGGCTTTGGTCCTAGTAGATAATGCTCCTACCCACCCAGTTTATGTTGATGAGTTGTCAGAAAACGTGAAATTTGTATTTTTGCCGCCTATACGACACCGGTTATTCAGCCGATGGATCAGGGAGTAATATCGACTTTTAAAAGTTATTACCTTCGACGAACATTTAAACTTCTTTTAAGTGAGATTGATGGACAAGATAAGACTACCATGCTAGAGTTTTGGAAAAAGTTCAACATTATGAAAGCTATAGAAATTATTTCTGATTCGTGGGAGGAGGTTAAACCATCTTGCATGAATGGTGTTTGGCGCAAAATATGGCCTGAATGTGTTCACCGAATATGCGCTGCAGAAAATGACGGCACACCAGCTGTTCGTCATGAAATTTCTAATTTAGCTAGAGAGTCTAATTTTGAAGGTATGGAGGAGACTGACATAAATGAATTGCTAACCTCGCACAACCAAGAATTCTCTAATGAAGAACTATTGCAACTGGAATTGCAATTTGCTAATGAAGAAGGTGACAGTGACCGTTCAATAGAAATCTCCGAAAAACAATATTTAACCTCAAAACAAATTTCCAAAGCGATGTGTTTGATTGACGAAGCTATGGAGATTTTTTTTAAAAACGATCCTGACAGCGGAAGGAGTTTTAAAGTGTCCCAGGCGGTAGCTACGAATATCAATTGCTACAAAGAAATTTATTTTAGGTTGAAAGAAAGCTGTTCAGCAAACATTGGGCCAATTTTTTGTGAAGAAAGTCGACTTACGACAACACACATTATGGATTCATCAGAATGTGATTAATTTTAATTTTGTTTTACATAAATTAATTGAATAGTTTATTTTGTTTTAATTGAATACGTTTTTTTTGTTTTTTGTATGTATGTATATAATAAAATTTTATATTATTTTTGTTTTTTTAATGTTTACTTTGTTCAATTTTCTTTTTAAAAAGTAGTATTTTCGTCACCCTGGAACCTATCTTCGATCTTTACATAGTTTGCTATAGAAAATCTTAATTCATTTTGCGTCGTTTCAATTTGCGTCGTGTTTTTTTGGAACGTAACCCCGACGCAAAGTGAGGTATTGGTGTATATGTAGATTCTGAATAAAGGCGGGAGCATCGAGATTGGTGCTGATGGTGAAAACATTAATTTTCTATTTGGTAGATTAACCCAAAATGATAATAACATTGGAGATCTTGTGATAGCCGAAGGTAAATCAGCAGGATCGCAACTGAAATTTCTCAAGTTTAACCATGATTTTGATATATTGGAAATACAAAGAAGTTTTATAAATGTATCCAAAATAAAAGAAATTTCTAAAATAAAAAAATAAAATTGTTCTGCGATTAATAGAAAAAATTGGTTTGAAATTCAATTGGGAATATTACACAATTGAAAGTATAAAGGTAAACAACAGAAACTGCTCTATACGAACTAAAAAGCAGCATTGAAGAAGCACTGGACTATAAAGAAATAGCTCTATGTGCCTTCTTGGACATTGCAGGTGCATTTGATAACACCTCACATGAGGCAGTCAGGGAAGCACTAGTAAGGAGAGAGGTAGATCGCACAACCTCAAAATGGATGTGCGAGATGTTGAGAACTAGGAGTGCGGAGATCTCGATGGGACATAACACCATAACGGTCAAAACAACAAGGGCATGCCCGCAGGGAGGGGTACTGTCACCTCTTATGTGGAGCCGAGTTGTAGACGAACTCCTAGAAAAACTAAATAATAATGGCATAAAATGTCAAGGCTATGCGGACGATATTGTCCTCATAGTAAGAGGTAAATTTGAGGAGACCCTATGTGACATACTACAAAGGGGCCTAAGAATCACCCATGAGTGGTGCTTGTCTGTGGGGCTGAGACTCAACCTAAGTAAGACCACAGTGGTACCATTCACCAATAGGAGAGAGCTAAAACACATGCACCCTATTTGGCTAAATGGGGCTATAATAGATACAAAGCGGGAGGTAAAATACCTGGGACTTACAATTGACAGTAAGCTCCTATGGAATAAACACACAGAAAATGTGGTAAACAAAGCTCTGAGGGCTATAATGGTATGCAGGAACATATCAGGACAGAACTGGGGATGCAAACCAGACACACTGAGATGGATGTATACCATGATGATAAGACCTATCATCACATACGGAGCAATTGCTTGGGCTGGTAGACCACAGCTAACCACTGTAAAAAAGAAGTTGGCGAAAGTGCAAAGATTGGCATGCGTATGCATCACAGGTGCCATGAGAACCTGCCCTACCGCAGCGTTGGAGGTGCTTTTGGAACTCACTCCATTACACTTAAAGATACAAAAAATTGCCAAGGCGACATTAATCAGACTTGGCAAAGAAAAATCGGAGATAGGAGCAAATATAAGAACTAAACATTACAGCTCTCTATCGAAAGAAAACCCATGGCTGACAGATCCAAGGGATGACACCTGCAGAGAACTCAACTTCAGAAGGAATTTCACTTCAGAGTTGAATAGCAAAGATGAATGGAGAGGGGAAACAATCCACTACCAGATTAAAAGTCATGCCATCAAGTGGTATACAGATGGCTCCAGAACTGCCGAAGGAACAGGTGCCGGAGTATATGGGCCCAGAACCAAATACTCCGAACCTATGGGAGTTTACAGCAGTATCTTCCAAGCAGAGGTACACGCTATCAAAAGATGTACGGAATTCAACCTTGATAGAAACTATCGCAATCAAAATATAGCGATAATGGTTGATAGTTAAGCGGCCATCAGAGCATTAAGCTCATGTTCAATAAGATCCAGGATGGTAGAAGAATGCGTGACCAAACTAAATAAGTTAGGCACAGCAAACAAAGTTACCCTATACTGGATACCGGTTATATGGGTATCGAGGGTAATGAAGAAGCCGACAAACTGGCCAAACAAGGGGCGGGAACACCCTTCATAGGGCCAGAACCCTTCTGTGGAATCGGACCACACATAATCCGAGAAATTTTATCAAAAGAAGAGATGCCAGAAAGAACCAAACACTGGGAACAACAACCAGGGCAAAGACAGGCCAAAGATCTCCTAGGGGAATACAACCCAAAGAGATTTAAAGCCTTAATCAGCACAAATAGAAAGAATATGAGAGTTCTGACAGGAATATTAACAGGTCACTGCAGGCTCAATGCACACCTAAAAAAGCTAGGACTTGCACTAAACAGCAGCTGCAGATTCTGCGAGGGTGAGGAAGAAACTCCAATGCACATCCTCTCTGAATGCGAAGCACTATTCCGCAGAAGAAGGAAATACTTGGGGGCATACTACCTCCCCCCAAATGAGATACAATCTCTTGATCCACTCCGGATTATAAAATTCCTAAGAGAAATAGGTCTGGAGGAGGTGCTTTAGAGTGGGAGTAACCAAACGACTGCACCAAAGACAAGGGGGTACAATAGATCTTAAGGTCGCAGTACAAGAACACCCTTTAACTAATCTAATCTAATCTAATAAAGGTAAATTTAAATTATGATAAAATCATAATCATTACCGATTCCGATTCATATGGTGACCACATAAAAGGTTTAATTTTGAATTTCCTTCATAAATTCTGGACAAACCTTTTCGATTTACCATTTATATGTCAGTTCCGATTACTATTGCTCACGGTAACGTTTGGACGCAACATAACTCATTTTTATTCGCTTTTACAATGCCGGAATTGGGAAATTGAAAGGAATAAAACGCGTACCGAAAGAAATTATGATTTAAGTCCTTATAAAGGATTGAATAGTATTGCTGGGACCATTATTGAAACACATTTCCAAGATATATTCCAAATGAAATTATATTCTTTCAATGTAACGGTACGGATGATAATGCTCTCGACATGGCATTCAGCCAAAATGCATCACTGCGAAAAAAGCGATAGGTGATTATGCTAAACGTTATTACAATATTATTGAAAAAAATAAAACACAGCACCGGAATTTATATATTAATAATTCAAAAATAATATCAATTTCTGAGTTGGTTGAGTATGGTGTTCTAGATCACTTTTATAAAACAATATTGCGAAAATTTCCCGCTCTTTCGGAAGAGTTAAAATTAGCACAAAAACAAATTATTTCCGCTTTACTTCATAAGAATTATGGCAAAATAGTACCATTGCTACAAGTAGCCACTGATTGCAAATCCATATCTTATCAAAACAGCATACTAAAATTACCGTTCGTTATTATGAATATGAAGGAACGCATGACTGGGACCAATAACATCAATTTAATAAATGCGAGCAATATTGGAAATTTCGGAAATCACTGAAATACGGCTTGATATGACCATAAACGATTATGAAGATATTGTATTAAGGAAGATGTCAGATTGTGGTCTCCCACGGTGCTGCTAGACACCTTGACGTGTTGCAAGGACCTTCCAGGCGGGCCTAGACTGCAGGATGGCAGCGTACCAAGAGCGTGTAAGAGGGGACAAAGAATAAAATCAAGAACCCGCAAACTGCCAATGCCCCCACCGCCTGGCCAACCAGGTGGTCGAGACGACCCACTGAGAAAGGGCCAGGTTCGCCAAAAGGGCGAAACAGAATACGCCACCGGTAAGCCCCTGAAAGGCAGATCAACAGAAACCGCTCTATACGAACTAAAAAGCAGCATTCAAGAAGCACTGGCCTATAAAGAAATAGCTCTATGTGCCTTCTTAGACATTGCAGGTGCATTTGATAACACCTCACATGAAGCGGTTAGGGAAGCACTAAAAAGGAGAGAGGTAGATCGCACAACCTCAAAATGGATGTGCGAGATGCTGAGAACTAGGAGTGCGGAGACCATGATGAGACACAACATCATAACGATCAAAACAACAAGGGGATGCCCGCAGGAAGGGACTGTCACCTCTTATGTGGAGCCGAGTTGTAGACCAACTCCTAGAAATACTGAATAGTAATGCCATAAAATGTCAAGGCTATGCGGACGCAGAGTTGGAGGGCTTTTGGAACTCACTCCATTACACCTAGATACAAAAGATTGCCAAGGCGACGTTAATCAGACTTGGAAGAGAAACCTCAGAGATAGGAGCAAATATAAGAACTAAGCATTATAGTTCTCTATCGAAAGAAAACCCATGGCTGATGGCCCCAAGGTATGGCACCTGCAGAGAACTCAACTTCAGAAGGAATTTCACTTCAGAGTTGAGTAGCAAAGAAGAATGGAGAGGGGAAACCACCCACTACCAAATAAAAAGTCATGCCATCAAGTGGTATACAGTTGGCTCTGGAACTACCGAAGGAACAGGTGCCGGAGATAATGGTTGATAGTCAAGCGGCCATCAGAGCACTAAGCTCATATTCAATAAGATCCAGGATGGTAGAAGAATGCGTAACCAGACTAAATAAGATAGGCACAGCAAACAAAGTTACCCTGTATTGGATGCCGGGTCATATGGGTATCGAGGGTAATGAAGAATCCGATTAACTGGCCAAACAAGGGGCGGTAACACCCTTCATAGGACCAGAACCTTTCTGCGGAATAGGACCACACGTAATCTAAGAAATTTTAGCAAAAGAAGAGGTGGCAGAAACAACAACCAGGACAAAGGCAGGTTAAAGATCTCCTGGGGAAATACAACCCAAAGAGATTCAAAGCCTTAATCAACACAAACAGGGAGAATATGAGAGTACTGACAGGAATACTAACAGGACACTGCAGACTCAAAGCACACCTAAAAAAACTAGGACTTGCACTAGACAGCAACTGCAGATTCTGCGAGGGTGAGGAAGAAACTCCAATGCATATTCTCTCTGAATGCGAAGCAACTAGTAATATTTAGAGCTTAGGTGTAATAATATGGGAATTAACAACATTAGCAGCGACACCATTGGAAGAAGTTGATCCATTCGAATTAGGTACATATTTAAGAGATGGATATAGGCTTGGCAAACCAATAAATTATCATGATGAATTGTAAGAAATTAATATACCAAATATTTAAATTATGATGAAATTATAAATTGGATTAATATTTCTTTTCTAATATAGTTATATAGTAATGTCTTGCTGTTGGTTAGTTAATCCAAAACAGCGTCCATCATTTCCTCAATTAATTGCCTATCTACAAGATTTTCACAAAGATTTAGGAAAATACATTTAGGAAATCAAAATAAATTATATAAAATAAAAAAAACGACATATTTTTTCAAAGCAATCAAAATAATAATCAAAATATTCAAAAATACGTACGTATTTTCCACTTAAAAGTTCCTTGTTAAAATAAATTGTATCAAAGTTAAACAATTAATTTTTAAATTTGTTTTTTTGTTTAAATTAAAAATTTTTAAAAAATACAAATAATGGCCCCTAAAAAAAATAAAACAATTGAACCAACTAAGTTTAAATTTAAATGCGTATATTTATATGGAAAAGGCAACAATTTTATTTCATTTTTCTAAATAATGAAAATTGAAGACTTGAAAATGAAATAGGCACGTTTCTTAACAAAAATCTGCCAATTTCAGAAGTCCTCTAACATTCAGTTCAAAACGAACAAGCAAGCGACGAACAAGCAAGCGACCAACAACCAAGTACATCGGATATTTTTGATATATTTTGTATTTTTGTATTTTTAGATGGAGAATAATCTCATAGATTTATTAGATGGGGAAGGGCCGCGAAACCCGCCTCCCCCCGGGAAGCTGTAGCACAGGGCGGCCGAAGACGCCGCGAAAATTGGAGAGAGTGTGGACTGCGGTTCGCGCAAAATATAGTGCAAAATATTGGAATTATGACACTACCAGAAGCCATACTAATTTACGAAACTGCATTAACGCTTTTAATGGGATTTCATCCCAGAAGAGGAAATCGTGGGAATCGAAGAGGAAGATATTAAAATATTCATTTTTGTTGAAGTTTTGTAATTTGTACCAATATATTTATGTTGATTCCTCCCGAACCGATGGATGCATTTTCGATAACAAAAATGAGATAAAATATGTTGCTTCCATTGGGTTTATTTTCCATATATAATTTTCAAATATTTTTTCGGACGTTCACAATAAGATATACAACCGTATTTTATAAAAAATTTAATTATTAAAAAACTTGATGAAAACTAAAATAATGAAATTTACTTTAATAACTTAACTTTCAATTTTACTTTCACATAATTTTGAATATTTTTTTTATACATTTTTCATTTATATTGAATATTAACAATCCAATCTAAAGAAAATTCACCTTTTTTCCCAATCTATAACAATGGAAAATATTATATGAAATATGATTACAATTTTGGTGTCGTTTGTGTGTGCCTTGATGATGCCAGAAAATTGAAAATTCAATTTAACCAGAAATTTGTAAAATGGTCTAAGAAAATTTCTTGGCATAATCCTTTCTAAATCCAATTTAATTTGAAAGATTATTGGAACAATGCCGAATTTTCCTATTGAAATTTCGGTTCAAAGGTTGTTTCGCTTTTGCGATCATTAGTTTCTTCTTTAACAGAATCTCTACTTGGCTTTGGAGAACACTCCATACTTTCATCAACCTGATCATAATTTAGTTCAACTAATTCTTCTTTTATACAATTGGTCATTTCCTCCGATAAATGATCATCTTTTGACATATTCTGCAATTTATTATAAGATTCTGTACACATTGAACGGAATTTATAGAATTTTTCAATCACATTATCACAAATTTCACACAGAAATTTTGTGTAAACATCATCTTCGACGATTTCCATTGAAGTACAAGCGAAGAACATTTTCTTCAAACTTGTGAATTTATTATTTTTGAGCTACTTTAAACATGCTCTGCAAATATCTTTTGGTCGGTATAAAAATTTTCGGAATCCATAATGAAATTTATTATTTATTTTAAATTTTAAATAATAATTAAAAAAAATATCAAGACGATTTTCTCATGTAAATCTGTAAAATTGCATTTAATTACTTTTGTAGAAATAATTTTGGTAGAATACTATATACTACAGATTTTCATATGATTATCATAAAAACAAAAATATTTTTCATACATGAAAAATAATATAATATTTAACTTCATTCACAAATTAATTGTATAATTGTTTCCAAATTAACATTTATTTATAAATATTCTCTTTGGCACTTTTAATATTATAAATTTACTTCATTAATTAATTATGCATAATTAATTTGATCAATACAATAAATAATATTATTGTGTATTTAAAAGGTTACGATTATTTTAGCTTTATTCCACACTACACTGAAAATAAAAATTAGTTGGTAATGAGAACTAATAAATTCGATAATTTTCAGTTTACTACTAATATTAGTTCAAATATCTAATGAATTAGTTGATATTACATTAGATAAAAAAGTTTTAGTTGAATTCACCATTTATAATCAGTTTAAGAAACAATGTAATCGGATAAATCAACTAATTCTTAAGGTGAAACATCAAATTTGATTAGAAAAATCAACTAATGAAATAGAAATTTCAACGAAAATATTAGATGAAAATTATTTATTAATTTTATAGAAAAATTTATAAATTTAAATTGTGAAAGTAAAACAATATTGATTTATTAAACAAAAAAAATATTTATTCATTTCAATTCTTTTAAATTGAACTTTGGTTCATTTTTAACAAATTAATTTTTAATTGTTTTTAACAAAATTCTTACAAATTCATTTTTTGTCCTTTTTTAACAAAAATAATAAAAATTAATATTTTTCAAAATCAGTTAAACCATGGTATGAACCAATTAATAATTATTAGAACTTAAAACTTAGCGTGAGTTAGTAAATGTTTTAGGTTTTTATCAATCTAGTTGTGACGACTAGCTTTTGCTTTTGAATGCATATTTTTATTGATATGAATAATAGGATAATATTTAATGTCTTCTATATTTAGAATTACTGTTAAAATACCTTCATCTCTAACTTTGTTTGCATGGTAATGGTCTAAATAGCCATCATTTATTATTACCGTACAAATTAGTAAAATTTTAGTTTGATATAAAATATAATTTATTTTAAAAAAGCATTATGAGTATATTATCTATTTTAAATTTTGTGTTATTCAAACAAAAATATTTGCATAACAAAATGGATTCGAAATTTATCGTCGAAGAAAAAGATATGCCAAATATTTCGACAATGTCACAACAAGCAGTGAAATCTATAACCGAACCTTCGCCAATATCAAAATTATTTAAATTTTCCTTTTGAAGTTGATAGCAGTATATGTATTGAAATTGAAATTTCGTCGCCAGGCTCATAAAAATATTTTTCCTAGAGGTTATAGATGAAGTATACATTTTCAATTCACGGTGCTTGGCTTGGTTCATATATTTTTAAGTGAGCCAAGTTTTGACAAGCAGGATGGATAATGAACTAAAAAATGATGTTTAGGTTTTAATCCTTCTTTAAAAAGTTCTAAATATACTAAGCTATGATGTTCCAATATTAAATTTTTTAAATGAAATAATGCTTGCTTATTAAGAGGTGACATCGTGAAACACGTCCTGGAACACATCCTAATTTCTCAATAACAAAAATAATTAATAAAAATAATTAAAATAATTAATTAAAAAATTTACGTGTAAAATATAAAAACAATTGGTAAATATATAAAATTAAATAATAATAAATTCAACATTAAATAAAATAAGTGATTTTATAAAGTTAATGTAAAATTTTTTTTTTTTTTAGAAATGGAAGATGAACAGGCAGCAAATCAACGAAATGAGCCAAATCAAGGAAATCAACAAAGACGAACATGGCGCGAAATCGTTCGCGTCCACTGTGACAATCAAAGAAGATGCGGCCATCGAACAAATCGCCCTTGTGGAACAGAAGGCCATGGCGATGGTTAATATAATACGATCATTCCGATCTGCAGCTACTGCTGTTGACAAACAAATTTGATCATTTACGGGGTGCATGTAAACGTGTTTTCCATCATTTGAAAAGAAACTTATTCTTGACATTTCTCGAAATTAAAAGTGATCATTTGTTTGTGATTTCTTTCGCGTATATTCCAATTTATTCCTTTTAATTTTTTCTAATTAATTACGCGTTAGTGTTTTGTGAGAGTGAAATATAGTGCAATATTTTCAAATTTCAAAACAACTTGATATATAAAAAATGAAATGCCAATATAACATAATAAAAAACAATTTTGCTTAGAGCAGAATGCCGTAAAAACGTTGGATTTCGCAATGGTTTCTGTTCCACACTTTAGATTTTCGAAACGCGTTCGTGGTGGATAAAATATTCAACGAAGCGTCCTTCCTCATTTCAAAACGAACAACCAATCGGAATAGACCTCCTCGTGTTCATTTTGCGATTTTTAGGAATATAATTCAATTATCAATTATTTATTATCCATTCAAGTCACGTTTCAGGTAAAAAATCTTTTAATAAATTTAATACACTTTACACATAATTTGATTAATATTTTTTTTTTTCAGGAATGGATTTAATTGAATTCTCTGATGAAGAAAGGCCGGCGACCCCTCCCGTGGCAGCACCGGGTCCACAAGCGGTAACACCACCGCCCCCCTTTGTTGGCCCCACCACGTGCCCGCCGCCAAGAAAGTTGGCGTCATTCAACAATGCGCTTCGCGCAACACATAACAAGAAATGTATCCGTAATGTCATTATCAGAAATGATAATAATTGTAGAATCCGCATTGCAATTTTTTTATATTTTTTATCAAAACCCAAATGAGAAAAAACACGTGTTTCCAAGCCAAAAGCGTAAACAAAATGAACTTTTTCCATATAAAATCTAATATTTTTTTACAAACACAAACAAGAAAATAAAACATGTATTCATGGTTTTTGTGGGATCAACTATGAAGAATAAAAACCAAAACATAAAAAACATGCGGGATGTTACCGCTACCCAGGCAGCGGATCTAATGGAGACTATCCTCCATAATGGTGTTCCAAAGCCTGGAAACAGTAGAAAGGAACCAGTGGCTAAGAGTACTCCTATGGTCACCAGCACTCCTAAACCAAGCACCTCTAGATCCGGAGAATCAAAGCCTCCGTTGCAAGAGGGGATAAATAGTGTGGGAATAAAATCGAGAACCTGCAACTTACCAATGCTCGCACCGCCTGGTCAACCAGGTGGTCGAGACGAACCACTGAGAAAGAGCCAGGTTCGCCAAAACGGCGAAGCAGAATACGCCACCGGTTAAAGCCCCTGAAAGGCAGATGAACAGAAACCGCTCTATACGAACTAAAAAGCAGCATTCAAGAAGCACTGGACTATAAAGAAATAGCTCTATGTGCCTTCTTAGACATTGCAGGTGCATTTGATAACACCTCACATGAGGCGGTTAGGGAAGCACTAATAAGGAGAGAGGTAGATCGCACAACCTCAAAATGGATGTGCGAGATGTTGAGAACTAGGAGTGCGGAGACCTTGATGGGACACAACACCATAACGGTCAAAACAATAAGAGGATGCCCGCAGGGAGGGACTGTCACCTCTTATGTGGAGCCTAGTTGTAGACAAACTTCTAGAAATACTAAATAGTAATGGCATAAAATATCAAGGCTATGCGGACGATATTGTCCTCATAGTAAGAGGTAAATTTGAGGAAACCCTCTGTAACATACTACAAAGGGGCCTAAGAATTACCTATGACTGGTGCCTGTCTGTGGGACTGAGACTAAACCCAAGTAAGACCACAGTGGTACCATTCACCAATAGGAATAAGCTAAAACACATGCACCCTATTTGGCTAAATGGGGCCATAATAGATATAAAGCGGGAAGTAAAATATCTGGGGCTTACAATTGATAGTAAGCTCCTATGGAATAAGCACACAAAGAACGTGATAAACAAAGCTCTAAGAGCTATAATGGTATGCAGAAACATATCAGCAAAGAACTAGGGATGCAAAGCAGACACACTGAGATGGATGTATACCATGATGATAAGAGCTATCATCACATATGGAGCAATTGCTTGGGCTGGTAGAACACAGCTAACCACTGTAAAAAAAAAGAAGCTGGCAAAAGTGCAAAGATTGGCATGCATGCATGTATACATCACAGGCGCCATGAGAACCTGCCCTACCGCAGCGTTGGAGGTGCTTTTGGAACTCACTCCATTACACCTAGATACAAAAGATTGCCAAGGCGACGTTAATCAGACTTGGAAGAGAAACCTCAGAGATAGGAGCAAATATAAGAACTAAGCATTATAGCTCTCTATCGAAAGAAAACCCATGGCTGATAGCCCCAAAGGGATGACACCTGCAGAGAATTCAACTTCAGAAGGAATTTCACTTCAGAGTTGAGTAGCAAAGAAGAATGGAGAGGGGAAACCACCCACTACCAAATAAAAAGTCACGCCATCAAGTGGTATACAGTTGGCTCTAGAACTACCGAAGGAACAGGTGCCGGAGATAAAGTTTGATAGTCAAGCGGCCATCAGAGCACTAAGCTCATATTCAATAAGATTCAGGATGGTAGAATGCGTAACCAAACTAAATAAGATATTCACAGCAAACAAAGTCGAGATTGCCTCCAGGGTCAGGGCCGCTGAGTCTCATGATTTTTCAGGTCACAAAACCTTACCAGCGTTGTCGCTGTCAAAGATAATTCTTTGAGCGCCAAATTTCCAACGATGCTACAAAAAACGAATAAAAATGTTACACACTTTTTCACAAACATTCAGTGCGATGTTTAGTCCCTGAAAGCTAAATTAAACTAAAATTTTTTTATATTTTTTATCAAGACCCAAACGAGAAAAAACACGTGTTTCCAAGCCAAACGCGTAAATAAAGTGAACTTTTTCCATATAAAATCTAATATTTTTTTACAAACACAAACAAGAAAAAAAAACATTTATGGTTTTTCGTTCGAAACGGGAATTTTAGTAGTGCCTTCACTAAAATTCCCGTTTCGAACCAAATATGTATATATATGAAAATTTAGTACAAAAAATCATACGATAAAAGTCATTAGAAAATAAATGGTTTATAAATTAACGTATACAATTAATTTATTTTATAAAAGTTAAGATAAAATAAATTTTTCCTGACAAATATATTGAATTTGTGTAGTTTTGTTGTTGTAAATGAATTCCCCGGTTTGAATCCTCGATTATTTCCAAAAATTTTATGTGATTTAGAAATCAGTCTGATAAGAATTTAACAAAACTAATTAAGTCAAAGTAAATGTCAAATGTCAAAACTTTTTTTGTTTTGTAAATAAATCTGTGTGCAAAAATAGCAAAACGTTTGTGCTTAATATAAAAATGGATGGTTTAATTGTGTTTGATCATTCTAATGATATAATTTATAAAAAGCTAAATAATTTAATGAATGATAAAATTCGAGAATTAGCTTTAAGTCAAGAACTAATCACTGTTGAAGCTGTAATTATAATTTCTTTACTTCTTCTAATTATTAATGTTTTTTTTTTTATAGCCGCAAGATGAATATCTAAATAATAATGTTCTTATGCAAATATTTAGTCCAATAATAAACTCACAAAAAATTATGTTTTGTCAATTCGATAACACTTACTCGTCCTTTCAATGTGAAAATAATTTAAATTTTGTATTTGATGAGGTATTTATTAAGTTTCAGATACATTTTTGAAGAATATTTAACATTTTCATTAATTTATAGTTTCTTGGTTATTTGTTTTTAAAAATTGGTACCAGATCTATTGATTCCTTAAAAAGAAATATTGGAGTTTCTATTTCATTCGCGAAACATATTTGTGGAGCTGATTTATTCATGTAAATGGTTTTTGTGTAAACTTTGTTTTAGCTAAAAAAAAAAAAAACATTTGATTCTAGACTTAAGTTAAGAGAAGCAAAGGCAGAACTTCTTACAGATCTGCTTAACACTTGGCAGGAATTATACGAAAAAGATCAGGTTTTAAAACTTAATATCTAATTTTTGTTGGACTTATAAACAAATGACAAAAAAAAAACATTTAGAGTATTCTTTTAGAAGCTAACGAACAGTTGTTAGTTAATTCGGATGTTAAAAATATTTCAATGCAAACTTTAGAAGCGGCAACAGAAAAACTGAAACAAGATCCACATTCCCAAAGAAGTCATGCATTACTATTTGTCGAAAGAAAATTTCTCGGACTGTTCTCAAGGTAAATAATAATTAAAATAAAATTCCATTATATATTTTCTCATTTCATTTCTAGTCGAACAGCACAAAATATTTCACCATCAGATATATTATTTCTAACAATACTATGTTATACTATTCAAAAGAAAATGCATTCCAAATCGATTAATATTCAAACTTACTTATTATTTTTACAAGGGCAAATGTCCAGTGGTTATTCTGGTTGTATTCCGCATATTGTTCATATATCATTGCTCGATAAAGGTGTTATACTTGTTCTATTAATTGAATATGGAAATTTACAAGTTGCAAGCGGACTTTACGATACATTTTTTGCTCTACAAAAAACCCAAAATGTTCAAGCACAAGGAGATTTGGAAAATTTAAAATCTTCATTTGATAATTTAGAATTATATGTAAAACAAACTACGGATGCTTTTAAGAAAGCAAAATATAATAGTCAAGATATTGATTATTCAATTAAGAAATTCTTATCAAAATGGGATATTTTAAAGAAGAAATATTTGGAGTTTTTTAAAAGTTCCGAAAAAGATTTGGTCATTAAAATTGAATCAAATATGCCAGCATTTGCTGAGGAATTGAAAGAATTATTTCGAGTAATTTTTTTTAATTTACTTTAATATAATTTTTAATTTTAATTTTGTGTATTTTCCTTTTCAGTTAACTTGTCTCGAATGTGGAGTTTTAGATCATGGATTTGAACGCGTATCAGAAATTTCGATTTTAGTTGAAGAAAAACTTTTAGAATTTACGGAATTTCTTAGTGCTAAAGCACAAAAGAATTTATCTATCGGATCATATCCTTTCATAAAATGTTTACACTTTAGTTACTTAATTTATAATTCTCATTATTTCTGTTATCTTTTTTTTTTTTTTTTGCTTATAATTTTCACCTTAAACTATATTATTAAAATACAAAAATATCTTTCCTAACTCTTAACAAATATCTTGAAGAATTTCCGGGTTTAGTACATTTCATATATATTAATCGAACAACTGGCCGTATAACAGCACCAGATTTATCAAACAATTCTCCATTAATTCCAAAAGAAAAGGTAAGAAATTGTTTTGACTTACTTAAATATATTTTAAAATGAGTTTATGATTCTATTTTTATTATCCGGCTTTTGTTAATTATCACACAAAAAACCTTTAGCACATATTATATTTTTGCGATATTTATTTTTAGTCTTAAATCATTTTTATATAATAATTATTTCTTATCAGCAAACAATTTGATAAATATATGAAAATGATTTACGAACATTTTGATAAAAATCAAACTACATTAATCTAAAGTAAATTTAGTTGAAAAATATTTGCAATTATGTAGTAAAACTGAAATAGTAATAATTAGGGCAACCAGAAATATGCATTAGTATGTTTTTTTATTTGTCTGCCTGCTTCTTAATCTAGAAACCAGGAATATGCTAATTCATTTCTGGAGAAACTATGCATTATACCATTCGCTCATTAGGCCTTAGTTCACCTAAAACTGTGTATATTTGCATAAAAACATATTTAAATGGCGTATTTTGCTTTTACATTTAAATACTATGCGATTGACTATGAACATTTTTGGAGATTTTAGATGCATTGGGCAATATGAAGAAGTATCCCTAATTAAGATTGGATTTGATTTTCTGCGTGACAATGCAATAAGAGATGACTTGATTTTTATTGCTTCAAATTAAGGATTTCTTGAATCGCTAATAAAAAACTAGAAACATATGAGCTACCATTTTGAAATGGTAACAGATGCTGTGGAAGTAATTTATAATTTTACTATGTGCTTCACCGTAATTGAAAAGAACAATGGTTTCACTTCGTTGAAGAATATTTCAACATGTTTGACTATTCGTAAAATCCCATATCGGAAAACTATATCATTGGCTAAAAATTGGCTTTTAAATTCGCACTTCCGTTGATGTGGAACGTAGCTTCTCCATGTATAATAAGGTTTTCCGAGCAAAATTTGAAAGAACTGTTTATGATTTATTCCATTCGTATAAAACATATTTCTGGTTGCCTTAATAAATAATAAAATGAAATGATGGTGAAATCTTTCCTTTAGATATGGTCAATGGTTGAATTTTCACGTTCATATATGACAAAAGGTCATACTTCGTTAATGTGGAAAGATACAGCATTCAATTATTCATATTTTCTTTGGTTTGAAGATCAAAATGGTATTTCAATGAAATCAAAAGGTATGCCGAGTTATTCATCAAATAATGTGGCGGTAAAACCACATTATGAACCTGGTATACTAGCAGGAGATTATTATCAGTAAGAAATTATTTATTATAAATCTTTTCTTTTTTTATATTAAATATTATTATTATTAAAAGGCGATTATGTGAAACTTGCTTTCCGAAGATTCCATTAAATAAAATACGATGTTATGAATTGTATTGTATTCATTTGGGTTTGGTAACTGCAACATGCGCATTGGAACATTCTAGACGATTAGTGGCTACAATAAATGACGTTACTGGTGATCCATCAACTGAACATAATTAAAATAAATATTTTATGAAGAAATAAACATTCCAAATAATAATTTTATTTAAAAAATAATAATTAATTGATCAACTTTATTCCACATTTTATAACTTATTTATTTGTATTATTTATATATTAAAAAAATATGATATATTATAGAATTTATATTTTGTGTGTTTTGAAATTTTTCCAGTGCCAGAAGTTATTCAATCTTCCCTAGTATATTAAAAATGTACAGTTGCTTCGAAATCTAGATATATCCTCGTAGATTAATAATAAAACAACAACTGTGCATGCAACTGATTCTTGTATACTAATAACCCTACACACATAAATAAAGATTTCTTTTTCTTTCACTTTAAAATTGTTTTGATGTGTTCTTCTTCTTCAAATTTACCTACAATAACAGCACTGAATATCACGCTGCCCCCCATATGGCTTGGATATCTAGGTATATGCTGTAACTATTTACCATTAATTAGTTATTTGTGTATTACAGTAATGAATCTTATTACAAGATCTCGATTTAATAGGTCTCAGACTTAAGGGATTTTTTCCTAGTTTCCTGTTTTAGATTTATGAGATTTGATAATGATTTGTAAATCTCCTAACCACTGAAAAGTTTAATATTTTTTTTGGCTTTAATTCAACAAGATTTTAATGTTCTAAATAATGCTAACAATAAGTAAATTTAAAAGTATTTTCTTTTAAAATATCGGTATATTATTGTATACCAGCCATATTCATGAACAGTTATCAATTTCCATCATAAAAATCAGCTGAATTAAACAAAAACTTCCGCAATTTTGAATTAAATTTGGAATAAATAGCTGTTTAAATAAAAGAAGTAAATTTTAAAAAACTATTAGAATTAGAGGATTAAAAGAAATCTTTAGGTGTGTTCGTTAAAAATTTAAAACTGCTGTTATAGTTAGTTGCCATAGAACATAGTTCCAATAGTGATCTTGGACTTTCTTTTTTTTTTGTATAAGTTTTCAATAGATTTAGTGTTTTACTAAAAATGAAATTAATATCATTTTTATTCATTTTAATTATAATAAAATTTTAATTGAGTTATCAAATTTACAATGCAACAGACAATTGGAATTTATTCAAGGTAAATATTGTCTTAAAAAAGAAAACAAGTTTTTCATATAATTCGTACATTTTTTTTTATTAAAACTTAAAGTTCAATAAACTTGTTTGTTGATCTCAATAACGTGATGTAGTTTTATTTCAGGTTTTCTTAACAACAACACAAATAAGTATTAATAACAAATAATTTTCTTTAGATTGAATATCAGAAAACCTATTCGAACAAAACTGAAGAAAACTATCGCCAAAAGATATTTCTAAGGAATTTTTTGAACATTTTCAAACATAATAATAAAAAAAAACACATTTAAATTGGAATGGAATGAATTCGCTGATATGAATAATAAGGAAATAGTAAATACCATGACTGGATTTGTGTTTAAACCATTTAGGTAAAAGTTATTTAATGTGATAAGAATATACACAGCTAGACAATCAAGTTTCGAGACTTCTACAATATCTGTGTAACTAGAGCCGTCTCTTTTCGTTAGACATGTCATTTTAAACCTTAGGCTTAGACATTTCAAACCCCCAAAATGTCAACATTATATGAGCCGTTTATTTTGAAAGTGGCGTAAGTTGATTTCAAGTTATGAGCAGTTTTGTAAAATGATTCCAATATAAATTGCACTACACAGTTTAAATATAATTCATTTTATAACTATAAGGCACTTAACTATATTTTTTAAAAAAGTGGACTTACGCCACATTCAAAATAAACGGCTCATATGTGTCAATTTTATGATGCTTTGTTTATCAGCCAAAAAATTTACTTGTTGAAGCAAAAAGGATGGAACAAAGAAATCTGTTACTACAATTCATGCAAAATTTGGTACAACAGCCACAGAAACATATAAAAAATGATACATAAATTTAATCAAAGTCGAAGACTTTTGAGGGATGTAACTGATTTTTGAAGGCAGAGAAATACTATGAAAGCCAAACAAACTTAAATTGAATGAATGTTTTTTGACGATATTGAAACCATTCAAAGCCTTCTACACGTTGTTTAGTGACAGTACCACAAAACGAGCTTGATCTCGAATTTTAATCACTATTAACCCGTTGTAAAACGTGTATTGAATAAGATTACTTTGAATAAAGTAAAAGAGAAACCTGAATCAGATTGTTTTGTGTCATTTTTATAGTAACAGACACGGAATTTTATTGTAGCTCCATGTACATTCTTTTTAATATCTAATTTTTAGCAAAAAAGAACGAATTTTTAATTCAACTAATAGAGAATACCTAAATGAAATTAATTGGATAAATTTTTCTGCAGTTACAGAAATTAAAAATCAAAATAAATGAATAAAAATTTTAATAAATGGAAATTCAAAAAGAATAATAATCAATATTTTAGAAAAATGTGGATCATGTTGGGCATTTTCAACAATTGCATTAGAAGGGCAACATTTTCATCTAACACGCAAACTAATGTCTTTACCAGAAAAAAATTTAATAGATTGTACTAAAAGTTATGGAAATCAAGGATGCAAAGGTGGAAACATGATAAAGTCTTATGAATACATACGAAATAATGATGGTATTGACACTGAAATGAATTATCCATATGAAGGTTTGAATGGTTAAAGTTGTAAATATAAATCAAAGAGAAAAGGTGCTACAGATCATGGATATGTAATATTACCAATGAGAAAGTACTTATGGAAGCATTTGCTAATGTCGGACCATTTTCAGGAGCTATAAAAGCTAAAAATCCATCTTTTTATTTTTAGGTACGATATGGTACTGATAAAAAACTGGGTTAGATTATTGGGGTAAAAGTTGGGGTGAAAATGGCTATTTATATTATCGATAACTTTCGAATTCAATACAAATCTCCTATCCCTGGTACATTGCTTCAAGTTTAGAAAGATGTAATAGTCACATGGATATTAATCTGGAAATGGTTAACTAATTCGTAACGTAATTCATCCAACATTGGCATTACTTTGAAGATGTGGTGTGATTGCGTGCTTTTGCAACTATAAATATTCATGTAAAAGGTTCATAATACATTCATATGATATAGCCAGAATGTGTCAGCTATCTAAACAGCGTTCACTTCAATTGGCCGTCTTGGACGTTCTTTATCATAAACACTTGTGCGACCACGTTGAAATTTATGAAATCGAAAATGCAGGAACCCATAAACTGCGTATAACTTTCCTTTGATTTTCTCACACTTTCCGCATCCAAAAACAGGAATCTAATCACCGATCAATACTAAATTTTTTCCATATTTGATGAAAAGCAAAAGTGGTTTATTTTGAATAGCTGCCAAAACTGAACTAATTAACACATCGATATGGAACTTTACACGTGTTCATATGATAGTAGTACCATGTGAACCAAAATATACATAAAATGGCGACGCTAGCACATTATATTTATGTTACATCGTACATACAATAGTATGGTGATTTCCATTAAATACTAAAGCATATAATTATAATCTTCCGATAATATGTAAATTGCATGAATTTATTACATAATTCCTTTGTGCAAATTTATGATAATATTACAATAAAACATGAATTATTTATTTTCTTATCAAATTTATAACTGAATGTTGTTGATATTATTATTTTAATATTGATAATTAGTAGGAAACGAAAAATTTGATATGCAATTCCTACAAATGCAACCAGACCTTTTGTTTTCTTATTGTGGAATAGAAAAATACCGCACACGAAACCTATTCCTTTTATATAAAATTTTATAAAATAAGATTACGTTTTGCACGATTAAAAAATTGTTATCAAAATTAAAGAAATAATATTGTAAATTACGAAGTAATAACTATAAATTTTAATGAATTATTTTATACTTTAATAAATTAACGTTAATCTTAATAATATTTTATTTAATCAAGAAATGCCTTATGTAAGGGTTAAAACGGATAAAGAAATTATATAGTGCAATTTACAAATAAAAATTATGATAATAAAGTTTAATCAGTAGAAATACATAGTGTTAAAGGTCCGAAAGCGAAAATATTCGCATGTATCTAATGAACACAGAAACTCGTAAATGAGATGATCAATCTGGTACACATTTATGGAAATATTGTAAATATTATAACTGCTCCGGTGGTCTTAAATGGGATACCTTTTTTTCTGATTTTGCATGAAAGGTGGTTATACGATTGTCAGTGAAATTTAATACTGATTCCCAAGTTTGAGGTTAGGCCTAAGTTATAGTACGATCATTAGAATGAAAGAAATAAGTTTACAAAGGAAAATTAACAAGCTATAACTGACACCTAAATATAGGACAAAAGCAAAACGTTCTTTTTTATATAACATATACATGCTTATTCTGGCATTGTGACAGTTTTACAGTCAGAAATATTTATGACAATAATATTCTGACTGAAATTATGACTGCTACGAAAATTCGTATTCTGGCGAACGGGTCATAATATGTCCAAAATATGAATTTATAACACTTTAAAACTGGTATAATTTGAGCGAGCTTTCGTGGTTATTTGAGAAATAGTCTCGAAAATGTTTGTATGGGTTTGAAATTTTTCTATCGGTGTAAAATTATTTGTGTGTTGAAAAGAATGGTGGAAATTATTCCATATTTATCAATTGAATCACTCAGAGAACCCATATAAAATTCCGTTGTGATGTAAAATATTGTCGGTCAGAACTTATGATATTTTTTTATGACAGTTGTTAGTATAAGCGCGCCAGAATGCCATATAGTATTAAAAAAAAAGTTATGACAATGACGTCATTTTATGCCAGTCAGAACTTGTTATGACTGCGTTCAGAATAAGGGGGATAGTTTCAATAGGACAGAGGCTTCAAGTGAAATAAATGATGATAAAATGTATTCAAAAGAAAAACGACAACATTTTTTCGATAATAATGATTTAAAAAATAAAGAATTTGCAAGCTAATGTGCTTTTATCTTGCAACGAAAGATTACTTTATTAAAATAAATACGTATATTTATTTCATATGATACTGAGGTGGGCACGCATGAGGACAATGAGAGCCGCATTCTGGTTTTTCATATATTATAAAGAGCCACACCATAATATTTAAGTACATACACAGAGATAGATGTACTCTTAGCTACTTAATTTTTGCAAATGTCAAGCTATGATGCTAAGATTTAGAGGGAATATCAATAACAGATGTACCAATTTAACAAAAAAAAAACAGAACTCAAATCGGAACGATGGGAGCGCCACGCGGCCATTCCGTTTTGTTTTTGATCAAGGTAGTAAATTCAAATTTTATTTTATTTAATTATTAATATGACATATTATACAAGTTTTAAGTGCTATGTAATACTAGGGACACACACATAGTATAGCCAAATGAGCAGCGTGATATTCAGTATTGTTGTTGTAGGTGAACTTAAAGAAGCATATATGACACATTAAAACTATGTGAAAGAAAGAGAAGAATCTATATTGTGTCGGGATATTACTGTACAAAAGGAATCAGTCGTTTGAAATCTTCTATAAAGTACATATACATAAGAAAATATGATTAGGAGAAAGAAAACACAAAAGAATTATTTTACAATTTTAATAATAAAAATAAAATATAATAAAAAAACGGTTTTCAATTTTCAATGCGAGCCGCATATAACTCAACGAAGAACAGCATGTGCCCACCACGGCAACGAAATGGTTGCAGATCTCCAATGTAAACTATGGATTCGAATTAAAGTATACAATTTAAGTTTGCAAAAATAAATATATGACATGACAAGCCAAGTAATCTAACCAAAGATCCTATAGTAATATGCATATTTATACGATTTTTGGTATAACTTTCTTATACGCAATTTTTCAAGTTTGATTTATTCATAAACGAAAGGAATATAAAAAAAAGTGTTTGGTTCTATTTGAATCGAGAGTACACGGCTACGATCACGTAACTCTGCTCTGACATTAAATATTTTTGATTGTCGTTGATTTTCATTAATATAATGATCAAGTTTCCATGATGGTAGCTTTCTTTTCTTGCAATTAATATTGGCTTATCGTCTATTGAATTAAATTATTGTTTCATTATTATTTTCAATATTGCCCAATAAAGGTCATCATTGGAGATTATATGATTTTAATTATTGTGAAATTTGTCTACTCGAAAAATTATAGATTTCGCTGAGATAAAAACCTTTTAATTCTTCCAATTCTCTTATAACAACAATATTTCAAAAGAAAGATGAAAATGCTATCTTACGATTTTATGATGATACACTCAGAAAAATACTCTTTTTAAAACAACAAAGTAGCATGATTCTCAGTTTATCCAGTTATAGAATATTATAACCAAAGGATACTTGGTTAATTTTGTGCAAATTTGATGAGAGTAATCAACATAGCGCTATGATATTTTATGGGTAGTTTAAACTATTGTATAATAAACAAGCCTTTGTAAAAAAAATTATGAAAATTGAAACCGAACCATCTTTAATTTAATCCAGTCAATAAGTTATTTTAATCAAACATTTGCTTAATGTAAAAAAGGAGTTGGGCAAATAAAGCGTCAACCAAATTACTTCGCCAAATTTTACTTGTTTGTGTTATGAATCCTGAACATCATTAAATTAATCTTGTATTATTTTACGCAAGTATAAAAACAGAAACAAGAAACGCGTACAATCATACATAATTATCCTGTAAACATCAGATATGGTCTTAATTTGCCCAATGTGGTATTTGACAAGCTACAGCATGGAGAAACAAATTATAAAATTTAAGAAGCACTTATACGGATTCCCAAATACTGTGCTGATAAGTTCTAAATTTGGTGTCATTAGACAAAAGTTTGGTTGTTCTGCCCAAGTCTATTAGTAACGACCAAGTACTGTATTAATAAAATCTAGTACTTCGTAAATATTATCATTATCAGTTTAAAGTAGCAATTACCTAAATATTTAGATGCTCAATTTTCTGAAAAATTATAGTAATGTTAACTAAATTTTTTCGATTGTAACCAATCATTTGCTCAAAATATTAATATCAATTTTTTTTATTTGGGTTTTTTCTTCTGAGTGTAGCTCCCATTTAACAACATTTTCCATTATCATTTCAAAATAGAACCAAACTTTTTAACTGCCGCTCCTATACCATTATTCGTTAATTGCATACATATGGCATAGAAAATATTTTCAAATGTTGATGGATAAGAAAGCGTTCGAAAAGTTTATATCGCAATTGTTTTATAAAAATTTAACAATTCGCGATTACTAATCTAATCGACTTAAATCAACAGAAATTATTATAATAATATAAAAATCGCGTGAAAATTATTTTAATCACATTCAAGTTAAAGCAGGCAAGCCCTCCCATACGCCTTGGTGTACAGTAAACTCTTTTAATAAAATACTTATTGAATTCATTTTGTGTACGGAAAAAAGCACGGTGAAATCACATCACATTCGCTTCGGTTCTGCACTTGTTACAATTATTACATATGCAAATTTTTCTTCGTGTTACAAAGTCGATTGCACATGCGCGAAAAAGTTAGAAAATAAATGCACTTAAATTTCGTAATTTAAATAATATTAGAGGTGTTAAAAAGAAGTGAATTTAATTCAATTTAAAATCTTTTCATAAAGAAACAAATTTAAATTCATTGTTTTGTTTTTATTCTCATTTTTTTTTTTGTTTTTTCTTAAGTTTACGAATAAAATTTTTATTTTTTTTATTTAATATTTTAATTACTTAAAATTAATTAAAAAATTACTTAAAAAGTTTTATATAAAAAGTGTGTTTATAGTGATTTTATATTTTAATAACTTTAATAAAAAATTAAAAAAGTCTTCAAAAAGAAACAAAAAAATGTCCATTAATCCAGAGGTAAGTTTTATAAAACTATTTTAATTTACAAATAATCCGAAAACTTATAAAGTTTAATAAGAAATTAAGTTTTACATAAAATACAGAGAAAAAAAAATGATTATGCAACTTTAATCAATTTGTTTTCTTAAACTTTTCCGCAACCATTTATATTTCATATCATCTTTAATTAAAAGTTTTATTTATTATTAACAACATTGTTGTACAAAACTGCATTCTTTAATTATTCGTTTAATCTGCACAATAAATAAATAATTAATATTCTTATTTAAAGATAATCATTTATAAAGTCACGTGTTTTAAGAATGTTGCTCTTTTTACGTTTGTTATACCATAGATTATTATACCTAGATGTCCAAGCCAAATGAGCAGAGTGATGTTCAGTGTTGTTGTTGTAGGTGAACTTAAAGAAGAATGGATGAAAAGAAGTTTAATGTGAAAGAAAGAGATGAATATATATATATTGTACCGGGATATCACTGTACAAAAAGAATCAGTTGAATGCACAGTCGTTGGAAATCTTTATTATTAGTCTATGGTTATACTATATTATTATTTTGTTAAATATTGGATTGTCCAAAAAGTAAGTGCGTTGTTCATTACGACAAAATAAGGGCCCAATGAACGCTTAACCTTACGTTCTTTGTATACTAGCATCTTTCCTGTCTTCCTTCCGCAACACTAATGATGATAATATCAACTTATACTATATAGTATTCGATGCTTCGAATGAAATATGTATGTTAAAGCATATATCTGATGTGTTTAACGGCATGATAGGCTTCTCAGAATCTCCATATATCAAAATCGAATATTGAAAACTATCAAACAGAAGTTTCCGGAATTGATTAATCACAAAAGTGTTGTATTTCATAATAACAAGTCACATAAGTCACATATAAGTTTGTTCACTCCTCAAAAATTGTTGCGACTTGGGTGGGAACTTTTGATGGATTCACCGTATAATCCTTTACTACACCATTAATCACTTCCATTTGTTTCAGTCTTTGCAGAACTTCTTTTATTTAATGTAAACTTAAGTTCAAAAGCAACCTGTAAAAATGACTTGTTTCGCCTTTTTGCCCCGAAAACCCAGAAGTTTTAAAATAACGACCTAGCCAGGAAAATGACAAAAGATCATTGTTTAATGAAGTTTTTATTTCCCATAAATAACTTACTCTTCATTTTCACGAAAAGACTTTTTGGCCGATAAAATATAAATTAAGTATTATAGAAATATTAATTTTGACAAGAAAATTAATAATTCAAATTCATTCTATTTGCATATATTGAAAATTGATTACTGCATAAATGTTTCCAGAAGAAATTAATTAAATACAACAAAGCGTATATGAATTGCTTGATTTTTAATTAAATTACTATTGTAGTTTCGTATATGTATATATAATACAATATATGCAAATATTTATATTATCGTTAAATTATTATATGCATAACATTGTTGGAATTCCGTTGAGCTTGAACTACGTACTATGCTTAAAGCGTAAAAGTAACAAATTCAAAATAATTAAATTAAAAAAAAAATTTTGTTTTTAACTTACCAGGTGGTATATAATTACTTACTGGTTCTAGTCGCAACAAATGAATATTACTAATTTGGAATACGTTTCGGTCACTCGGACTCCGTAAAATTCAAGTTAAACACATTGACAATTCGTAGCAATTAAGACTGGAATCGAAGTTGGGCACACAGATGGAGTTAGATTTTAAAAATTTCGGAGTCAGAGTCGAAGTCCGGAATTTTGGCAACCGATTCCACAGCACTGATAAGACAGTCCAATTTATATTTTATATATGTGTGATAAAAGACGATAGCAATCCTTATTAAAAATAGACAAAATGAATATATTTTTAGAAAGTTGTATATAAGACAAATATTATTTATCTAGCTTCATTAGTTAAAACCGTTAACTGGAAAAGAATTTGGGATCAAGTTGTCAGTTGCACTGGGGCAGGAGCTAGGTTTATATTGCATTAAATTAAAAGTAGAAAACCGTGTTTATGAAAAAATCAAATATCGCTTTATGTAAAATGTGATTGGATTTAATTTAATTACATTTCTCGTTAAATGTTCATTCATGCCTAGCTATTACTGGTACGGGCAAAAAGCATACAATAATGAGAGTTTCCAATTTGGGCACGTCTGCAAGCGCCTCATTAATAATAGTATTTGTTAAAATGACTCTGTGTGATATAAAATTTTATGTATTTACAGCCTTTTATACAAATACTATTAAAAATAAGGAGAGCTTTGCGGCGCTGCAAACGTCTCATCAATTTATATAGAAATTATTACATGTGGTACGGGCTAGAACCGCCTTCAACTGACTAGTATATGCAAATAGAAACATTTCGCATAGAAAAAGGGTTAAATATTATAATAATTTCACCATTAATTTAGCTCTAACTTGGAATTAACATTATTCATACGATAATTGAGAATACTATATTGGAGAAATACAATATCCAAGTCGTTTAAATCTTTACAGGAACACCTTATGTAGAATTCCGTCCCATTCTAGTAAATTGCATTACGTTTTAATATAAATAAATTACCTGTAAAAATGTAAAATAATATGAATTTAATTCCTATATATGAATGAAAGAAATGCATGCCAAGTTGTAGAACGTTTTGAGTTGCTCTTGAAATATTTAGACACGTGCTTAATTTCTCATTTAAAAAAAAAAACCACACAAACTTATTAAATCAAGAATAATTAAAAATTACAAATTACTACTGTTAATAAATATTCTAAATATTTAAAAATAAAAATCGTAAAAATTTTTGCTTAGTAATTTGATTAATAAAATGTTATCAAAAACTTTTTGTCGTTATCTTAATATAATTAATTATAATTTTGGACACATGTTGTAATTATACGCTTGAATATTATGTGCTTTACTGATAAGGGAAAAGTAAGAAAAAAATAATCGTAAATGTTCTACCATAATCCAGAAAAGTAGATAATCTGATTCTTAAAAAATCTTCATTCTTATACAGTGGAATCCGGTTCTCATGGTACACCATCAACTTACAATCCTTACAAAACTTATAATCAATGTTCCTAATAAGGATTCTAAACCTTTGGTTAGAAGTTAACTCTTCCCGGTCTAAAGTTCATCTAAAGTTCACATGTCCAATATCGGATTTGACTTGATAACACAGTTATATAGCGACGTGTTGCACTGTAGGCAAATCATACAATTGTCTGAGGCACCCAATTTTAAGGAGAAATAAATCTGGAAAATAATTTTACTAGACAGTGAATTTCCAGATAGAAATTAAACTTAGTGTAATGGAAATTCTGTAACGTTTGAAAATATTTACATCGTTTTTTAAGTTTACTGGCATTTTTCAAATATCAGTTTGCTACAAAATTATTGCTAGTATCAGCCCTGTTCCTAGAGATATATGTGAGATGAAGAGTCTCTGATTAATATAAACAAATGGTACAGAATTCCATCCTGTAAATTAAAATTAAAATTATTTACATTAGGGGTCCTAAATACATAAATTGCCTTGGGCTAACGTGGCTAACATTTTTGCCCATTCAATCCTCCATTATCCAGTATCTCATGAAGTAAGTTTTAGGTGATTTAATTTTTGCAAAAATAATGTTCACTAAGCTACAACCAAAAAGCTTACAATAAAGAGAGTTTCCAACTTGGATTCTGATTTGGGCACGTTTGTACACTAAATCTCATTAATAGTATTTGTTAAAAAGACTCGATGTAATATAAAAATGCATGCATTTACAGCCTTTTTTACAAATACTATAAAGGATTCGCACTTTGCAGCGCTGCAATGGTGCTAAAGATTTATTCGCAAAAAATTACATGTACAAGGCATCCAAAAAAAAATGTACGGTAAAGCGGGTTAAAATTTGATCGGTAACTCTAAAATTAGTCCGTTATAGTCGCGACAGATTAGATGAAAATTAGTTTAAAAAAAAACTAATCTGAAACAACTGAGTAATTAAGGCTAATTTCAAGTAAATGTCAGACTAGATTTCTTTAATTTAGTTAATTTTTTTTTTTTTTTTACTTTTATGTGATCTATTAAATTATTGTTATGTGTTTAAAAAAATTAATCAAAATTTCGAAAATTACAAATATGGATAAAGAACAAAGAATCGGTTTTCATTCTGTTAATTTAATTAATTTAACTTTAATTTTTTTGCTTTTATTTTCGGCCGATAGATTTCGGCATGCCGTTAAAATACTTTAAATCAAGGGTGTCCAACATTTTTGTTTCTCTGGGCCGCATTGGAAGAAGATATGGTGTTTTGGGCCACAAGTTTATTACTATGTATTAATCCATATCATAAAATGAAGGTGATACTTGGCATTGAAGTTGAGAAACTAAACCATCAATATATGGTTCGATTGATGTGGTTGCAATTCTCAGGCAATTCTCAAGGTGTTCATCCAACATGTTGGTTCTAATTTTACACTTAGTATGTTTCATTTTTCACTTAAGCCAGCAGGTGACAAACAACAGAACAGTGTAGCTGAGCGAGCAACGCAAATCGAAAGAGAATTTACTACATAACGAAAGAGCTTTCTGTTCTGGTCCTGGTTCTGTTGTTTGTCACTTGGCAGCTTTAGCACGAGAGCGCAAACACAGAAATCATTCCTCAGAAAAATAGACATGCTTCAGTAACTTTGAATATTTTCGGGCCGCATTGATACTTGCTTTGGGCCGCGGGTTGGACAGTCTTGCTTTAAATGGATAAACCATAAAATAAAAGTAAAGATATGCAAACCGCTAACAATTATTATGAAACTGGGTTAAGTTTTACTACAAAAGTAACTTTTTGTGTTAAACTAGTTACGAGTAAATGAGCAACTTTTATACCCTCGAGTCGTCGTTATATTCCACTGCGCGACTGTATCTTAAATTTAAATATTCCCAAAAAATATCTTCAAATATAAAATATTTAATAAAAATTTGTCAGCCACGAATTAAACACGTGATATTATATTAAAGCACATGTTGTAATAAAATTCATTAATTTTTCTTTTTATAAATATTTTCATTCTAAAAAAAAAGAAATGTGTATAAAAATAAAAACAATCAAAATAAAATAAGAAAAAAAAAACTAAATAACGTGCCACTCCGATTGATAGAAATACACATGACAATAATGACCTGATGAAACGTTTTTAGCGGATGTTTAATGGATGCTGTCGGAACACACTCTCCGGAATGTGTAGGTGAAACTGAATTATTTTCGGCGACTTATCGATATTGTTGGCTTCGAATTTAGTACAAATATTTTCTTCCTACTTTATTTTGATCATCTTTTTAATTTGAATGCAACCATTTTTGTATTGTGATAAGTCAAGGTCGCACTTGATATTAAAAATTCATTTTAAATAAAAATAAATTCCAGACATATAAAACCAGTTCGAAATAACTAACACGTTGACCGACCACATTTTAATGAGCTTTTTTTGGAAAGATTATAAAGTCTACAGCAAAACTAAATTTTCATAACACACTAACAAAGTTCTCCAAAACTACCCTTTTTCGAAATGACATAAGTTTTTAATAACAAAGGGTGTCTCAACTAGAGGTGGAAATTTAAATGTTAAATAATTTGAAAGTGGATATGTTCCTATTGATCCACAACTGGTTTTACAGGTCTCCATTCTTTTAAAAAAACTTTGTATCATATTTGGGTTCAGTTTCAATAATAACGCGTTACATCTCAGCTTGTAGTGCCTAGAATCATTTAAGCGTCGTTAGCATACACAGGACAGGAATACAATGGTCAAGTTGGACGATCTTGGTGGCTAACTTTGATTGCCAAAACAGGAAATACCCCGAAAGAGTGCCCTTTATCACAAATTGCTCTATCGTTTAGTGATTCATAACTGAAAATAGCAGACTGAAGATGACATATGTCAAATAACAATCTAATATCTTTGACAGACAAAATTGTTTTCAGATTTAAAATAAAAAAATTGTTCATTAGTGATATAAAATACACTGCCAATGCATACACTGGAAGAATGCTTTATTTGATTAAAATTAGAAGAAAGGATCAAGATTATATTGATAAAATATATTACATGTTTATTATTATCCTTTATTGAATAAAACTGATAAAATTCTAGTATTAGTTTATAAGATAAACCTAAAGAATTAATTTCAGTTGAATTGGACATTTTTTTGTCGGCATTATTTGCAATATGATCCTTCTCTTGATCCTCATGTAATTAAATTAGCTTGAAGAAAATTATCGACAAGTTTCACAAATAGCATCGAATAATGCGTCCAAGAAATATTATGTAAACCAGAGCTCCGGAACTGCATGCGTGTACCACGAGTTGATAATAGATATGCGAGGCTTGCATGCATCTCACGATGCACGATCGTGTTAATTTTTGTAATGAGTATGGGAAGTCCTCCTTTTTATTGCATTAAAAATGGAAAATTTTGTGCCAAAAAACAGCATTTGCTTTATCTGAACAAACATGCAGAGAATGGTTTCTACGGTTTAAAGATAATGATTTTGCCCTGGAAGCCAAAGAGGGTCCAGCACAGCCCAAAAAAATTGTAAGATAAAGAATTAGAAACATTACTGAATGAAAATACATGTCAAACGCTTGAGGAATCGCTAAGAACATTAAATGTTGATACTCGTAGATCCATTGTTGGCAAAAATATCTACAATTCAATCAAAACGATTCAAAATCAACGATGACAACACAGGATGACTTTTAATTTATATACCCATGCCAAGGAATTCTGGGAAGTAATTAGTTGTACCGTGAAGTTCAAAAGGTCCACTGGGATAATTTAAATTTTGAGACAGACAGGACAATAAATTCAATAGATTTGAAAACGTAACGATGTATAAAATTGTAAATGTCGCATTTTTTCACTATCGCAAAGCTTTATTCCCTTTTTATGAAAATAAAGCATAAGATAATTTTTTTTAAGCTTTTGAAATGTCATAGCGCATATTCCGTGAATCGAAAAAGAATATTTAATTGAATTAATTTAAAAAGAAAAAAAAAAACCAAAAGAAAATTACCGCCAATGCCACGCTATGCGCTTAATGATAACAATATTCGAAGACGAAAATAATTTCTTAATTTTTTTCGTCTGCCAAATGATTTACATTCTAAAACTCGTGTGATTATTTTTAATCATAATGTTAGTGAACTTTTCATAGAAAATAAAACAAACAAATGTTTTGCACAACATTTTAAGAATTCTTCAAATTTAAATTGAAAAAATTTAACAAACAATAATAAAATTCGAGAAATACTATGAACAATTTAAGTAGTAACTAAAAATTTTCATTCGAATATAATTCGCTTCTTCATGGTGTAGCTAGTCGTACATATAATAGAATTTTGGCGTGTGAAAGTTAAGACTATACTTCACAGGATCATTTCTGTAGTTTGTCTTCATTAACTTTCGTTTCAAACCGAAAGATTTTGCATCTGCGATGAAGAGTTAGATCGTTCTATCTAACAGCGTGAGGGAGATTTAAATTCTATGAGTTTTATGTGGATTTAAATCGTCGATGATCGCTTGTATATGGATAGAACGACTTCTGAGTGGTTGCACCATTATAAATTTTACGAAGAAAAAAAACTGGTGCTTATACAGCACCTACCTTCCTTTCCTTCCATAGATTTGTCAAGACTTGAAAATCCACAATCGGAGTGAGAAGCAGGTAGAATTAGTGCTTTTTTTTTACCAAAAAAAGAAGAATAATTTATTTTCCTTTTTTGATGTGAAAAATTGGGTTTCCTTCTTTTGAATGAAAAGAGTGGTCAAATTTTGGGTTCGTAAAGGAACGGGAAAATACTCCTCTACCTGTTGTGTAGTTGAAATCAAAGTGTAACTATGGTAAAGTGAGGAAAGCTAGCGAAGTAGCTAGAAAAAGCACGTGGCAGACGGGGAAAAGAATACGCAAGAGTACATATATTTTTCATAGGCAAAATCCATTAGCAAGAGAGAGAATGAAATGTTCTTAAAAATCAGATGGAATCTTATGATTTGATCCCGGAATCTTATGTTTGGGCCAAAGTGTAACTATGGTAAAGTGGCGAAAGTTCCTATCCTTACCGTACCGCCGTTTTTCAAATTTTGACTGTTCTTTTTCAAACAATTTTCTATCCACTGCTGAAATAGATAGCACTAAAAATTGAACATATGGGTGAAAGAGAAACATGATGTCATATGATTTTGAAAAACATCCCTCATTTTTTTGTTCGAAAAATTGATCCCATGATGGTGTTGCCATTAATGTATTTTTTTTAAACTGACTGTTTAACTTTTTTTAAAAAATAATGAAAATCTTTAATAATTGAGTTATTATTTTTTTGAAAGAATAACAATTTGCAATATTGGCAACACCACTAATGGGTAATTTTTAAATGAAAACAATGAAACACAGGCAAAAATTAATATACAAATGCACACATACCAGAAAAAAAAAATTTGGCGCAAATTCTTTTTCTGGTATGTATGTAAAATTTGTGCCCAAACATAAGATTCCGGGATCAAATCATAAGATTCCATTTGATTTTTAAGAACATTTCATTCTCTCTCTTGCTGATGGATTTTGCCTATGAAAAGCATATGTACTCTTGCGTATTCTTTTTCCCGTCTGCCACGTGCTTTTCTAGCTACTTCGCTAGCTTTCCTCACTTTACCATAGTTACACTTTGGTTTGGGCACAAATTTTACATACATCCCAGAAAAAGAATTTGCGCCAAATTTTTTTTTTCTGGTATGTGTGCATTTGTATATTAATTTTTGCCTGTGTTTCATTGTTTTCATTTAAAAATTACCCATTAGTGGTGTTGCCAATATTGCAAAATGTTATTCTTTCAAAAAAAAATCGTTGGAGTTAGATGCGGTTTAAAATATGGAAAATTTTAAACGTTTAAAACAAATTAAATTTAAGCGTTTTGTGCCTGGCTGCTTTTCAACATCTGAAAACAGTCAAGTACGGTTTTTTTAAATTGCCGGCAAATGTAATTTTCAATTTTGCAATTATATAAAAAATCAAAGAAAATACTGCATTAAGACTAAAATAGCAAAGAATAAAGAAATATTAATTTCATTTTTCATTATTAAAATATTCATTTAAATAATAACTCTATTATTAAAGATTTTCATCATTTTTTTAAAAAAGTTAAACAATCAGTTTAAAAAAATACATTAATGGCAACACCATCATGGGATCAATTTTTCGAACAAAAAAATTAGGGATGTTTTTCAAAATCATATGACATCATGTTTCTCTTTCACCCGTATGTACAATTTTTAATGCTATCTATGTCAGCAGTGGATAGAAAATTTTTTGAAAAAGAGCAGGCAAAATTTGAAAAACGGCGGTACGGTAAGGATAGGAACTTTCGCCACTTTACTATAGTTACACTTTGGTTGAAATTCAAATCTGCCAGGGGAAATTTAAAAAAAATGTTTCTAAACATCACAGCGAAGACGATAAAACTCACTCACTCGATGCTGGAATTTGCCATTTTTTTTGCGGGCATTCACTATATATATGATATTTAGTAGGAAAGAGCCAGAGAACACAAGAAGTTTTGTCTCAAAAAGGATAGTGAAATTTTTATTTCAATTTTCATGTGCGTAAATACTAGGATCATTATTCCGCATCTTTATATTCATTGTACACCACGCTCCCATATAGTATTTATGGCTTCAGGGCTAGAATTGTTCCTCGTATAATAAATTATAATGTGCTCTCTATAATTTATAATCGGATTGAATACGCCAAAAATTGTTTTTAATTGAAAACAACGGTGTTGAAATAATGGTATTTATTTTGCATTTTATGTTATGTATCGTTAAACTTCATATGAAATGCTATTCATTAAATTGGTAATTTTATGTTATGGTCTGCTATCTTCTTACTTTATACACAGGGAAATTAAAAGGATCTAAATAGAGACTGTTATAATATTGTAAGAACAATTTAAGAACATTTTTCAGAAATTAGTGGGAGCGTTGAATAAATAACTACCAAATAAAAAGAACTTTTTATATACAATGTTTTCAAATTTTCTATTGTTCCATACAAAAATTTACTGAAAATGAATTTAATTTTGCTTAAAGATGGATAAAAGTATTACAAGAATGCATTGTTATCGTGTTCTGAGCTATAAAAGTCTCAAATGTTTAGCTAGTCGGAAAGTTAGTTAAAAATCGATTGCAAGATTTGTACTGGACAAACGAACAAGAAAGCGAGCTAAAGGTAATAAAAACGTAGTAAAAAGAGACATAATTTTATAAATAACGTCGTTATGTTTAATAACATAAAAAAACAGAAAATCGTAACATAAACCGCAATGTCCACATTACTTTATTTTATTTATTATTTTACTTTTAGTAAATCAATCAAAGCTTATGATGTTCTGCTCAATTCATACTTTTTTAAATTTTAAGTATGCAGCACCATCTATAACTAGTTGGAAGGTGCTCGCTTTAGTTCGTCGATTGGACAACGAGTCCATGTCATTCATGAAAATCTGCCCACTATTAATGGAATTGTGAGGACCCCCATAGTATTTTCTAGAATTTCGAAAAATATTCGCGCCAATTTTGGCGTTGATATGATAAACGGTATAGAAGCTTTTACCTAACAAACAAATATTCTAATTTTAAAGATATAGAGAGATATAAGAATTTAAATAAGAAGTCACAAAAATGTATGAAAATACAGAAAATATATACTTGTCTAATTGTTCATTTCTATCCACGGATTACGTTGGCATTGTCTAATTTAATATAGTAGATATAGATGTCTTGTCAATATATACAAAGTAAAAATCAACTTTATAATTAAATTAAAATAAACAAAGTCCGGAAAAATTATGAAGAGTAAGTATGCCTTGAACTTGAATAAATAATTCCATGAATTAAAATTTTTTGTCACACGTCACTATTTAGAATTAAAAAAGAAAAATTTAAATTTACTTAATGTCAGAATATTTGTTTTCAAAATTTCAAGTTAAACAATGGCCCAGGTTAGTAATTGTTTGTTTTTATATTTTATTTATTTTTTACGATATGCAATTTAAATTTTGACAATAATTCTATAAATTTTAAATATGAAATTTAGAAAAACTATTCTTTGTGTTTTTCGCAAACAATAATTGAATAATTAACCTTCATTTAACACTTTAAAGTCATTTCATGTAAATAAAAAATACGAAATAACCTACGTTAAAATAAATGCTGGTAACGCTCGGATAACACGGACTTATTTAACGCGCTTTTGATATAACGCATTTGACGAATGAATATAAAGGTAAGTAAAGGATCTTTCATTAAGGACATAACATCCTTCAATAAATCGATTGTAACGTGTGCTGTGTGGCTTGTAGCGCCGTCTTGTTGAAACCACATATCGCCGATATCAATTTCATCTAATTCTGGCCAAAAATAATCCTCCAACGCTCTCCATTGACGGTAACATGGCGATCGTTTGCATCAACGAAAAAATACGGCCCAATCACACCTCCGGCATATAAACCGCACCATACAGTGATTTTTTGTGAATGCAATGTGGTCTCTTGAAGCACATGTGGGTTTGTTGCTGTCCAATAACGCATATTTTGCTTGTTGACAAATCCGTTTAGCCAAAAATGAGCCCATTGCTGAGGATGATTTTTCGCTCTTAAAGTTGCGGCGACCTACTCGGAATTTCGGTAGTAATTTTTAATAATTCCCAAGCGTTGCTCGTTCGTGAACTTTACCATGATGAAAATGTTGACTTTAATCTACGTTTTGACATTGACAGGTCATTATTAATGTTTAAGGGTGCGTTCATATAAAGATACAAAATTGCTGTGCCCCTATTAAAAGACACTACACATACATATGGTAAATGAAACGGGGTTTCTAAAACTCGTAATATTTCTATAACCTAATCTTCGCGTTGTACGAAAAGTATCAACAGTTTTATTTATGATTTTTATCTATGTTGTAAATATTATTAATAGGCCTCATGGTGGTGTCATCTTCTGTTCAAAAGAAAATAATGACAATTTGATAAGAGGATAATGGCAATGTAAATAAGAAGTTATTTAAATTAGATTTGTATAAAGTAATAGAGGAAAAGTTCACCAGAAAGAGGAAACTTTTAATAATTACGTACTCTCTTCATCGTAAATTTGTAACCCAACGAAACTGGAAATAAAATTCGAACACGAAATTAGTCGGTTTTCAATTAATTTAAAATTGACTTCAAATAAGCTTTAAATTGACAGACACTTTTCAAAATTAAAAATTAATTGAGCGATTATTTAAAAACTTGGTATTTTTTTGATATGATTATGTGAATTTAAACTTAGCCATACAAGTCTAATCAGTTTCCGTTCAGTCATAATTCATTTATTTTCACTGATAAAACTTATCATGATAATAAAAGCGAAATTGAACGAAAAAATAACAAAGTTGTTAATTTTACCTTTCAAAGTAAATATTCGCAAAATGTTATAAACAATAGAAATTCGGTAATAATTTGTTTATATGAAAGGAAACCAAGCCCACGACTTATAACGTTTGGAAGTTTTAATTCTCTTGTAGGTATTTTCTAGATCAATATTATAAATTACTTATTGTCAGATCTAAAGCAAGAGTTATAAGTTCGTTTCGCGTTTGTAATGATATTATGGAAAGCAGTTTAGATATTATCGCCTTTATACTTGCGAGCTCCGAAAATAGAAATATTATATGGTATTATATAGGCATAGTACAGTCAATGATGAACCAGAAAAAATGTTGTTGATCTCTTTTTTAAAGCTTACACATCTAATGTGCATCTAATGTCACATATACATACATCTTATCATGTTTTGTTGTTTGAGGTATTGAACGATCTTTAAAAAAAGAGCTTTCAAAATGCGGTCATGCAAATTTGTTTTAGAGTAGATATTTATATGTTACATCATCTTGCTACAGTTAAACACGCTTCAAGCCTATCGAAGGAAGAATATTTTTCTGGTACATACAATTTCACGTTTTCATCAAGGCCGAAACCTGGACAATTGTTCCGTTTTAAAGCATATCATCGTTTTTCTTCATATTTCTTAGAAATAATTTGCGCAAATGAATGAGATATTATCGTGGTGTTAAACGCGGATATAGCCTTTTTTAATGTTTTCACTTATTTTTTTTATATGTAATGTCTTTAATTAAAGAATAAATTTTATGGTATCGATAACTCGCAATATCTTTCTATAACGAGTAATATATTTAAATAAATGTATTTATTAAACAATAATAAAACTTCACAGAAATAAGATTTCATATAGTCGGGGCCAAATTAATAAAATGCTTTCATTTAATCTACTTTTAAATACATTAAAACCCGATAAGTGTCGTATTGTCTGGTATCAATATTTTCTACATGACACATATCCCATTCGATATTCGACAAATGTCAAAACAAATGTTCACAAGTTTCTAATCCCCTGAAAATTATAAATACACTAGCGGCCCGTCCCGGCTTCGCACAGGTGGACATTTATTTTTTAAGCATTTTGGGATAAACGCAGAGTAAATGTGTCTTTTTGCTGGACTTTATTTACATTTTTGTACATTTTTATTTTATGGCTTAAGTAATTTAATTTTGTAGAATTTTGTGGAAATTTACGGAGATAGAGAGATGGGGTAGTCTGGGGTCCCACCGGCGAGTTCGCTGAGCTCCGAGCGCCTGGCGCCAGTCTGGAGACAATAAAGGCCTACAAGGGATCAATGGGACCCCAGCGGCGCTAATGTCACTGAATATCGGGTGATTGAAAGCAATAGTCGTAAAATCTCAATTAGGGTCTTTGTGCATGAAGTCAGACTACAGAGGATATTAGACGCGACAGACATGAATGTGAGGGTTATTGGATTCAGATGTATGCGGAATTACATTATTTAAGTTTTAGTAGGGATCCCTAATTTTCTCTAGTAATAAATATAGCCTATGTTACTCAGGGATAATGTAGCATTCTAATGGTGAAAGAATTTTTGAAATCGATTCAGTAGTTTCTGAGTTTATTCGTTACAAACATACAAAAATACAAATCTTTCCTCTTTATAATATTAGGTTAGATAAGAATTAAATTAAAATTGCATGGAAACTGAAAAGAGAACCTGTTTTATTTTCTTTTTAAAATAAAAAACCTGCAACAAACTATAATATTCATATAGTAACTAACTATAAACTCCTTCGACTACAATCTGATAATATGTAAATTATGTTGTCTTTAAAAACCTGTAGGCTCTCTAAGATATTCCACATATGTATTTATGATTTTCAATGAAAGATATATCCAATCAAGCCATGTGAATTGGAAAAGTTGTTATAAACAAACTTTTATTTATTTATTTTAATTTATGGAATATGATTCTATTCGTAATATGCTTCTTTTCGATTCGATTATTACAATATCTTTTAAAACTTCTTATTAAAGTATTCAAAAATTCTGTTCAATGTCGGTTTTTTTATTAATTGATATAAGTCAAGAAATGAGGGTAAACAATTACATAGAGTAAAAGTATCAATTCACAATCAATGTTTTTATGATTCGGAGTGTTGAAACAATAGTGTTTCTTAGAATTGTTAGTAAGCGTCATTATTGCTGCGAAATAAATGAATATTAGCTCATTCATGTCTAGCTTGTGAATCTCTGAAGTAAAAAATCTTCTTTAGTTATTTAAACTTATTTTGGTGCAAAAATTACAAACCTTATCATTTATATTGTTCTCTAATTATTTCACTTATCACAAAACTTAAGCGGATAGAATGCAAGAAAAGCAATTGATTCAATCATAGTAAATTCATTGTCGCGGTTTACAAGATTCGGTGTAATTAAAGATTAGCGAGTATCATCTCCTGTAAATTTGTGAAAAAGTTTTCTTATAAAGTTTCAACGTATTTATTTCCATTCCTGTGGGGCTTATTAGATAGTCATTCCTATTATTGCTAACAATAATTGGAGATACATAACATTCGGTACCGAGTTTCGACAATCAGCGTTTCTAAGAAAAAAGTCACAAATCTGATTATATTTTTGTATCTTCTAATATAACTCACATGAGGAACAATTGTTCCGATTATTACGTTACTAGCAATATACCCGACCTTGTTCGGGCTGAAAATGAATTTTAATCATAAAAAATACAGTCTATTATACTGTTCTCATTAAAATCTATAACAATAATGTTTCAATATAAAAAGTATTTTTAGTTTTCCATTTGGTGCGATAACAAAAAAAACTATTTGGATTTGCGCAACGTGAGAATCCTACATATAGTACAATTGTCCATGAGCAAAACATGGCTTTTTCAGCTGCAATCCTGAATCCTTTAATGTTTGTCCTTGTGATTTGTTGATTAACGTAGTAAAACGTAGTGGAAAATTAAATTTGGAATGGCATATCGGTTGGAATTATCGGATTTCTGGGATGAGAGACCTATCCTTTCCCTTATGGAATGAAAAGAAATAGCTGTTTAGGAGCCAACTCGTCATACAGACAAAAGTCAACAAATGTAACATAATACAGATTTCATCGAAGCTATCAAAGATCTTGTATATTCTTGAATAAGTTTTTATTAATTCCAAATCATATGTAGTTAGCAGAAGAAGTCGTTCCGGAGTGTATCGTCAACATGTTAATAAGTTCTTTAAAGTATTCAAATCTTTATTTGGATTTTGGACATATTTATTCATTTAACGACCTTTCACTAATTTTATATTTTGTTCATTTTATTGCTTATATAGAGTTTAAAGTAATTAATTGATTAATTAATTAACTAATTAATCAAAAACAAACAAAAAATAGAATAATTATCGTGAATGCATGTAAATTTTGTGACATAAAAAAAAATTAAAAAAATAAATAATTGGGGAATTGGTGATTTTACCCTAATATGATAAAATAAATTAAGTTCATGAACAATTATTGTGTAATATTTTCATATTAAAATCGAAATATACCAATAAAATAATTTATAAGACATTTTATTATCAATTTGTATGCCTTTGTAGTTTTCAAAATTTAAAAGAAAAATCTTCAATTTTAAAAATTTTCAGTAAAATCTAAATAAGGTATATTAGAATGGTAACACTGTTTTTCTTTTATTAAACTTAAAGCTGTCACACGTGTTTGAAAACTTGCAACTTCCCCTCCGTATGATTATATAAAATCCCAATCTCTTTTAAACGGAGAAGAAAGCCTCACGCACACAAGCATAGATAAAATCTCATTTTCGAGGGGAAATTGAAACATCTGATATATAAATTCGTAAAGTCGATAAAACAACAAAAAAAACCATGCCAAAAAAATGAATAGAAATGAAAAAAAAGGAGAAAACAACTCACACTAATAAAAGAAAAGCGTGAAGGTGACCTGACCGACCTTCTTTTTCCTTCTATTCATACAAAATAAGCCGAAACATAAAATTTTTTACATATTTTTATGTTTTACCATATTTAAAATAAAAAAAAAATAGTATTCACACACAAAAACAATTAATGTGTAAAAACAAGAAAAAAATTTCTCATTTCATTCAATACTGAAAACCAAAAAAAAAGAGAAAAAGTGGGAGAAGAAGAGCAAGAAGGCATTTTCGTGTTTTTTTTGTGGGTTTTAAAATTTTTCGAAAATTCAATATTTTCAGTTTCTTCAGATTCATTCTTAACTTCTTGGTAGGCGAAGAAAATCAAAAAATTCCAAAAAGAAATAAAAAATTTTTATTTTATTTTTCGATTTAAAAAATTTTCAAAGTTATTAACCGGTTTTTGTTATTTAAATTTTTGATTTTTCCTTGTGGGTTGTTTAATTTCGAAAAAGAAATTCTTTCTAACAAGAAGAAAAAAAAAAGAAACAGTTAAATTTTTTTTCTTTCGCTTTTTTTCACCAAATTAAAATTTACAAATTCTAAAAGAAAAGTGTTTTTAAGTGTCGAATAAAAGGATTTTTGGTTTTGAAAATAAGTAAAAAAAAGTGAATTTTCGTAAATAAATTTTCATTGATTTTGGATTTTTAAATTTTTTGTGTTTTTTTTGCCCATAAAAAAAAAATAACATAACCTCAAAATGGATTACATTACAACAACAATTCAAGAAAAATTCTCCATCGATGATTTGAAAAGGAATCGTGAAACTGTAAGTTAATTTAAGAAAGAATTCAATTTTCTTTATGCATTTTTTTTAAATTTGCATTTATTCAAGTAAATATAAAAAAATTATGATTTTCCCGCCCCCGCAAATCAAGCACGACGAGTGTATTATTCAAAGTGTATACATAAATGAGACTTGAAAAAGCGGGGCCAGGCCTTTCTTTTTATTGATTTTTATGTACTTTCACTTTTTTGTATTGTATTATACGTCAATCGTTTTTATATAGCCTGAAGTAAATATCAATTATTTTAACGATAAAAATCATGTTCATGATTTTGTTCCAAAAGGTCTCACAAAAAGTAAGATAAAAAAAAACTTAATGTTTTAATAATCAAGAAATCTTTACGGCATTGAGGAGGCTTGGCTGACATTTTTGCTGTGTGCAAAAAAAAAAAAAACGATTTTTTTTGACATTGATAAATTATTCTGAAAAATGTACATATTTCTTTTTTTGTTTTCCGTTAAATAAATAAAAAATTACATCCACAAAATTTCTGGTATAGATTTACTAAAATACTAGCAGGTACCCAACGGGTTTGCTCGCGTAAATTTAATTTCAATTCAATATTGAGGTTTTTTTATTTTAGCCCTCCGATACCCCATCCAGTGGAAACATCCTACCTTTTCAGTTGCCCTATTCAGAATGTATATTCCAAGTTACATGAAAATCGGCCCGGATTAGTGCAGTTTTTATATATTTGCTGCAACCCGTCATCCAAAATTCAAGTACCCTAAACTCTAAGTTGAAAAGACATCTACATATGTACCAAATTTTACTAAAATCGGTTCAGTAGTTTTCGAGTCTATAGGGAACAAACAAACATGGTTACAGATTTATTACATAAGATGGTTTATAATATGGATATTGTCTTACCATTGTAAAACGCGGTGTATCATTGCAAAATAGAATCATACAGCAGACATTACAGTACAACATGTATTAAATCGGTTAGGGAATCACAACTAATGAAGGATGATGTTGTATGTAATTCGCTTCAATAACATTAAAGTCTCACTGTTGGACTTTTTCGTAATTCTAGGAATTTTCAAAAGAAAGTACCACAAGTGACTGCAATCACAATAGTGACGTAAAATTGTTACAACATTAATCCGGGTTCTATGCTACATTTCTCTTCTTTCTTTTATTTTGTACTGCTGCTAAAATCAATTGTATTGACTTTGAAGAATGAATGAACCTCTTACCTCCAATAAAACATCATTTATTTTATTTATGATTATGCGCACTTGATTTTTGGGGGACAATTCGTTCTATAGTCGGGAAGGACAATAATAAATGCAAAATAATTATTGTAAAAAAAAAAACATATGAATCATATCGTTTTATGTGTTCTTGATTTTCAATATCAAATTTGATTGACGTTTTTTTTTTTTATTAAAAGTTGTTTTATGTCAGGAACTAGAAGCCCCTGTGCTAGTAAATTGTGAATTTTTTTAGTTTTTAACAAAATCAATAAGTTTTAAAGGAATAACAAAAGTTCACACATTTAACTAGTAATCCTACAGTCTTCACACGATTTGGTATCCACTTGTATACTTTTGATGGAAGGTAAAATTTTTGTAAATGATTCTAATAAAAGGGAATTTGCAATCAACAAGCCCCTATTTTTGACCTCCCAAAAAGTTAAGGGGCGAAAATACTGTATTTCCAATGGCTTTTTTAGTATCATCATTACCAGATTCAAGATATTCAATTGTATTGGAAGGGGCCCGCCCAGTTGTGGACTTTAGCTCGTAGTCCTTATTGATTCATTGTGCCTCCACCTAAGTTTGGATGAGGCTAGACCTCTTCCCCAAATCGGTTAGTCCTAGTCAAGATCTTACCTTTCAAGTTCAAAATTGCTTTTCCGGAAAGTCAATTTTGATTTTAAAGGGTCCACCTTTCACTGAGAAATGCATACGATAAATCCATGAATAAATTTATATCATTTTTTCTTCTTCTGGCTTTCCGACTAAGAATTGGGATTGCTTTTACCAAAAATTTTGTTTGCGAACCACCGAGATATGGCAAAAAAAAAGTCCATTAAAATTCTTCGGAATAGAACAATAACTTTTCATAATCTTTCGAAGTTCTCCAAATAGGTCTTCATAACAAAAAGGCTTGTCATGTGGTTTTCTTTTTCTTTAATGTTTTCAACATTTTCAGTTTATTGTTTTGGCACACATTCCAAAAAGTCATTTAAAGGTTTGTAGGTAATTAATGTAAAAATCTATTTCTATGTCATTTTGTATTGCGAATTGCTTATCAAATTTGCTTTATCAATTTCCTTGTACACGTTTTTTTTTCTTGTCCAGGTGATTGGTTAACTTTCAAGAAACTAAAGTGAATCACGGAAATGTGTACAATCTTGTTTTTTGTTTTTTAATTAATCTATGAAAAAAACTAGTGCTTTTTTCTCCGAAAATAAAAAAAAGTATTTCAACGTTTTCAATTTATAAACATTAATGTAACTTTAAAAACTGTTTTTCAAAGCTGAGGGCAAATTCCGATTTATTAATTATTGATCAGACCAGCAAATGTGTATTTTTGGACTTTGTACCTACCTAAAAAAAAAATATGTATACAAAAAACATTTTGTTTTTTTAAATTGTATAAAAATGAGCAGTGGCGGATTCCAATGAAGCTCTAAAAATGAGGGTCACTTGGTATACATATTTTTATACCCCATGGTAGATATACTTCCAGTTTTTTCACTAAATTTGTAACGTCGAGACTTGATAAGGTAATAGATATGTTGAGAGTCAAAGGTTATAACGATTTATTCGTCCGTGTACAAGATAACTCAAAAAACCGAGGTCCGATTTTAATGAAATTTACAATATAGGGGTTGGTCATTTCTTAACTCGATTTGGTATTGCAATTCAAATTAGCCCAGGCGGAGTGAAGTTATAAAACTACATCCAGGGTAAACGGATTTAACTAGAAAATTTGTGCAGGAAATTTATTTAAACTAATTATATACATTGGCCTACATAAATAGTTGACACTGTATTTAAATTTAAGTAAAATCGATCCAAAAGGACATAATTGTAGAGAAAAAAATGCATGTTCATAGTTTTTTAATAGTTGGACGCTATTGCAAGCCCAAGTAATCTCTCAACTAGATCAGATTCAAAGAAGAGGGAATTAAAGTTAATCTTATCAGTTTTGGTGGTTTTTCTCTTAGATTTAATAAAGCAAAGCTGTGGAGTCGATAAAAAAAATGTTGACTTGCAATTCGTGAGATTTTCAGTTATGGCTTCAGTTATGCTACAGAATTTCCAAGAACAACCAAACTTTTCGAAGTCTTCAGTATATATTTTGAAGTATTTCAACTTTGGATGCTGATCGAAAACATGCGACTCGCCAGTCCTGCATTGAACAACTACGATAGGACATTAAAAAATTGGCTATATGCCGATTAAGTTCCGATATGTTATTATTTAAAGTTTTCGTTTTTTTCTTTGGTCTGCTCTTTGTAGTCTTGAGGCTAATGTCCTCATACGCCTCAAAGCTGAACCGTCGCTGAAAAAAAGGCAAACTAAACCGGTTTCATTAATTAATTATGCAATCAGAAATAAAGAAATATTTCAACCTTTGATAATTCGATGTTTATCTTTTTTTTTTTTGTAATCTTTTGGCATTTTATATCCAATCGTTGTTCTTTGGAAGTGGAGGCTCAGCTTTCTTATTTTCATCTGACATTTTTGTTATAAATAAAAGTTTAAAAATATATTTTCGAATGTTTATATTGAATAATTATTACTTGTTTTATTGCATAAAATTAAAATTCCATAAATGATAAAAAATTAAGACATGAACACGGGGAAACATTTAAGGAATTGACATTTGAAACATCTTAAAAAAAAGAAAGCACTTTTTTTAATTTTCGACTTTTTTTTTCTTTTTATTACCAACAAAAACTCGTGCCCGCTAAAATTATTTTCGTTGAGAAATATAAAAATGTGTTTCTTGTTATTTTGCGCCATAATAATTTTTTTTTCTTTTAAAATTTAGGAAAAAAAAAACAAACAGATGTGAAATATTTTCAAAAAAAAGTTGATGTAATTTACAAGACATTCAGCGTCATTCAACAGCATTTTTTCATTATAGTATAAGTGTTGGAATTTTTTTCTTTTTAAATATTAAAATTTATAGATTTCTTTTAATGTGTGCGTTTATAATATATTCAGCAAGCGAGCGAACATACCTTCATTTTGTAGCCAATCAAAAGTTAAGGCACAAACTGAGGTTAGGGGCTCGTCTCTGCGTCAAAATGACAAATAGTAAAAGCCGGACTGACTAATACAATATCATTTTATTTACATGAGTAGATGTTATTTTTTTTTTGGGGAAAATTTTACAACAAGAAAAAGAAAATTGGAATAAACAAACACGTGCAATGAAAATTCAAGGAAAATCTATGTTGAAGGGGAAAAATGCGATGTGTGCGTGTGTGTGTATGTATGTGTAGAATGAGAGTATTTTCTAACTCCTACATGGCTATGGTTTTTTTTATGCTATTTTTAGGGTTTTTATGAAAAAGGAAGTTGGGTGATGTCCTTGCCATTCGACCTCAATTGTGAAATTTTCAATGACGCAAAACGTCTTATGAAATTGTGAATTTTTTCGATGCAGCAATTTCTCACAAACTCATCTTTATTAAAAGATAAACAGATCTTTCCAAAACTTTTGTGTAAAATTCAATAAAATGACGAAATTCTTGCTTAGCGGAGATGCAAAAAAAAAGAAAAAATCCAAAACAAATATGGTTGAAAGTCAAATGAAATATTCTTCAAGTTTATTTTTCATTTTCTTCGAATTAAATTGTTATCTTTATTTACCTGCACGTATTTGATTTGCAAAATTTATGACTTGATTAACAATTACGAAATAAAATGCAAATCATTAATCAATTAGTCATATATGAATACATAGGCGTCGAGATGTGTTTTCGATTTTCAATCTATGTTAATACGATAGATTAGCAGGAAACTAGCTAAGAAAATGCTAGTCTAAAGAAAGTTTCGTTGACAGTTTCTTTAATACTAGATGCACGCATTATCGTAAGTATTTTGAAGACACCCGGGACATTCATGTCACGGTTTATGAATATCACGTAGTATACCGGGTGTGTGACACCGAGTACTAGCTTAATACCATTTGAAGCATTAATATTTGGAATTCGAAAATGTACGTGGTTTATTATTTTTATGCCCTATGGTAGGTACTACCAGAGGGTATATTAGTTTTGTCACTAAGTGTGTAACACATAGAAATAATAATCGGAGAAAAATTTCAAAGGTATGGTTGTGTAGGGAATCAAAAGTTATATCGATTTATGCATGTCCGTCCGTCCGTCCGTCCGTCCGTAGACAAGATAACTCAAAAACGCGTTATCCGATTTTGATGAAATTTGTAATTTGAGTTGCTTATTCCTTAACTTGGTTTGGTATTGCATTTGAGCCAAATCCATCCACGGGGGGCAAAGTTATAAAGGAAAAACCAGGGTGACCAGAAAGTTTTGTCGTTTTTTTGGTTATGGTTTTTCGGATGTAATTGGAAAATTTGTGACCCGATTTTGTTCAAATTAATTATGTAGGTTAACTGCATAAATAGACGATACCGAGTTAATTTTCAGTCAAATCGGTCTAAGGATACTGGAGAAAGAAATAGTTGTATCCTAAAATAAGCCTGTTCATAAAGTCTTTCCAATGTATTTTAAAAAGTTATATACGGATTTGAATCAAATTTACGAAACGTGTTTATACTATTAGACGCCAGCCTACCTGTGAATTTGGGCCAATTTGAGAATGAAGAAACGAAGTTATGGAGAGAAAAACCTTAAAATATTCAATTAAGCAGAAAGTTCGTGGCGTTTTTTTTCCAATAGTTGGCTTTAAAATAGTATAACTTTAGTAGTTCTAATCCTATCAAGTTATGTTATAGCGCGCTGAAAAGGTGACATCTTATAGAATACTTAGAAAAAATAGAAATTCTGGCAGAACAAATTGGGGTAATTGGGTTTTGAAAAATGAGCCAAAATTCTGAAAAAAATTCCCTATATTAATGCTCCATGTTTGGTACTACCGTCCGTCCGTTGACAAAATAACTCAAAAACGCGTTATGCAATTTTGATGAAATTTAGAATGCTACTTTGTTATTGCTATAGTGGTTTTGGTATTGCATTTCAGCATAATCGACTGAGGGGCAGCGAAGTTATTAAGGAAAAACAGGGGCGGCCATAAAGTTTTGTCGTTTTTTTTTATATAGTTTTTCGGGTTTAATTGGAAAATTGGTAAAGCAATTTTGTTTAAATTAATTATATTGGTTGACTACATTAATAGACCATACCATTATAAATTTCAGTGATATCGGTCTCAGGATAGTGGAGAAAGAAGTTGTCGTAGGAAGAAATAACCCTGTTCAGAAAGTTTTTTTGATGTATTTTCAGAACTAATGCACTGATTTGAATGAAATTTGCAAATAAGACTTATGCTACTAGGGTCTGAGTTACTTACAAATTAGAGAAAATTTTGAAAAAGGCAAACAAAGTTATGAAGGAAAACCTCGATATATTGTTAGTTTTCACAATTTTTCTCTCCCATTTCTACCATAGGGCATCAAAAAATCGGCTATAGGCCGATTTTACATTACTTTATGTTTTTTTTTATATATACAATGGTACAAGCTATACATTAGTATCGTACTTTAGTATAAGCTAGTTATACGCTCCATCAGGTATCGGCTACTTTTGGAAACACTATTTTTTATGGATAAACTGTAAAATAAAACTAAGCATGATTTTGAAACTGACTACTGACTACTACAAATTTAAGTAGGCTTTCTTGTTTAATACTAGTTAAATGAGTGGTTTGTCGCAATTTTTAACTAGACTTGATAAAACTGTTCTTTATTCTACTATGTAGATCTATCTTATTATTCTTAGTTTTAATATTTATATTTTAAATTGAGTTCTTTCCGATTCTTTCCATTTGTTTGTTTTCTTCTTAGTTTTCTTCTGGCTATGAATGATGTCCACGACCTTCGTCAAACTTTCCCTTTTTTGGAACCTAAACTACTTTAAAGACAAAATAAGTTCAAATATTCGATGTCAATAACCTTTGTACTGCGCGTTCAAAAGATTTCTTATTCATTATAATTAATTCAAAAATATACTAAAAATGTCCAATTCTAATTATATTGACATGAAAAAAAAAATTCATCCTACATAAATTTCGTTTTTTCCAAGAAACAGAAAAAGTCTATGAGAAAAAAACTGGGAACCACCGCTCACACCTCTCCAAACCAATATTTATAAAGTTTATAAATATCTTTTTTTTATCGATAATTAACTAAGCCAATGTTCTTATTACTCATGCCGTAAGAAAACTTCTACGAAATAAAGATAAAAAAAGAAAACGTTAAAAAATTGCATGAACGCTGAGTTTGGTCACGTCGTCCTTCAATGTAAACGTAACCCCTCCATTCGTTGTTAGCACAAGTTTCCAAGATAATATTTTTCAGTTGGACACGTCAAATATCTTCCAAAAAAATAAAAAATAATAATAAATAGCTACGACAAAAAAATGGAATCTACAATTAAATACGTGAGCCGTTTGACTTTGGTATTTCTATGAATTATAGGTAAAAATAGTTGTTAAATTTTGGCAAATATGTGTTAATGAGGGACACATATGTATGTATGTCAAAATACTCGTAAATTTAATTATGAACTGAAAAACTCATAAAAAATCAAGATCCTTATTTAACTTAACCAAGGAGATGTCGCAGTGAATATCGAGTTTTTGAATGGCTTGCACTGGATTAAGGTTTATCTGCAATGAGTCCAATGCCTTCTTGGAATCTCATCAGACCAACGACACGACGAATTCATTTTAAAGTTTCCTTATAGTTTAACCTGTCAATAATTGAAACATTTACCTTATATTTATTTGATTATAAACACATGATTTAAGTAGGAGACTCACATTGATCAGTTTTCCATCCGATTTTGAGCAACTGAGAGAAAACTGACCACTGTGAATGTAAAAACTGATGGGTTTGTCAGTCAAACTTAATAATTATTGAAAATTTTCTTGAGCTCTGTATCAAACACGACTGACAGTCATTACTGATCAATGTGAGACCTACTTTATATTCAAAATGAGAAATAGTAAGTCTAAACTAGTAGCTGCTAATTTCCAGTTATTGGATAAGTTTTACTATGTAGTTTATTAACCATACAAATAACTTAACATAAATTAAAGTCATATTATATTCTTATTATTCGAGTCGAAAAAACAATACGAATTCTATTCTATTGTTTTTTTTTTTTTAATTAATATTAATTTTTTATTAAATTAAATTTTCCATCCCCGTTCACTGCTCTCATGACGTCTACAAATTATGTCATTATCACGATAACAAATTCTTAGCACTGGCTATCAATTTTAATTAATAAAATTAAAACATTTATTCATTATTTGATTAGAAGAGGCCAAGTTCATTCTAGAGAATTCCAATAATGATGCAATTTTTGAAAAGACACCAATCGAATATTTCTTAAGAAATCTAAAATAATAAAAAAAACTTATGATGAATTTTGTTGTGCAATAAACATCTGGATTGTTTCTCAGACCTAATACAATATTTTAGACGTTCCAAATGGAATATCTGAGGTTTTTTTATAAATTATTTATTTAGTTATTATTCTTAAATTATAAAATTTTATTGCAAAATATTGGATTGATTGATTGGTTTTCAATGGGTTTTTTTTGTGTAGAAAAATCAATGAAAAATATGTATTTCGACGTAAAAAAAAATTGAATTACGTATAATTTTTTGTTTAATCAGTAGGTACTTTCGATACTAGATGTGTATATCGTCAAAAAATCAATTTAAATAAGGACTTAATTGATACATTGTATGCTCCTTTTCTTGGGTAAGAAAAAAATGTAATTTAAATCACTCGGAAGGGTTACTCTTTAAGATGTTTGAATTTCTATACCAATCTAAGTGAATTTTGTCAAATTTAATTGCGTTTTTTTTCTCGGATATAAATTCTGACATAAAAAATGCCGCATTTTTAGGGTTCTGCATTTTTTTTTCCTAATTAGAATCGAACAGACAAAATTCAAATTAAATTTGTTGACTCTTTTTTATTATGACTTAAGGGTTAAAAATAAAATGTAGAAAATTATACATTCTCGATCAATATTTTCTAGAAAAGAACACAACTATTTCAAAATTTTTTGAAACTGCAGAACCATAAAATTGGATCACTAAATAGATCCCAATGTAGATCAAGGATTTCATCCAAATTTTGTAAGTGACATCTTTCTCAAAAATTAAAAAAAAAAAAATTAAAACTGTTACTACAACAGGGACTGACTATCTAAATTATTTTCTTAAAATTTTACATAACATGATATTTCTTATTTACTCTGATCTAAATACAAATCAAAAAACGATTGGAAATTAATATAGTAAATGGTTTTTATGATTGAAAATAAATTGCTTGATAGAAAAGAAAAATTAATAATAAAAGAGAAAAGAAAATGAAAAATAATATTACATATTTGTACAATAATTACAATTGCGCAAAAATATCATATTTCATATAAATTTAAAAGAAAACAATCGAATAAGAATGAAATACCCAACATCGACGACACATATTTTAAGCATGAACGTCCGGCCGTCATGTACCAGCGTAGAAATTTTATAGTAAACAATAACAATTCCAGGAAAATATGTTGAAATTGAAAATTAATAAAGCAAACATTGCAAGTAGATTTTCTTCTATAGAAAAGAAAAATAAAATATCTGATCGAACAAGCTATCCCACTTTCTTATATACGAGGTACCTATACTGCCTTAGCAGGCCTATACAAGAAGTCTTTCGGTAAACCATTCTTGACTTTGTTGGATACTAGAAATCTGAAGGTGGAATCCTTACTTGATTACCTGAAGAAGACAGCACTGTTCCCAGAGTTGGGACGGCCTGTCCTTCGAACTTAGACAGGTCCACTAGGTAATTCGTTTTTGCAAAGAGGATTGATAGATTTCAACCTGTACGACTCGAGGAGAAATACATCCCGCCTTTCCCGAGGGTATGTTTTTTTTGTCCGTTTTGCCGAAAGTTATTCGCATCATATTTCCATTACTGTCTACACTTCAATGTTATATAGGGAGGATCAGCTATATATTATCTCTTTTATCCGTGTACAGGCAGAATATCCTTAAAACATGTATTCCCGATCAAAACGAATTTGCTTACGATTTCAATATTAAAAGTATAATATAAGAAAGTAAAATATTGTGATAATTAAGAAAGCGTAAAAGAAAAAAACATCGAGCATATGTATGTGCAAGATTACACGCAGTAGAAATCTACCGTCTAGTTTTGGGTAGAAAACTACCAAACCGATTAGACGTGGAATGTTTATACCAGTCTTTTATACAACCTACACAAGGAGTGTATTAGTATGTGTGAGCACAGCATCGCTCGATTTAAACCGTCAAACTGTTAGGATCTACTATTTTACTATTTCCTATGTACTTTTAGATTATGATTACATGTTGACGGTCAGTAAGCGAATGGCGCGCTTGAATTTTCAATTTTTTTCGAAACCGACACAAACAGTGACTCTTGTTTGTGTGCGTAAAAAACTCCGTTGCGCCAGCATTCCGAGAGGTAGATCTTCTGCCTCACCCCCATCCAGCCCTAACCTATGTCTGCGGTAGAATTCTACCCAAAAAACATAGCGTGTAATCTTGCACTATGACAATTCAAAAAGGTTTTATGCAATTTTTTTAGATTATTATTTTCCTGTTATGCAATTAAAAAAGAATTCTAATCGTGGGTGGTGGGGTTAGTGTGCGAGACGGAGTTAATCAAAAGCAAACCAAATACTAAATAATAATATGTACTCTTATAGATTGTAAAAAGAAAATCAAACTGGAGGAAAAAAGTGGGTGTGGTACGTGACGTTAAACTAGGAAAAAAACAAATCCCACAAAATAATCCATAATCAGTAAAAAACAGAAAAAAACTCTAAACTTTGGAATTTGATATGGTTGGGTTTTTTTTTTTTTTTTGAATTGCGCCGGAATTTTCTGTACACATGTGATAACAGCTTAATAAATGTTGTTGATAACAAAAATTGATGATGACCTTTTAACAGTCTCGGCAGTTTTTTCTAATCTTGTTGCAGCCTTTGATATTATTATTAATTAAGAATTTTTTAGAGCTTTTTTTTACTCCGGGAAAAATAAAATATATTCTTAACAAGATTTATGAGTTTTTTAACTACTTTTTTTTTTACAAATATTTTTGTTTTGATTTTAAACAAAATAAAAAAATTCTGAATGAAATCATGTAAACATGCTTATTTTTTGTACGAGTACTCTATAATGACCTATGGACTATAATCTAGGGTAGAGAATACCAAGTAGAACTATTTTTACATGATCTAAAATTCGCTGATTTGATTTCAGTTTAAATTAGTTGTTAGAATATAGTCATATAATTCAACATTCAACTGTCAAATCGATCGTCCGATTAATCGCCTAGTGTGAATGCCGTTTTACTATAAATATTCGTTCAATATTTGAAATGGTCGGCCAGATCAAACGTTAAATAGCCAATATCGATTGTAGAATACTACCCAAGTTACATTTTCTAATACTACTTATTTATTATTAAAAATGCATTTACAGCTTAGTATAGCTATTACTGTGCTGTGATTTAACAATTACTTAGCAATAATGCTTCCTAAACATTTCAATGTTACTTGCGATTACAATCAATTAGGACAAATATAAAATAGTACAATATATTGCCGCAAATTATTCCAAACCTTTGAAATAATTCACAAAAAACGTGCAGATCTTTGATTTCATCTTTTTCTTTAAGATTCGACTTTTATGTATAATGATTTTAAAAATATTCTTACTTTTGTGTTAATAACTATAGCTTCGCCCAAATTATATTAATTTCTTTTGTTTATGCTTAACCCCGTTTAAATGAGGTCTACCGGAAGTAGACATGAAAGCCTATGCGAATTGATTTCAAGTTGACTTTACTCAATTCGATCATAAAACTGTTTCTAACCACACGACTTATTTCAAGACTTATTTTCAGTTGAACTGAAAAAAAGTCTTGTGGAGACTCTAAAAATTGGACATATTTTCGGTTGGACTGAAAAAAAGTCTTGTGGAGACTAAAATTTGGACTTTGTTGTCAGTCCGGCTAAAAATATGTCTTGAAATGGAGTCGTGGGGTAATAGTCTTGAAAAATGGTTTATGCGAAATTTGACAGCAATATTTATAACTTAAACATTGATTTGTAATTATTTTTATTGCTTTAACTCAATTCCAAATTTCAATCTGTCAAAACTTAATGTATACGTAATAACTGTTCTATGCCACGTGTTAGGAGATCGTCCATGCTTTCTTATTGCCATGAGAGTTTCGTTCCAGTGCTACTGACTACTTGTAATGTCATTCGGAGGTCTCAAGTTGTATTCGTCCAATTCCAACGCCATCTCTATATTTGCTCTAATAATTAATTATTTTTACATAAAATCTCAGATATTCCCGATTTTAGTTTTATGTTTGATTTTTTTTCATTAATGAAATATATAAAATTAATATTTTGTTTATATTTTGATTTTTTTTGTGAGGGGGTTTTTTTTTTCATCTATTTACGCTTAAATTTTAATTTTATTTTATTTAATTGACTGGAAAATTACGCTATAATATTTAAAATTTAAAAAAATATAATTTTTTTTTTTAAAGAGAAAATTGATATAATATTTTTGCGAATTTCTTTTATTTCTTAATAAACGTACCAAAACAATAATAAAAACAAAACAATTAGAAACCTTTGAACAAAGTATTTTTGCCAATTGCGTAAATAAAAATTTCCATATGATATCATATTGGTGTATAGAATACTTGGAAAATGTTATATTTTGTCATCAATTCTATTCAAGTATTTTCCATATTTATATTATTGATCAATTTTTGTTGTTAAATCATTTGGAAAATATTCGTTTCGCTTGGTTAAAATTTTTAAACTAAGGCTGTTATATTATCAATTCGTAAATTCGCCCTGTAACCGTAAAGATCCGATCAATGCCCAATTTGCTATTCTGAAATATATGTAACTGTTCTGTAAGTTCATGTCAAATCGTTTGTATCTTGACGATTGGGTTTAAAATATCGGAGCTCTTTAAAAAGTGACATAAAATTCCAAATTATGTGTTAATAAAAGGAATTTTCAAATGGAAATTATTTAAAATATGCTTGAAGGAGATAAAAATGAAAGTAAATCAATAATTCTGGGAATTTTTTCCCATTTTTTTGTAGTGAAATTTTAAAAATCTTTCGACATTCTTGGAGAGAAAAAAGAATAGTTTTTGGTGTAAGCAAAAAAAAAATTTTTAAATCATTTTGCTTTCCCCAAAAAATTGTGCACGGAATTATAACAAAAACTACTGCGGAGGAACTTATTACAGCTGACGTTGGTATTCTCATAAATATATTTTCCAACTGTTCTGTGACATTTTTTGTCTGGTTTTCTTTTAAAAATCCATTGTTATTATATAAATTATTAATTGATAATAAATAAAACCATTTATCGGCATACTATGGCTATAATCACAGAGTACACTGAACCAGAATTCTCAACTTGGATTCTGATTTGGTCACATACGCAATCTGCGTCCCATGCCACCTAATAAATGGTAATTGTAAGAAAGATTATAAATACATTTTTTATAAATATTTTTAATAAGGTGTCATATACCATACTTTGTAAACATGTGTGGAACTCTGTTTAGTGTACTCGATGCTATAGTTTAGTTTGTATCTATTTCAGTATTGTCAAATTCATCGTAAGTTTAGAACTTTATGAGTACTACATGTAAAATATTCTACTATTAGATGTAAATTATTTACATCCATATAAAATTTCGTAATTTATTCACATTCATGTAATATTTCTTTAATTTTATTTTCTACATGCATTAAAAAGCATGAATAACAAAACTTTTAAATCTATTTTTGAATTTCTAAAATAAAAATTTTTAGCGTAAACAAATAATTAGTCGAATAACAAAAAAAAAGGTTGTTATACAATTACGTGACACTTGAATCACAATTATTATAGAAACATAAATAAGTACAAATGTATTTGCACCTTCGATCGATCTTCTGCGCAATTTATAAAAATTACATAAAATTCAAATGACGATCGTAGAATTAATTGCAAAATGGAATTTCACTTTAATAAAAACCAATCTCACATATTTTTTCAATAGATTTTTTTTTTTAACTTCTATACTGGAATCATGATCGATGCAAATCTCCACGTTTTATAAGATTCTAAATCATTTGCAATCATTCTTATCCAATGTCTGTCTGTCCGTCTGTCGTGTACAAGATTGCGGCCGTATTTTTGAAGCAATTTCCATGAAAATTGGTAAGAGCGGTTTTTCCACATGAGAACCATTCTATCAAAAGTTGGGTTTGATCGGACTAAAACTTCGGGTAGTCGCCGAACAAAATTCGGATTTTTTGTGTTTTTACATTACACGGTATTGTAACGTTATTTACGGATCAATTTTAATGAAATTTGGCATGAGATACTTTTTCAATGAAACAACAATTGTGTCCAAAAATCAATTGAATCCGATTACAACTTCGGGTAGTTGCCGAATAAAATTCGGATTTTTTTGTTTGAAATTTGGAGCATAACTTTGGGTGCTCGGACAAAACTTCAAAATTTTTGTACAAAATAAATCATAAATTGTTGTATGAAATAATTTAATCGATATGTATAGAAGTTCCCATAGTGGTTTGGGCACTAAAGCTTGTTTTATACCTGAAGTGCAAGTAACATGGAATACTAGGTATTCCAGCTAATTTGAACTGTTATGAATCCTACAATTTGATTAAGGATTGTTGGTAAATTGATGTATTTACAGCAACAAAAATTGTTATGTCAAAATAATTTAAAAATTGTCAATGGAAAAAAGGATGTTTCCTGTTAAACAAAACCTATCTAAGGGCGAATAAAAACCATATTCACTGAACTAAAATTATTAAATCAAAGTGTATAGTGCGGTGTCCAAAATTGTTTTCTGTGAGAATTCTTAATGGTGCCTGTTCTGATATCCGACGTTACGTTAGTTTTATTCGATATTACTCACTTGCTGCTCGATATTACATTTTTGGTGTTCTGGAATACGCAACGTTTCATTTCAGTTCAACGCGTAGCAACGCATTCGATTTTTGATGTTCTGATACCCGCCGGGAACTCGATTTTCAGGTTAAATTACTCACTTCAGTTTTCGCGCGTTCGAATGAATATTTTTGTATGAATTTCCTTTATTTCTAAACCCACCCACACTATGCACCATAATATCAATTTTAATCAATTCTAATCTCATTTTGGGCCTGAAAATGGCTTTTATGAAGGATATATTCATAAAAAAAGAATGTTTTTTTTTTTCATTTTTAAATTTTTTAATGATTAGTGAGTGAATGGAAAAAATGTTACAAAAATATATAATTTATATTTTGAAATAAACATTGCTGAAAAATATATGAAATTTATTTTAATAAGGACAAGAACTTTATTTTTAAAACATTTATTGATGAAATGACTTGGAAAAAACACAAACCGCTGATTTTTGATATGCGATGATTGCCATTTTTTTAAATGGGAAACGTAGTTTTCCAGAACACTGATCGCGTTAGAAATCGAATCGAACGCGTTACGTTTACTCACCTAACGCCGTAAAACAGAACAAGGGTGAATGAATTGACTAAAGAATAACATGTTACAAAAAATATATTACATGAGAACATTACATTTTATAATTTTTAATAAAAAACCAATCGTTGGACGTTTAACGACCAAATCACATACAAAACCTACTTAGCGGGAAAACTTGACGAAATTACTTGCGATTATTAAGAAGGCTAAATAACGGCAACTAGATGCAAGTACTTAAAACGTGTAAAGTCCCTAATATACGAATGTGGTAACTTTTTTTAACGCTATAAAAAGAATACTTTGACTGATTTTAACAGATTTTGGTTAAAAGGTCTGCTGTAATAACACGCGATTGTATCTCGTGGAATTTTGGAAAAAACAAAATAAAATTCTATTAAAATGAATCGAGCTTCCGATACCAGATATTTATACAAATAAAATTTAAATATTATTTTAAGTTTTTCGCTCTTACTTTTGGAAACAATTTGTATCGCAGTGATTTTCAATATTTTCTCGAGTTAAAAATAGTTTTTAACATCTGTAAACTTTTTGTTCTAAATTTAGTTTTTTTTTTTAGATCAATGAAAATCACCAACAAAATAATTCTGAAAAAATTATTTTTAATCATGTCACAACAAATGCCACAAGAAATGCATTATCTCAAGAAATCACAAGTTTTGTCTTCAAAAAAGAATAAACAAGAAAAAAAACTGCCTTTAGTTTATACTTTTCTGAGACAGGTGAGGTGTGATTACTACGTGACGACACTAACGTTCCCGTTTTTTAAGTACGTTGACTAAAAAAAACTAAATATAAAATCACATGATGCAAATTGTCTTCTATCACTCTAGTCTAGACTTCCTGAATTTAATATTGTAGATGAAAATTGAATCTCCTTTTCCTAAAAATAATTGTTAATTTAGCACAGTTTTTCAAAAAAGAAAAATAATGTACGCTCGTGATTGTGTACTCCCAAACAAAATAAAAACACTACGCACTAAAGCTTGAATGACGTTCGGACGTTACACTTTTATTTTGATTACGTATTTTGGGATCTAAAATAAAGAAGCTATAAAGGCACGTTTGTATAACAATAATTTCTTTTCTTTTAAAAAAAAGAAGAATTCTCTTAGATTCCTGTGACTAATTTTAATGATTTGTCGTCGCCACCAATTCAAAAAAAGAAAATTTCTTGGCAAATTTTCAAAATTATTATGTGATTTTTTTCGATCAAAAAAAACATCTTATTTTGGCGCTTAATGAAATATATATATGCAACTATTAACCCGACCTTCACAACCACCGATCGCCTTCCTACTCCCGCAAACTGATCTCAGATCCATAATCCATCACCAAAGAAACCCTTAGATATCAGTTTCATCCAAATCTTTTGGACGTTTCACATAAACGTCAACTTAAATTTGAACTTTTCTTTTTATATTATAGAGAAAATTTAAACTATTTATAGACATATTGTCGATATATGCTTCATGTCCACTCTGAGAGTCCGAAGAATAAGTCGAGATCGAATCAAAATTCCAACCAATAATGCTAAAACTCGAGAATTTGATCAAAAATGTCATAAGGTTTAAAATGACCTACCAAAAGATGACGGCTGTAGTTGCAGAGATATTAGAGAAGTTTCGGAACTTTATTGAATGGGTATATAGAGTGGATTGGAAGATCGAGTCCAAATGAAGTCGAGACCACAAAAAATTGAAATTTTTTAACCAAGCAATTGAAAATCGTAAAGCAAAAAAGTAGAAAAAATTCAATACAATTAAAAACAAGCTATAGTGCAAAACCACTATTGAAACTTCTACAAGTATACGTATGTTCAAATCACGCTACCCTCTAAAAATCTGGTAATACGTTTGTGAGTTGTCCTAACTGCAAATTATGAGGAAAATATTTAAGCAAAGTTGGAAAATCGTATCATTTCATACGAAAAAATCCGAATTTTGTTCGGCAGATACCCAAAGTTGTAATCGGATTCAATTAATTTTTGCACACAATTTTTCCTTCATTGAAAAAGTGCCTAATGTTAAATTTCATTGAAATCGGTCCATAAATAACGTTACAATACCATGTAAAAGCACAAAAAACCGAACTTTTGTTCGGAGGCTACCCTAAGTTTTAGTCCGATCAAACCCAACTTCCAATGAGGAAGAAACCGCTCTTACCAATTTTCATGGAAATTGCTTCAAAAATACGGCCGCAATCTTGTAACATACACGACAGACAGACCGACAGACAGACGGCAGACAGACATTAGATAAAAATGATTGGAAACGATTTAGAATCTTATTAAATGTGGAGATTTGTTTTCGATCATGATTCCAGTAACTATATACTTCGTATAGAAGTTTAAAATGCAAAGGAAAAACTTTCAAAAACTTTGCAGATGTCAACACGCGTATTGCCGTCTTTAGTTGGACTCGCTGGTCTGGCTGGGGCCCACAAATCACAAGTCGAGTCCAGTGATTCCAACTTATACTCGACCGGGGTATACATGAATTTGAACTGAGTTTCGACCTCGTTTGGACTTTAAACTGTTCGAATGCAGTAAATTTTTTGGTCAGATAGATGGCGATGTGAAGTTTACGTTTCTAATAATGATATGTAGTATTGATACTCCAATGTAAATTATATGTTTTCATTGGAAATAACTATTAAAATCACATGATAGTACATCTCAAAATGTCGTCATAAAATTTACCATGTTAATCGTGAATTTCATAAAAAACTTCTCAGAGGATTAGGTTTGGTTTTTTGCAAATCACATAAATTCTATTGAAGTTATGAAATCATCAAAATAATAGAAATTCTACAATTTACTTGTTCATTTTGATTGATTTTTTTAAAATAATTGTTTAGAGTTTTCACCTTTAACAAAATTGACCGAAAACATATTTTTTCTTTGAACAAGGTGATGTTAAGGATAAGTGGAAAACTTGTGTACAAATTAAATCTAATCTATTAATAATATTTTTCTGGCAAATCATTCGGTAATTATTTTGTTCTTTGTGGCGTATCTGTTCCTAACGAAACACTATTTTTGTTATTGTTGGTAATTGTGATTTCCTTTGTAATCTACCAATATTATACATTTCCAATTAGTACTTCGTGTAGTTTAAACCAAACACTGAAAGTACATCATTAGTGTTCGTAATTTTTTACTATCGGTTGAAAAAATCTCAAATGCAAACGTCAATTATTTGACAAGTTAACCTACCTAATGCATTACTCTCTCACAAAAGCTATACCTCATGATTTGAATGTTTCATTTCATATAGAATGTTGTGATTTAAAGCGACCTAGAAATTGGTTTGAAAGAGACTGTTATCTATCATTGGACGACTCAAGATTTTCAGTTTCTGTTAGGCAGGAAAAGTTCTTATGAAGCAAAATGGAATTGTTCATACTACTCTGATTCTGTAATTGTCTGGCCATGTATGTCAGGCAAGAGTTGTTGGAAGCCAACATTATTTTGTTGACAATACTTGTCAACGCAGGAAAATATTAAAACATATCCCTGAAAATCATCTACATTCTATTTCTCCATTAAGAAAGATGGATGGCGAGTATATTTTCCAATAGAATGGAGTTCACTGTCATATGACAAGGATTAATAAGGCATAATTAGAACAAAATGATTTCCTTGACTTTCTTACTTGTAGTTACAACATACGCAAAAAGTTGATTGGACCCTAATATATGAATCAGGTTAGTGGATGTGTGAGCTTTCAGATAGTGGTAACGAAAATTTGTTCTAGGAGTGTAGAGATCTATATATTCCCATTATCTTTGGTAAAATTAAAATGTTCACACAGTGTAGCTATAGATAGTGTATAACTCTGACTTCCCGTGACTATACATACTATATATGAAACTTCGTTGGATCATATCCCTAATAATTGCATACAATTTACGATGTGTTTTAATTAGAAATCGTTCATAGAAATTTATTCAACTGTTTGCGAATCCTCTAAAAACGGAAAAATTATTTAAATTTCGATGTTTCTATTTCTAAATTTATGATTTAATTTGTGTAGGTGGACGGACGGTTAGTATTATGAAAAAATATTAAATATTTTATTTTTATATCGTGTTCTATCTATATAACACTATTCACATTCTTAAAAGCTTTTACTGATCTTTTCACACGTGATTCGATTTTATATACAATATTAATAAAAAAATCGCCATTATGGCATATTAAAAAAGAAAAGTCCACAAAACATTTTCATTGATCAAATATATTCTCGCAACCTAGACCTAGACCGGCGGGGCCTCTGATAGTCAGTATTATTGTGTTTCAACTTCAGTTGATTTTGTTATCTTGAAACGTGAACTATACTTGTAGAATAAACATATTCTAGTGGAATATTTTTCTTTTCGTTTTTATATTTTTAATTCGCCTAATTTAGTTTTAATTGATGTTTAATTTTATAAACAATTTGACTCGTGATCGTGTATGAAAGAATTATATATAATTTTTTTTTAATTCGTTTTAAAAAACTTTAGAAAAAAAAAGTTAAAATCAATTTAAAATATTTTTAAATTAAATATTTAATTGCAAGGAATTTTATAAAATTCTTCTAAATAAATATATTTTTTGTTTTTGTAAATAATTTATTATTAAAAGACAAAAAAAAGCGGTTGTGATTTAATTTTATAATTAATTATAAATAATACCAGTTTTAAAAATAGGATTTATAAATATTTGGTGTAGTTTTTAAAATTAGCAAATAAAAAATCGATTTTACTCAAAAATGGTTGTTAGACCGACACCCACGACTATGGTAAATATTTTTTTCTTTTCAAAAAATCTTGTAATTGGAAAAATTTATGCACCAGTCTTATTCTAAGTTTCACGTCACATCAAATTTCATGAAAATTGAGATTCCATTTCACATTGTATTTGGTTGAAATTTCAAAAGTTTCAATTAGTAATAATTTTTAGGTAATTTATTAGCTATTTTTTCTTATTTTCCATCATTTCGCCTAAGAAAATCAAATGGCATAAAATTTCATAAATCGACAGCAAATTTAATTTTATCAAAATACTGTTAAATTTATTTTAAGGCCTAAGTTATACGACGATCATTGTAATGAAGGAAATTGTGGAACTAGTGAAAACCGAACGTTTTTCTTTGATTTTCAACGAATGTCAGAGAAACTTACAGTCGATTTTCGTTCATAACTAAGTCGTGTAATGGTTTTTTTCATAAAATCCAATTAGATTATTTCTTCCCTTTCCTTTTTTACCGATGAGTCACAAATTTTCTCCATTTTTTTTATATATATTATTATTTTTTTATTGGGACGCTGAAGTTTGAGATTAGAATATCGACGAAAAATTCCTAATGAAGGAATCAACTTGGCAGTTCTCCAGTTGAATCAAATGAAATTGAAACGCAATCCACAAAACAGCTGATCGATTAAAACATGTTTCGTCATTCAAATTATAAAAATAATTATAAAAAACAAATTACGTGATAATCCTAAGATTTTTTATTTAAAATCTATTTACTAAACTATTTCCCATGTTTTGCATTATTTTTTTTAAAGAAATAATCTTTGTAATAGGTTGATTTTCCATTCCAAAATTATTTCCTTCATTACAATGATCGTCGTATAACTTAGGCCTAACTTAGACCTAAGTCATATTTTCGACTGTGAGAATACCAACGTGACTTGACTAATGATGTGAAACTCAAAATAAGGTTGATTTAATTTTTTTCCACTGTCCGGATAAATTCTATTAAACTCTATTAAGTGGAATATTTTGCTCTAATATCCAGAAAAAATGTATCCAGAAATATACAAATCTAAGGCTAAAAATGTTTCTTTTTTTCATGTATTTCTATTGTATGGTTTTCCGGACGTGGTCCTCCTGAGCATTTCGCTTAAAAGAGGTTCGACTGTAAATGTTTTACACTAAATAAATTTGTTATCATTCAAAGATAAATTGCTGCTATTAATTGATATACACGCGATTAAATTATTGATTTTTTGCTCTTAAAAGGATTCTTTATTTTCGTGAAGGGATCATAAAAACTAACACGTAACACGACAACATGTCTTCAAAATAACCCGCGAATTTCTATTTAATTGAATTGAAAATATGAACTAATTTAATTCCTTTTTACAAATAATGATAACAATAAAATAAATTGTTTAAACAATAAAATATCGTCGGTACAATTTTTTAATATTATAAAATAATAAGAAAATTGTTTTGTCGCGAATTTAGTTTATAAGATAAAGATGCATAGGAAATGATAGAAATGGACTACTTTTTAATACTCCTATTATTTATTTAGCATAATAGTATTGTATTTTTATGAAATATATTTTTTCAATTTCGATGCCTAAATTTAAATAATTAATTATTAGTTGTTAACTCCAAGATTCTAAATACTGTATGTAAGTAAGGATATTTTAGTCGTCGATGCCCATAAATTCATGCCGCTACCGTAAATCACCAATCAAGCTTTAAAAAAAATTATTAATCTGATTGAAATTATAATTTGTGTGTACAAGTCGGCATAATTATTTGTACATTAGGAACTACCACCTAATAAAATCTGGATTCAAAGAGATCATTTCCTGAAAATTCTTGATGTCAACATGTGAATATATATATGGACTCGTATATAGGACAGATCTAGATAGTAGTAGTAGTACAATATTTGGAAGTGTTTCGGGATGTCCCAATAAGAGTGTCAGATTTAAACTATAAAATGTTTACATCTACCATTTGCTTGTTGCGATTAGTAGTCGTAGAACGCGGTACATGAAGATATGACTCTATTATTGATAGTTGTCAAGCGCTTATTGTGGAGAAAACGAAAATGTAGCAAAATTACTTAATTCGTAATTAAATTCCCCATCGAATGTGTTCCAAAATAAAACTAAGTCTTTTAAGATAACATAAAAAGCTCTTCTTATTTAAATCTCGTGTTGATAAATATTTGGTATTATTTTTCGATCTTCAATTCGGATATAGTTAACATACAAGGGTCTTAGACTAGAATTTTCAGATAATCTGATGTTTTTTAACTCTAATTATTTATCGCTGATTTTTTTATTTTAAGCTTGACGACGTCGATAGGGTCCTACAATCCTGTGACTACTTTTATTTTTTCTTTCATATTATAGTTTACAAAATTTATTAATTTAATTTGTTAATAACTGCATATGTCGGCATAATTATGTTGACATTAAGAAACAATCTAATAAAATCGAGATTCAGAGAAAACGTTTACCGAAAATTCTTAACTTCAACATAATTACACCGATCTGTGTATATATGTATATAGGAAAGATCTAGAAAATAGTTGGAAGTATCTTGGGATAGAAAACTGTTTTGTAAAGAGTGTCCAAATAAGAGTATCGGATTTAAATAGCGTGACACGCTTTATTTGGTAGACTTTATTAAAATATTGACATCTGTTGCGATTAATAGTCATCGGTGATTTATATTTTAAACTAAAGAACCATGCAGTCATTGTCCCACGAGGAGGTTCTAGATGTTTGCCGCTTTTATGTTTATGTTTATGTCGGGAATATAATTAATATATAATTGGTTTTTGTATATTTTTACTCGTGGTGTTCCATAAAATTTTGGGAAGTACCTAGTTACGCCGTGAAGGTTAAAAGGTTGTAAATTAATTTTTAATTTTAGTATTTCTATTCTAAAAAAAAAAAACCAATTAAATTTTTGTGTTAAATTTGTCACCTATATTTTATTTTAATTTTTTAATTTATCAAATAAGAAAACTTGAATTGACTTCTATTTTGTTTATTTACAAATTTAATTGAATAAATTTAAAGTGTTATCCGCTAATCTATTAATAAATAAACAATTATCGCCGTTGACATCATAACTTCTGCAATATTGATTTTTTTTCCTTAAAATTTCTGACTTTAATTGGATGTAATTGAAAAGGCGAAAAAAAAACGATCTTGTAAGAATGACCTAGATTTTTTCAAGATTAATTAATAATATTTAAAAAAAAAATGCAATTTCTTGATCGATAATTAAAACAATATTTAACGTTGATGTAGAATTTTTAATATTTCATAAGAATTCATGTATAAGACTTTGTTGCGAACAACTTTTTCTTTTAAAGAAGGTCACAAAAATAAATAATAAATTACCAACAAAAAGGCATCTTACTTTTTTCTTTTATTAATTCATAAACTTTTTAAATCGCAATTCAATTTTCCCAGCTATTTATTATTTATATTACATATTTAGTAATTGAATTAAATATTTATATTTTCATATCCTAATTTTTCTTATCTCATCGTTTCATCTTATTTCATTTTCAGATTCGTGAACTATGCCAAGAGTTAATTTTAACAGATGATAAAGTAAATGAACTCCAAAAACTCTTTCTATATGAAATAAAACGCGGATTATCTAAAGATACTCATCGTAGCGCAGATATAAAATGTTTCATAACATATGTACAAGATTTGCCAAATGGACATGGTACGTAATTTTTTATTATTATTATTATTTATAAGGTGTTCGAGAAAGATCCAATAAATTTTTTATGACTTTGGAGCTAATGAGTAATGAAAACATCTATTCTTTGAAAAAATTTAGTAAATGATGCTAGTGCTGTAGACAGATCTCCGATTTTAAATACAATGATTATTTTTTAATGATACTTCTGGATGACCCATGACACATCTTCTTTTTTCACAATGATCATTATTCTCGTCATTTCAAAATTTTCATGAGTTTTTTAATTTTTATTACATTGTTTTTAACAAAATTTAAAGAAATTTTTGGAATAAAAATAATTTTCTCTTGTTTTAAATTTATGTGAAAGAAGGAAATATGTTAAAATCACATACAATTTTTAAAATGTTTAAATGTAGGTGGCCCTGTAAACAATGTGAAGCAAAAATTTGGGACCTCTTCACAATTTCATTTAATAATTAAAACAATAATGATACTTGAAATAGATCATTAATACGTAAATAAAGGTCATTATCGAGTTTTAATGACCAATTGGGCAATAATGAGCATTAAAACCGGAGATCTGTCTAGGATATAAGAAGATATTTATAATTGTTTGCCAATGAAAACTTTTATTAAACTTAACAAAGATAAAGCAATCAAATTTATGATTTGTTTAAACTTCTTGTGACTATACTCTGTTATTTGATAAAAAATTAAGATCTCGAGTACCAAGAAAATAAATATCTCTGAAGCCAGAACTACATTGAGCACAAAATTTTTAAGAAATATGATTTGTCTTTTATATCAAAATTTTGTATTATGTGGATTCATTTTTCAAAAGCGAAATTAATGAAAGCTCAAAGCCTTTTAACTTTTCTAAAGTCAAAGCTTCAAAACACTAACTTCTACATAACGTCAAAAGAAGAAAAAATATTTGAATCCCCCCACACAACACTTGGTTTTGAGTTCTTTCAAGTCGAACGGTCTAAACTCGAAACTAATGAAGAAAAACGTGTCTTTCCTTTAGTTTTTTTTTTTTTTTTTTTTTTTTAGAATTTTCGAAGAGCATTAAAATATTTTTCATAATTTCACTTTATAAAATAATATTAAATATTTTTATTTTATTTTTTTTTTTATTAAAATATCAGAAAGAGGAAAATTTCTAGCATTAGATTTGGGTGGAACAAATTTTCGTGTATTATTGATTCATTTGAAAGGTGAAAATGATTTTGAAATGCAATCCAAAATTTATGCCATACCACAACATATTATGCTCGGCTCTGGTATACAATTGTTTGATCATATTGCTGAATGTTTATCTAATTTTATGAAGGTAAATCTGACAATAGTTAATTCTTATAAATTGAAAATAAAATTTTCTACTTTTATTATAATTTTGTAGGAACATCAAGTTTATGAAGAAAGATTACCATTGGGTTTTACATTTTCATTTCCATTAATGCAATTGGGCTTAACAAAAGGTTTATTGGTTCGATGGACAAAAGGTTTCAATTGTGCCGGTGTTGTTGGAGAAGATGTTGTACAATTACTTAAAGATGCAATTGCTAGACGTAATGTAAGTATTTTTTATATAATAGTATATATTTGAATTTATAATTTTTTTTTTTTTCAATTTCATATTTATATTGTAATTTATTAACCCTTTCCGGCTTTCTACAATTATTCTCTCAACGTTTGTTTAAGTAAAAATTTTCTATTAAATTGCGTCTTTTTAAATATTTATAAAATGTATACTGTCTTTTAAAAATGGAAAAGCAAATTCTAATTACATACTTTTCTTAGCTTTTCTTTATTATTTCAATAAAGATAATAATGTATATAATTTCTTAGAATTCATTATTTTTAAATGGCATACAATTCTGATTTTGTGGTTTGCTTTAATAATGTGTTTGACAATTGAATCGGTTATTTTAAGAAATGAGTAAAACTCTCAATTTAATTCATTTCCTGAAAGGCACGTGTATTATTTTGAAAATAGTATATTAAAAAAAGCTTATTATATTTGTCTGCCTACTCTTTAAATTAGCTTATTTAGGCTTAGTTCTTATACTACAGCTATAGCTTTCTAAATAATTTAAAACCGAAACGACGTTGTACGCATATCATAATTGAATTAAAATAATATTTTAATTAAGAACTGATCAATTTATAAATAAAAGGTTTAAACAAAAATTTTGGACATTCTCAAAATCAATTAACTACCGAAAATAGAATTACTCGAAGAGGCGAAAGAACGATTTAAACTTGAAGCATCAAATACATAACCATGATATTGGCAAGGATAACAGGTCAATTCTAAACTTTTAAAATTACTACTCTTTCTGTTCGAAAATATGGTTCACATTGTTACTAAAAACTTGTAATCAAGTAATCCTTTATCAAATAACTAATAAAAGTTGGTTGATGTTTGCGTTTCGTTTATATTAAAATTTTAATGAGAAAAACACTATGTTTTAAGTTAAATTGAACAACATTCGTTACGACTTTGGTAAAAATTGTGTTGTATTGCAAAAGAGTTCCACGTTGAAACAACAACTATTAACTACTAATCCGCGTAATTGAAGAAATGCCATACTATTTTGACTGAATGATAAAATTGCTATAAAATTCCAAATATCAATATGGTCATTTTACCTTTGACCGTTTTGTAGAATTATTATCACCCTGCTTAGTGTGTTCACAAGGAACTCTGGAAAAGTCCAATTTACGAATTAAATTATTAACTAAAATTATAAATGTATATAAATTCGGATAAAAATAAATTCAAATTGAATGATTAGGTTAAGATACTCCAAAAAAAAACAATTTTCTTTTAAAAATTATGCCGACTTTACGTCATTGTTTAAAGGCTTTTTCAGAGCTATTTTTTACACAAAATCTTTACGCGCTACAGTTAGTAAAACTTATAATATCGTATTTACAATATATTCAGGAAACTATATGCTTAGATAGAATACCATATTTTCTCTTTGGACGGAGGGAATAATTCAATACAAACAGTAATCGGTTCTATTCATCGCATTTCATTAAATAACAAATTTCAATGCAAGTATTTATGAGTATTTAAATCTCAAATCGTTTCAGATATGAGCTCTTCAACCTGGTCAAAAATTTTTTTGGGCAGTGTTTTCTCTAATTGAGACAATCTTATCAAAAGACAAAACTCGTGTTTTTTTGGGAATTCTATCGGCCACTATTTCACTGTTAAAAATCAATGTTCTTATAACTTCTAATTTCGAATGTTGATACCACTGAAATTACTTGATGGTACTGCAGTCATCTTTTTTGAGGTTAAAAATATTAAAAATTCTTTTTTTAAGACAAATAGTAAATTTAAACCAACAATATTTTGCGAGACGGCTATTTGAAGTATTGTTTTAACCAAATAAAATAAAAATCAAAACCAATTTTTTGTTAATTTCATAAACTCTGCAATATCATAACGAAAGTTTTGATTTGCGCCATCTATCATTTGATAAATAGGTACTAAGTAACGTCGCTAAATTAGACAAGGATTTTATACATCATTAAAAAAGCGCGTATAAAATATTTGGCATTCGCTCTTATTTTTCTCAAAAAACACAGCTAAATCTTCACGTGATATGGAAAATATATAACAATCAATTTTTTCTAAATTAATTTACGGGTCTCCTAACAAGAGTTAGTTGTGGTCATTTAACTTGACTCTAATCAACACATTTCAATTGAGTTAAAATATTTAAATAGAAATATAATTGAAACGTTTGCTTTTTTTTCACTATAACCGATTCAATTGATGGGAATTAAAAGGTTTTCCTCTAAACAAGTAGTTTTTTTTTTCTTCATATATTCGTTATAAAAGTAATTTTTACTTTGAATAATCAGCTGGAAAGGGTTTTTTTTCAAAATATTATTAACAAACAAAACTTTTTCATTTTGAATTTCATTTAATTAATATTATCTCTCATCTTCAAAAAATAAAAAAAAAATTTTATAATTATATATTTAAATGTGTGCGCGCCATAATTTTAATTCTATCGAAAAAAAATTAATTAACTACTTTACACTCAAGATTTTTAAATCTCGAAAAAAAAAACAAAAATTGAATTACATATTATTAAATTAAAATTACGAGTAGGAGGTACACATAGCGGTGATGGCTATCCTAAATGATTCAACAGGAACACTTATGTCATGTGCTCACAGAAATCACGACTGCAAAATTGGTATTATTATTGGTAAGGACACTTTCTCTCTAAAAAAAAAAAAAAAAAAACAAATTTAAAAACAAACAAACCTCCTCCCAAAACTGATTCTTAGGTATTATTTCTGTTTTTAATAAATTTAATATTAAAGAAAAAAAAATGGAAAAATAATTTTAATTAGGATTAAGATTTTTAGTCGCCATTTTTCCTTTAAAGGAGAGAACATAATTATTTTTAGTATATTTTTTCTTCTATATGTCTTTTTCGGAATGTTTAAATTCAATTTCTTCAGTCTAAAAAAAAAAGAAAAAAATTTTTTCCAATATATTAAATCCTCTTCTTGTATATATTTTTAATTCTTAATTATTTACTTATTTGTTGTATCAAAATTGTATTTTTTTTTACTTTGCATAAAATTGGAATGTTTTCTAATTAGGATCTGAAAAGCTTCAAAAAGGTTTTCATTTATAATTAAGAATGAAAAACAAAAATGATGGCACACACAAACACACATAATTTGCTTTAGGAAACATAAAATAAAAACAGTTTATACATTATTCATTTAAATAATTAATTTTGTGTAACATCAGTAATCATTTCATATCATCTTTTTGTTGGTAGTACCCATTTTTATTCACTTAAAATTATGAAATACACAATTTGATTTACTTTGAAATTGAAACAGCGAAGGAATACAACCAATTTTATTAAAATTGTTCACACAATTTTACTATTTAATTTTCAACGTTGCACTCACTTACAAAAGCGACATTACTTATGGAGTGGAATCGTGTATTTCAATTCAGACTAAATTGTATCGTAAACACGGTGACCGCTTATTTCGACTCGGGCTATTCTACTAGGCAGAATTTAACTCAGCACAATTCGACTCGTAGAAAAAACAAGGTGAAATGGAATTTCAAAGGGATCAGGCGGGAAATCTAAAAGAAATATGTGTCCACAAAAAACGAAATACATAAATCTTTCTGAACATTTATTTCGTGCAGCAAATAAGATCAATAATTACGATCTGTTTGAATATATGAAGATTATTTTGGGAATAATGAGAATTGAGTTGGTCGAATAAAAAAAGAAATTTTATTCATTAACGTTATTTACTCGTGCGCGAGTTAAATACATTGAATTAAATTGTTCCTTAGTCGATTTGTGCAGAGTCGAGTTGTTTGTGTCTAGTCGAGTTGTTTGATTCGAATTGTCCTAGAATTCGCAAAAGCATTGCAATTCTAAACAAGTTCGGTCTGATTTGTCCGTACCAATATAAAGAAGGTCATTAAAGATACTATCGGACCGGTTCAGTATGCATATAAACGTACTGATTTAGAAACTATTCATCTGACATATACCAGGAATAACTGTTATACTATAGACACATTCAACTAAGGTGTATAATATCAAAGATTAAAACTCATGTATTAATTACTGTATAAAAATTAATTTTAAATCATTAAAATATTGCAAAACATCACAAAAGTTGTTACCATCTTATTGCTTATGCATTTTTTTTTAAATCCATTCATTTTTAACATTTTCCGAAAGCGAAAAAAGTGATTTATTTTTTAATATTTAACAAATTTGATCGTTTTTGTTTTATTCATCATTCATAATATGTGTGACACACTGACTTCATTATTTTATATTATGGCATAAAATTTCGATTTGCATCTAAAAATTTAACCACATCATTAATTTTGTACTAACCGAAAAAAAGTAATAGTGTATATAAATATGAAAAAAGTAGTTTTAAATTATTATTATTATTTTTTTTTTAAATAAAATCTTAAAACATTAAAAATAATCTTAAATAATATGAAAAAAAAGGACGTTCAAATTGATGTTTGCGCCATCCTAAATGATACAATTGGCACTCTGATGTCTTGTGCATGGAAAAATCACAACTGTAAGATCGGATTAATTGTTGGTATGTTGACATTTAAGAAAAATTATAAAGTAAATACAATAATTAATCTCTTTTTTATTTAATTGTTTTGTTTTTAATTATTATTATTATTATTATTATTTTTATTATTATTATTAACGAATTGATAATGTGACTGTCACCGAAAACGATACCATTTGTGCCAGGCTTTACTGAAATTATTTCGCCCATGTTAATGTCTGGTTTATATTTTAAAAGGGATGAAAGAAATTATTTAAATGATATTAAATGTCGACCAAAATTATCTCAAAACCAAAGATATAAATGAAGAGAAGAAGATGTGGAAGGTTCAAAAAACGTTTTTCTTTAAAATAAGTAAATTATATTAGATCTTATGGTAAGCTCCTAAAAGCTCTTACCATAATACCATACTAATATAATTTACTAATGTTAAATAAAGCTTGTTAGACTTTTACATATCTCTTTATTTATTTATATCTTGGTTTTTTCATTTAAATGGAATCGTTTTCCGTGTGTGATGGCTTTCGTATTTTCTTAAAATGTAAATCTTGTTTTGTTTTTTTTTTTAAACTTTAAACTTATAAACAAATGAAATCGGAAATTCTATTTCAAATTTGGCAGCAAAAACATCAAAATTATGATTGGTCCCCCCAAAAAAAACTATATTTATATATATATTAAATTGAGGTAGTTTTTAAATAACTATTTAACAAAATTTATATAAAATTAAATTAAAACACAAAATTAATCAATTTGGCAAATGGAAATTTGAATGTTTTTATGAAATTATTAAAATACACAAGAAAACAAAATCATTTATTTTTAATGCATTTTCTTACTTTTATTTTCAAATTTAAATTGCTTTTGTATTTTAATGTTATTTTGTTTTAATTGAATGTTAGCAGCATGTTTTTTTTTTTCCTAATTTTTGTGATATCTATAAAATTTTCTCATCCAGAGAAAATGACAACAAAATTCCATGTTTTTTATTCTAATTTCATGTTTAATTAAAAGTTTGGAAATATGAAATTTCTATCAAAATTTTCTTCCCCAAAAAGTATTTTTTTTTTGTTTTGAAATTTTTTCGTAATTAAAAAGAAAACGTTCTCTCTGTCCTAGTTTTTTTTTTTTTTGTTTAATTTTGTCTTTTAACTAAAAATTTAGTAAAATAGTTTTTCATTTTTAAAAATACAATCGCCTTTTTATAAACAAATTGAAATATTTAAAAAATACTTCCTCCGTCCGAGAATATATTTTAGTACAACATTTACAATTTCAGTTAGTAATTTTATTTTTGCAAATAAATTTCCCACTGATTGGTGGGCGTTGCTCTTTTCCAGCACTTCTCGCGAACAGACTCTAATTCCTAATTTTTGATGGATTGTTTTAAGACGCCACGAATTTTTGGAAGTCTTTTTAGACATGTAATTTTTGTTGAGCCTTGAGAGCTTCAGTTGTCAGAAATCTAAATAATGAAACTTTTTACAAATTTGAAAATCAAAAAATATAGAAATTAAAATCTTTGCTTTCTAAAGTTTATAGAAGATCTTAGATGGGTGCGAAACATTTATAAGAGGCGTAAGTGTGGTGTGTTTTGTTAATTTAATTTTGCAACTACGCCAAAAAAATCCAAATGAAGTTGCAAGTGAAAAATGATTTAAATATTGCATCCATTTTTATCAGATTTTTCAAAATTTTTACTAAATTTTAACGTCAATTTCTAAAAAGGGTCACATTTGTGTCCTGAAAAGTCACACTACATCATATCCGTGGCTAATTCTTATGAGTTTCGCCTTTGCAAGCACATCTGGTGTCATTCAATTTTACTTCGAATATCGTATTTTACTTATAAACATCTTTGGCATAAACTAAACTCAAACATCAACCAACTTTTAGCAGTTACTTGATTATCATGTTAAGTTATAAACACGATTACTTCTTGATTACAATTTTTTACTTATTATTCTTTAATCTTAATATTTGTTTAAAAAAAATGTATACCATATTTTCGGACAGAGGAAGTAAATATTAGGAGGTAAGATACGAAAATGCTGTTTTTTTGGCATTCCATTTTCAATCGAATATAAAACAATGTTGTTTGCATTTGTATGTCAAATGGCTTACTGATTATTTTACAAGTAGAATATCGAAAGATAGCTGTCTCAAACACAATAGCTGTCATTAAAAAAATATCATGATTTATGAATATAGAAATCCTTTAAGCTATATATTACCTCCTAATATTTTATAGTTAAATCATTACCATGTAGAACCTTTTTGTGATGTCTAAATCTTAATCTTAAGTTAAAAAAAATTCATGAATTTATTCATATTTTTATTTCGATTCATAAATATTAGAAATGTTAGTAGTTCAAATTTTAATTAGTAATGAATTAATTAATACAGTAGAGTCGCGGTGATATAGTACTAATGTTCATGGGATTGTTGGGGTTTACAAAGATAAACAGAGAGATGAAAGTAAGTTTATTTAAATTCCTCTCTCAATCTGTTCGATTTAAAAGAATATATCTAATATAATATTTAGAATCTTTCAAGTAGGCTAAAAGGGCCTTTTCATTAAAACAACTAAGGGTATTCATGAAGACATATGAGCAACTTGCAAAATAATTAAATGCAAATATGCATGTAGTGTAACTATGCTTACCTGACGTAAGAAGAAAAACATATTTTTCATTTATTCTTCAAATATAAGGAAGAATGCAGAGATATGATTTTGCTGACATTTATCGCAAGTTTAATGTTAAGCCAGCTTTAATGAAAAATACTCAAAATTGTTTTAATTTTTAAAACTGATCAAATATGATCTTTAACGATTTATCGTTACGATTAGAAATTGTAACCTTTCGTTTGTCTAGCTGACGATGTGAGCTAGAATTTCCTTCATAAGACTTACCTTTAACACGTTTTATGCAACAAAAAGAATTGCTAAAGTTTCAAATATTAATAATAATGTCAAAGCTCGCGTATCATTTACATTATTTATGCAACAATTAGTATGTCACAAAATGCAATATAAGTACTGAGCCTCGAACGTATATGCCTAGCCATCTGATTGAAATGAAGTCATATTATGGGTCCCTTGATTTAAAGTTGGTTTTAAATCCGATTAATTTAATTCGAACTCATTTCCAAGACTTGTCGCAAAAATAGAAAAACCCTACTGTATTAAAAAAAATCATAATCCTATTATTTTCAATAAGAAATCAATTTATTATTAAAAAAATTTATTAATTTCGATATTTAAAATTTTTTTATCAAAACCAAATTAAACTATAGGAACCGGAAGTAATGCCTGTTATGTTGAGAAAGTTGAAAATGCAGAACTCTTCGATGCACCCGATAATAAGAAAACGCATGTTCTCATCAATACCGAATGGGGTGCATTTGGTGATAATGGAGCATTAAATTTCATTCGGACCGAATATGATCGTAATATTGATAGCCACAGTATAAATCCAGGCAAACAATTGTAATAATTGAATATCAAAAATTTATATTTAAATCAAAAACTAAATAATTTAATTTCACTCTTTTTTTTTAAAGGCAAGAAAAAATGATATCCGGAATGTATATGGGTGAATTGGTACGTCTTGCTTTAGTTCGTTTCACTGAAGCTGGTCTTTTATTTAACGGACAAGGATCTGATTTATTATATACACGTGGACAATTCTTTACAAAATATGTATCAGAAATTGAAGCCGATGATATTGATAATTATAATAATTGTCGTATGGTACTCGAAGAATTAGGTTTAGCTCATGCCACAGATGATGATTGTGCAAATGTACGTTACGTTTGTGAATGTATCTCAACAAGAGCAGCACATCTTGTCTCAACTGGTATTGCAACATTAATTAATAAAATGGATGAACCAAGTGTAACGGTAAGAATTTTTTAAATATAGTTTTATTTTTATTGATTGATTTCAAAAAAAATTACTTTAATTTTTTTTTAAGGTTGGTGTTGATGGTTCCGTTTATCGTTTCCATCCGAAATTTCATAATTTAATGATGGAAAAAATACGACAATTAGTCAAACCGCATATTCAATTTGATCTTATGTTATCCGAAGATGGTTCTGGACGTGGTGCTGCGCTGGTAGCGGCTGTTGCGAGTCGAGAACAATAGGGGGAAGACGTATTAATTTTATATTTTATAATTATATATTTTTAAAATTTAAAAAAACATTTAGAAGAGAAAAATATTTGTGATTTTTTTCCTTTTTTTTCTTAGTTGTAGATATTTTGTTGATTTCTTATATAATTTTTCCCTCGATGCAATAAATTTTCAAAATTCTTTTCTTATTTTTTTTCTATATAAAAAATTATCGATTTTGTTTTTTATTATCGATAAATTTTTATATAAAAAAAAACGGAAAAAGATTTTTAAAATTTATTCCATTTGATTCTTTTGAAAATTTAAAATATCAATTAAAGAAATTACGAAGTTTTTTTTTCTTATTTTTAAAGTTATGAATCATTCTTAAATTTTTGGTAATTTATGAACTAACTTTAAAATCTAAAAGAAAATTTCGTAGTACGAAAAAAAAACAAAAAGAAGTTGAGCACAAATCCCTTTTGTAAATATTTTTTTTTGAAATGGAAAAACAAATATCTAAAAAATAAGTATAAATGTTAAGTTGGACTAAAATTTAATAATGTATTAAAAGAAAAATTAAGATTATGTTGAAAATTATGTGAATAAGAAAAAAAGGCAAAATTATGATTATTAAATAAATAACTAAATTCTAGTAAAAACAAAAACAAAAACAATGTTATACATTAGGTAATTACGATATTATTAGTTTTTTTCTTCTTTTACTTTTTTTTTTTTTTTTAAAAAAAAGAAAAAATATAAAACAAATAAAAAATTAAATATATTTAATGAAATATGTAAGTTTTTCAATAAGTTTTTGTCATGGAGGATAATGAAGTGATCCCACAAAATGTTGTGTTAGTTTACGGCCACATAGGTTCTGGGATTTCTACGCGAATTGAGAAAAATATTAACGCAGTGAGAGGAATGAAAACGGTGAGCAAAAAGTGTCCACATCGGATATCACTCTTGTCGTTGAACACATTTACATTTTCTCTAGTTTTTCAGTTAATTCACAAATACAAATACAAATCTTCTTCACAATTGAAAAAAGAAATCATGGCCTTCTTTTTCGAAAGAGACGAAGAATTGAATTTCAATTCTTCTCTTTTTTCTTATATAGCCACTTCCATTTAGTTACACGCCTATATTTATCGTTCCTCTCATCTTCGAAAGCGCGCGCAGTAAGCTTAGAGCCTATGTGGCCGCACACTAAGTTTGTAATTTCAGCGGAAATCTTTGAATTAAAAAGTTCTAAAACAAAAAAATTACAAAATGGAATTCATTGAATCGGAGAGATTCCTAACCTGTAGTCCGACTGTTTAGAGAGAATTAAATAATTTCAACAGATTTGTAATATTCCAAATCATAAAATGTTTTGAGCTTCACTCACAAGTATGTATTAGGTTTGGTTAGGTTAGGTAGATTAGGGGTACTTGCGTACAATCCCAGGCTCCTTATTCTAATCCCTACGAGATCAAGTATTACCTGCGAGGATAGGAGCCGTATTCCTCTTCAAAGCATTTGATTTTCTCACAAAATTTTACTGAACTGCTTATATCGCAACCGCAAGTTTTTTGCCCAGAATTTTTTTGCAAGTTCGATAAAAGGCTGAGTGTGTAGAAGAGGATGTGTTTGATGTCTTGAGCCGCATCTATGTCTCCACAGTACCGGCAGAGATCAGTTTGTACCACGTTAATTGGGATTTTAAAGGGACACTGCCTTCTAAGGAAATACTCTAAAAGACTGGGATTGATGCAGAAATGTATTCATGGCGATATTTATTTTCTGTCTTATGTGGGGCCCGACAGAGGACTATAAAAACTGGGGTTAAATGTATTGAAAATAGTAATATATCTCATCGATTATTATCTCTGAAACTAAAAACTAGGGCTTAAATCACTTGAAGGTAAATGAGCGAGAGGATAAAAAAAATTACGAAATTTCTACTTAATATATCCTTAAAGCTTCAACGCTTTAAAATTTAAGTTTGAAATAGCAACAAACCTAGTGTAAATAAAGCGATTTCAATGACATCGAATTCAAGCGTTCTCCTTCTTCTCTCTATACTACAATCCAATCTGGGTTTCAGCACGGGTTCGTGCTATTTGCTTCCATTTTGTCATATTCATTGTTTTCATTGTCTTCAGGGTAGGCATTATGTACGGTGACAAGCGATATTACTCAAAAAGAAAACAAATATTTTTAATGTTTCAAACAATATTATTAAATTAATTTTTTTACATTAAAAAAAAAGAAAAGGAATAAAAATAAAGTAAAATAAAAAATTGACAAAACCATAAACATCAACTTCTAAAATCATATGAAAGCAACGAGCGAAAATCGCCTGTCACCGTACATAATGCCTAGCCAGGTTTCCCTGTATGCCGTACGGTGTTTTTTTTTTTATAAGCTTCTATACCAGCAGTTATTTGTTGTGTTTATGAGCTGATTTTTGTTAAAAATAAAGAAAAATTTTCCAATTATGTTTTATAATGTGATTGAAGGGCTTCCATCTTGATATGTTTTGAAAGTGATTTGTAGACTCAAGTCTAAGTCAACAAATTAATGGACTATTCTTATTCTTCATGACGAAAACTTAATATTATGATGCTCTTTGTTTAGTAAAATCCAGAAGATTATGATGTTCTTTGTATTGTCAAATCCAGAAGTTAAAAATTCAAATGTTATAAATCAGGGAGTGGAATCGTGTAATTCGATTGATAGTAAATCGTATCGAAAATACATTGCGATTCCTATGCCGTTTCGATACGATTTTATCGAAATCAAGTTACACGATTCCACCCCAGATTGAAAGAATACAAAACTTAATCCTTCAATCGCGGGCTACTTGGGATTCGGGTTCAATATATTTTGTAAAATTTAGCAGGCGATGCTATTATTGTGTCTTAACAATGTTAAACGGTTTTTCCTCGCTTAATTGAGTTTTTCTATCCTGAATATTTATCATGCTATTGTTTGTTATCATCAGTTAACATTTTCTGTTTTATTTATTAGCGAATATAATGTACTTTTTTTATATCCTTTTTAATTTGATCTTTAGGACGCCTATGCATAACGAATAAAACTAGCCCGCGATTTCATAACGAAAAATCAAATATTGGTCTGCATTCGATTTCGGTAATAAGACTAATTTCTAAAGGATCTTTGGACTCATAGACGAATTTTATAAATAGAACAATTAAAAAAGGAACATTTAGTTTAGAATTAATTTCAACATGTTAGTTTTATCAAAAGTGTTTCACAAAAATAGAATAAATATTATTCAGAAATATTTCTTTTAGGTAAAAGTCTCTATGGTGAACTCATCATTATTAATTTTACAGAAGTTATAAGTTAAAGTAATAATGAAAATATCGATTATTGAATTAAAACAGCAATACTGAACATTTTTATCCAAGAGCAAATAGTGATTTATCGAAATTTGCTATTCGGAATAACAAGAAGATTAGGAAAACATTTTGTATTTTTATGTTATCTAGAAGTCGATTATAATGTATATTAAAATGCCAACAGATTTCAATAGTGAGAACATAATCAATCAAACAATTTATGAAATTATAAAATGATCGGTTATCGATTTATTTCATTAAGAAAAATTCGTTGAGAAATCAATTACAATAGTTATAGTACAATAGTGTGAAACCCTAGAACATTTGATAGTGCGGAAACGATCATAAAATCTAATTAAATTATAATTGATGCTTATTCCAAGCTTCGCTCCACTAGTAAAATCAAGTCACATTTGAGTATTGATTTACTTTTTTTTGTACAAAAGGGAGTACGAATGGAATTTCATTGGATATAGTGATTGGGATTGTGAAAAAATAAACTGTAAAGCAACAACCTATTATCGCTTGTGACCTATTTGAAAGTGATCACAGCACATTTCAATATTATTTAAGGCTATGCCGGAAATGACAAGCGATGAGATAATCACCTGTTACTTTACAGAATGGCATTCCAGAGTTTTCTCCACTTCTCCATAAAATAATATATAAATTAATAGTAATTCTAATATTTTATATATATATAACTTTTAATTCTTGAAATCATATTTTCGTGTTGTATGAATATTTTTGGATAATTCTGAATTTCCTTTCAATAGCACACACACGTCAGTAACATGTCCATCCACCATGTTGCATTTAACCGTTAAAACTACTTCAAACAGAAAATTGCCAATATCATTGTAAGGGACTAAGATCTTACCCAGAATGCCCTTTTAAAATAAACAGATTGAAAATGGAATATGGAATTCGATTGATTAAAACAATGCAATTATTAAATTAACAAAGTTTATTAATCAAAATTATTGTGAACAAAAGGATGTCTGCCTCTTACAAAATCAAAATTCAAGTCTTCGAAATAATATAATTTTTCACCCGGGTTCCTTTTTTATAAATAATTAAAAACAATAAAAGTTTAAGTTACAGTGAAAAATGAACAATTTAAACACAGCGGTTCTGAACAATCATCTATCAATTATTTCATTACGAATACGACTGTTGAAACACATCTTCCCATTCAATTTTGCCTTTTAAAAAGAGTCTACTTCAAAAAATTTACTTCAGTGAAGGAGTACAAAAGAATGCAAAGTATCTTTAGAGTACAGGTTTTAAAAGGAATACGGTTCACGAAATAGGAGCACAAAACTTCCTAAAAGAATGCGGTTGATCAGCTTAATGTTCTCACGACTGAAAATTTGAATTATGTCACATTCGAAGAAATGTCACGATCTTACGTCACGTCACGTCATAAAACCGAAAGTCTGGCATTTTTTTATCATTTTCATTAAACCATTTAAACAGTATATGAAATCCATAATTTCAGTCTAATTATTATTTGAAAATCAATCAACAAATATCAAAAATATCTTTTAATTGATATTTAGCTTTATTTTTATGTGCTAAAAATGCTTTTTTTTGTGTCATTTTGTGTAATTATATGAAGTGAAATTTCAATTTTAGTGAAGTTTATGTGAAATGAAAATCGAAATAAACTTGATTAAGGTGAAGATACACGATCAAAGATTTTAGTCTCCTAAAACGCTTAAAAGAACGGAAAGTCTCCTTGGTGAAATTCACTAAAGGAGAGGCTTTTTGGTTGACAGATTCATTTTTGTGTCCCAGAAGGAAAGTCGCCTTTTAAGCTAAGATCACACACAGCAACTTTTGCATCAGGGTTTTTTTGGTTGCAGCTGCAAAAGTTGCGAGTCTTGTTCACACATGTAAGCAAAAGTGGCGCGCAATCTGAAGTTTTTATGCTGCTGCAACAAAAAATGCTGCAACCATAAAAAAAAAATTGCAGAGGTGTTCACACATAGCATGCAGTGTGAACAGTACGGATTTGTTCATAATTTATTATGCGACTTGCGTGTTATTTTTTAAACATTTTTTGTAAATATCAGCATCTGATTTTAATTATCTTTTGGAAAAACTGAAACCCATAATAAAAAAATGGATATTCTCATGTGAATTTCATTTTAAAAAGTTATCAGAAACAATAACACTGAACTGTCAAAAAACTTGCATGCAGCATGCAGCAAAAGATTCAACCATTTTAAAATTTAAACTTTGTTTTTTGCTATTCACACGTTGAAACTTTCCAGGTTGCACGCAATAAAAAAATCTAGTCATGCAGCAAAAAAGAATCGCAACTTTTTGTGTTGCAATGCTGGGCTGCGTTCACTCACCAACTAAAAGTAACTAAAAGCGACTAAAAGTTACACTTTTGCGTTCACTGGTCAAAATTTTTCGACTACGATGACGTCATGACACCGACACTGTCGTTCACTCGATCACACCGGTGTAAAAAAAAGTAACTTTTTTCAACCAATGTCATAGGGTGTAGTTGTTAATTGTCATTTCTATTTCGTCAGTTTGATTTTGAATTCAAAACAAATTTTTGTGAATTCACTATTTTTTTTTTAATTATTTGGCAAATTTATAGAAAAATTATAGTTTTAGTAATAAGTTTATATTCAATTCGTTGAATTATATTCGAAAAAATTTTAAAATATTAAATTTATAAAAAAAAGTAAAATCATAAAATAGGTTTTTTATTTACAAATTTGCTACTAAATTAAATATTAAACATAAACAGATTTCATGAAAGTAATTTTAATAATTAAAGTACATTAATTAACCTATAAATGCGTATTTTCTCCAATTGACATTTCGAAATGACACTAATTGACTACGACTACGACTACGACCGTTCACTCGCAAACAACTTACATTTTTCGACACCGGCTTTTTTGACATTAACTTACACCGACTTTTTTTTACACCGGTGTGATCGAGTGAACGGAACCCTGTTCACACTATGCAGCACTCTAGTTTCGCATCTTTTTATGCTACATTGCAACAAAAGTTGCAGTGTGTGATCTTAGCTTTAGAAATAGGTCTCTTGGCTGTATACTGTAGTCATATAATTTCTTTAAGTTTAGTTTTTTTATGTATGAATTTAATTAATCTTAGTATCTTAGTATTTAATCCTACCTTCTATCTTAAAATATTAGTTGATAGTTTTAAAATGAACTTTATCGTTTTTTTCACTCTGATATTAAATCGCATTAAATAAAATGAAATTAATAATAGAAATGAGTTCACCATAATTGATTCAAAATGGATTGCTTGAAATCAAAAGAAATGTATTTTGAATATTCTTATATTATTCGAGTGAGAAATTAGATAGAAAATACATTTGAATTGATTTTGAATTAGAATGAATTTTATCAAATTGGTAATAATTTTATTAATGAAGAAAAAGGCTGTGTTTGTGATTCAAATGTATTTTTACATTTTAAAAATTGATACAGATTCGTAAAAAATGATATTAAAAATATTCCTAAAACAAAAAACACCATGAATAAAAATTTTGTGTCCAACAAAACATTTTCTGTAGAATAATTATTAATTAAAATATGAAAATAATTGTATTCAGGCCTGTACACAATTTTTAAGTTTTTGTCGTTATATACAATATTTCGTTTATGAAAAATTTTGAAAATTAAATTTAAATTATGTATTTTTTGTTTGTTTTAAAAACATTTAAAAAATATATATAAAAAGAGTGAGTGCGTGGTCGCCACGCACGTTAGAAGTGAAACTTCAAGGATGGAGGAATACGAAAGGCTATGGTAGACAAATAATTGAAAAATTTAAATATTTATAGTTGAAAATAAAAACTTTATTATTAACTAGTTGCTGGTCCCCGCGGCTTTACTAGCGATATTCATAGAATATGAAAGTAAGTTTAATTTCTGCCTATTATTCTATTTTCGCCTCCCTCAACACCCCACCGAGTAGAGACATATTCTATATTTTTACCTGCGCCTGTATTTGGTTTCTCGACTCGATCTCGATTTCTGTTCTGAAATATCAAATTTCTATTATATCGACAAAGACTAAAGTCTTTTTGGTCGATCTGGAGTGGAATCGTGTAACTCGATTGATAGAAAATGGTATCGAAAATACATTGCAATTCCTATGCTTTTTTGATACAATTTCATCGAAATCAAGTTACACGATTCCACCCCTGATCAATCGAGTCGAGAAACCAAGTACGGGCCCTGCCCTATCCAAAATGTGCCATACATTCCAATATTTATGAAAATCCACTTATTTTCGATTGAATTATTGATGCGTTTCAATTTCCGTTACACTCCTATTTTCCAACATGCAAAGTTACCCTACTGTAACATAAGAAGTTTCACTTTCAAAAAATGCCTGAAATCCACCGAAAAATATCCGACATTAAAATTAAAAAAAATATAATAAAATAGTTAAAATTATATAAAAAATGAAAAAAACAAATAAATTTAAAAAATTGTTAACAGAAAAGAAAAATTAATAAAATAGAAGAAAAGTTTAAATCCCAAAAAGTGGAGACCACAAAAAAAAAGAAATAGGAAATAAATTAGTATTTTAAAATCATTTAATTAATAAAATTTTATCAAAAAATTATATGAAAAACACCGTAAAACAATTTTAAAATTAACGAAAAATTAATCAATAAAAATGAACACAAAAAAAAATTAATTGAAAAGTGAAAATTCATTAGAAATGAAAAAACACTGCTAGCATAGATATTAAAAGAAAAACAACTAAAGTTCGATAGATTAATATTTATTATTATTAAAAATATTTAGAAATAAAATTTTATCATTTTTTTTTTTAAAGAAAATGAAAGAAAATTGATTTATTAACTCCTTTTTACTCCTAAAAAGCTTGCATAAATCTTGAATGAAAGAATATAAAGATTGCGCATTACGCATGCCGGCCATTTTGGATTTTTATTTTCATACTTTTACGACATCACATGTCGATTTAATTTCAAATAAATAATCGTAATGTTTCATACTAGCAATGTATTTCATGTCTCGAGTGACGTAGTTGCGCAGAAAAATCAATTTGGAATATGGAAAAGCGTAATCTATATTATTACATTCATGTACGTAAATTAACTACCATTCCATATTTTTATTGGATAGGTCACAAAATTATTGAAAAAATTTAATACATTAATCGAATCCAATCGATGTTTAACGACACGAATGCTTAGAATGTTACCGACAACAACTATCAACACTTGTTATTTATTTATTAGTAGTGACTTAATGCACGCTCCGCTCCGTTCGCTAGCCCCACTTAAGAATTTATACTGATTGGTTGCAAATATATGGCAATTAATTTGCTGTTTGGTCTGGGAATGTACACCTGACTCGTTTCATCAAGATAACGACTAAATACAAGTTTGACCACTCGTCAAAAATTTGTTAGAGCTCTTGGTTGGGAACTTCTGATGTATATATCCGCCGTATAATTCAGTCCAATCCGATTACCATTTATTTCGATCTCTGCCAGAACTCATTTAACGATGTGAAAGAAATCGAGAGAACACCAGTGACGGGTTATTTATTGGCTCTGTCAGGAAAATGGCGAAGGATAATCAATCAAAGTGGACAATATATAGTTTAATAAAGTCCCATGAAATGGACGCCTTTTTATTTACACAAAAAAAAAACATCAATTTTAAAATTAAATTATTACTGATTAGAGCAAATTCAACAATGAAAACATCAATAAAATATTTAAAATAAATTAAAAATTAAAATAATACAAAAACTACAATAATTCTTTTACTTACGCGTCTTCAAAACATTCAAAGTTGGAAGCAGTCATTAATAAGACGACAACATCTCTGTTAAATCGATCCCATTGAGAATATTTGTTCAAAATCAAGGTCGAGTCTTCAACACTGCGGGCCTGGTGTTATGAAACAATGACTTGTCTACTTAGAAAATATTATAGACCACACCAAGGACACTGTAAAAGGAGGTGATTGTGCTCGAGTTGTGCAACACTGTACAATTCACCAATCAGCCTTTAGCAATGAATGACATGCCAGGCGGTTGCTAAATTATTAAAAATTGAAGATAAATAAATAAAAAGATTTACTAAAATGTTCTGTCTTTTTTGCGATTTCCCGGTTAAGATAGGGTCCACAAAATTTTTGACTGCTTTTTAAATTATGATATAATTGGGAAAAAAGTGTAGAAGAAAATTATTCAAAACTGTATAAAATCAAAAAAATTTATTACAATTTAAAACAGTTTTTTCATAATTTAAAAAAGAAATATTTTAAAATTTTCAAATAACAAAAATATTATAAAAAGTTAATTATTTTTACTTTCTTAGACCTTAAATAAGTAATTTAAGGTCTAAGAAAGTGAGTATTGTAAAAAATTCAGCATTCGCTTTTCAATAGAAATACATGTTTGGGATTCCGAAATCCGAATTGACTATTTTCTTCGAGATGTATAGATGTGTGTCACTTTTTTTCATATAAAATGCATGATCGGAAGTGGTCTTTGTGGCAAAAAAAACTACAATTTTTTGATACACATATACCCGGTGTGAAAAGGAAGAACGGACTATAGAAATTCACTGGAAGTGCTAAAACGGAAGTGAACAATTTCGAACCAAAATATGACTGGCTCCTAATTGCTACTCTGAAAATAATGAAATTTAGTACATAGAGCGGATGGTATTACAGGAATAAACTTTCAGCGAAAAGGTCAAATCGGAAGTGGTCGTATCGTCACTGTTTTGAATGCAAGCAAACTCCCAGGCTGGCTTAGACTACAGACACATTAGCCACAATAAAGTACATTACCTCACGATTCTCAATTAAAATGCGAGAGAATATAATCGAGAATCGTGAGATAATGTACATTATTGCTGCTAATGTGTCTTTTAGTATTACTACATGTAATTTTTTGTGTATAAATATTTGATAAGATTGCAGCGCTGCAAAGCACTGTATTTGTAAAAAAAGACTGTAAACACATGCATTTTTATATCACACAGAGTCATATTTGTTAAACAAATACTATTAATGAGATTGCGTTGTGCAGATGTGACTAAATCAGAATACATGTTGGAAACTCTTTATTGTATCTTTTTTTCAATTTTATACAAATTTAGTACTAAAATTGATTATAATCAGTTGATGACCGGGGATTATTACATCTAAGAAAATTGATTGAGTTTCCCTAACTAAATATTTTTCTACTAAATTGATTTCCTTTTTTAATAAAATGTGTTCACAATTTTTTGTGCTTGTTCGATTCCAGATAGAAAAGCACCGTGAGCAGTTGAAAAATATTTCGGATGGCAAGCTTCACCAGCAAAATATAAAATTGAATTGAATTTTCTTTCGGAATTCTTTTCATTCTCATAAATCGATAAACGTTTTAAATCGTCTGGGATTATTTTCGCATCATAAGGTAAATTTTCACTTGTAATCGGCAATGATAATTTATGTCCAATTGTATTATTTTTATCACATTTTGTTGTTATAAAACTGTAACTACCACGAATATATTTATTTGTGCGCCAGCGAGAGCTTGTTGGGGAAAAAAGATAAAATGAAAATTATATTTATAAATATGGAAATAAAAACAAATTTATATTTACCAATAATATTTGATGGGATTTGGTATTGAAAATTTTGTAAATATTTTCAAAATATTTATACAATCTTCAACAATTTCGTGATCAGTTAATTTCTCCATTTCTATAGCACCGTGTCCACCAACCCAGCCAACTAAAGTGTTCGGACAATTTGTGTCCGGTTGAAGTATATCAAAACCAGATAAATAGCGAGTCCATTTTTTATTCTAATACAAAAAAGAAAAAAAGGATTAATTATGTTTTTTTATGAGATAAGATATTGATTAAAAAGTTCATGTTTTAGTATGTATATAAAAAAAAACATATAGTAACTGATAATCGGCCAATAGGCGATATTTTGATGCCCTATGATAGAAAAGCAGCCAAAACTAATACTATTTCAAGGGTTTTTCTGTATAACTTTGGTTTTAATTTTTTAAATTTGCTCTAATTCGCAGATAGCCTAGGCCCTAATAGCATAAATCTATTCTGGAAATTTTATTCAAATCGGTACATTAATTTTTAAAGTTAATCCATGGAAAATATGGAAATAATTTCAATAAAATTGGTGTACAAATTTTCTAATTAAAACCGAAAAACTATACAAAAAAAAGACGAAACCCTGATTTTTGGTTTATAACTTCGTTTCCCTTCAGCTGATTTTCCTGAAATGCAAAACCAAATCGAGTTAAGGAATGGCGAATTAACATTTCCAATTTCATCAAAATCAGATAACGCGTTTTTGAGTTATCTTGTACACGGACGGACATACATAAATTTTGATATAACTTTTGATTCTCTACAGATCTATAGCTTTGAAACCCTTCTTTGGTCATTATTTCTATGCGTTGCACACTTAAGGTCTGTTTTATTTGCCACTTGCTCTGGGGTAGAGCAAATTTTTACATTGAACACAAAACAACAAAAGAGCAGATCCTACACTACTTTCAGACCAGGTGTGTGTAACTATTACACCCGAATTAGTTCAGTTTTCTACCATAAAAAGTGTATTAGCTAAAAGTTTTTCATTTCATTACAGTATGGTTGCTAAGCAGCGCTACAAAAATTTGAATTAAAGCTTAATCCTACTCTTGCTCGTTTTATTTGCCACTACCCTGCTCCAGGGTAGGAAATGGCAAATAAAACAGACCTTTAGTGATAAAACTAATATACCCTCTGGTAGTACTTACTTATAAAAATGTTTAACATTAAGTATTTTACTTGATTTATGGTCAATCTAAATACTCTGAATTTAAGATATGTTTAAGATCAAGAAATATGAACTCTATCCAATAGAAATGTATGACGAAGTAATATTTAAAGAAACAATTTATTACACTACTTATTTCTTATACGACAAAAGTTCCTAATACTAATGAACAAGTTTATGCTCAATTTACAGCTTTGAAGCTTTTGATCCCCCTAAAACTGAGTGCGCTAGGCAATTGCCTTCTTTGCATATGATGTCATACGCCGATCGGTATAGCATCGAATTTTAAAAACTTTAAGGAAAGTCGCAATTCTCATTAGTTAAATTCAGAGAATAAGTAATTAAAAAAAGGGAATTCTAGGGAAATGAGTAAGGATGTTTAAAATTCTATAAAACATGAAGTTTCCAGACATGTACTTTTTAATCATTCAAACTCCACGACTCCATTAGACTTATTTCAAGACTTATTTTCAGTCGGACTGAAAAAAAAAGTGCAATTTTTCGAGTCTCCACAAGACTTTTTTTCAGTCCGATAGAAAATAAGTCTTGGAAAAAAATCTAATGAAGTTGCCTGGTAAATCTTAAAATCATATTTTCCACTTACATTATAATTATTATCGGAAAATATCAATTGTAAACCATTCATTTCATTCCACCATGATTTATCAAATTGTAAAAATATTTTATTAATTGTTTCGTATCCCATATCTTGTATAATATTTGAATGGAATTCTGGTAATTGTGGTGTAAATAATTTCTGTTCTAACTCTTTTAAAACACCCAATGAAAATGTTACAATACAATTTTTTGCATAATATTTTTCTTCATCATTTGTTGTAATTATTATTGTATTATTATCATTACCGAATATATTCCAATTAATATTCGTAACAGTTTTATCTAATTCAATATGTTTCAAACCGATTTCTTGTACAATAACATTAATTAAACTATTAAAACCATTTTTAATATTAATATGAGCTTGACAACTTTCACCATTAAAAGCATATAAACCCCAAAATTTCGCTGATAATTGTTTTAAATTTAAACAAGAATTATCAATAATTTCGAAACGTCGATGCCAATCAAATAATTGTTTAGCTTTTTCACGTTCCGCGAAATTCTCCAGAGTTTTTAGATACACATTAAATTTCTCATTCAAATAATCATCAACAGAATTTGGATAATTTGTAGAATTTGTAAATTTCATACAATCTTCTAAAATTTGTCCAATTTTGAAATCAATTTTTTTACGAAAGAAATCATCAAATATATATCCATCATCACGTATATAATAGCCAAGTCCTTCTTCTGATAATTCAGAACGTAATAAATTATATTTTTCAGCAATCGAATGTAATTTATTTTCACGACCATGTAACCATTGTGCACCACAATCAACAATAGCAGATGGATTTCGTTCAGTTCTGTGTTTTGTTTGAAATGTTTCCATTTCTTTGGTTAAAATACGTCCGCCAATGTAATTTTGTCCTTCCAAAATTAAAAAATTTATATTATTTTCTTTTAGGATATTAGCAGCACCGAGCCCAGCTAATCCGGCACCAAGTATAATAACATCATAAATATTCGTGTGTTCATCATTAAATATGCTATTTTTACTGAAATTAAAAATTTTAAATCGAAATTTCCAAATAAGTTTAAATTGTAAATTGTTTTTATTTCAGTTTTTTTTAGGCGTATAAAAAAATTCTGGGCTTTTCTTTGTTGATGAAATTCAAGTCTTTTAAAAAATGATTTAGTAATCTTTGAACTATTAACTAGCTTGAAGGTACATGCGGTATTGCTCGAATTATTCTTAAAATACGATTCACGAATCCATGTCTTCCAAATAAAAAAATACACCTACTACTGATTAAGTTAGGACGATTATCCATTTTTCTCCATCCGCGAACTGCAAAAGATAGGATATTGGTTCACATAGCCTATATTTCCTGTTGGCTTAAAATATGCCGAATATTGACCAAATTATCGACATTTTTTAAAGTTTCTCCCGTGATCTCCAACAAGTGGAAACAATCCCTATCTTTTGAAATGACCTATCCAGAGTATGCAGTCTAAGTTTCGTGAAAATCCTCACCGATACTTTTATATGTTTGCATCCCCCTTCAGCAAGTGTAGATATAATCTATCCTTTAGCCCGGTCTATCCAGGAACATACAAACAAACAAACAGATTTATTATATAACATGACCTTCTACCTTTTATCAGGTATCTTGCGAATTATTATTATAGAAATTTAACTATTTTTTTCAGATGAAATAGTCATCGAGCCACTTTTGAAAACTGCTGTCCTGTCAATTATCTATTGATCGGAAATGATAATCGGAATTGACCATATTTGAAAAATAAACCTAGCCGAAGTTGAACAGCTGCAGAAAAATGACACACGACCTGTGATGGCCTCTTAGGTTCTTACCTCGTCTCTTACTTTGATCATGTAGAGTTAAAATTAGAGTACAAATAAATTGGCATTGAGAGTTGAAAGGTTTTATAGAATAACTATTGTATTGTTTGAATAATATAATATTTAGAATTTACGAAAAAAGGCAAATGAACAGATTAATAACTACAGTGTTGAATGGTCAAGCCGGTTAAGACCTCGTTTCTAGAAGCTGATGACGATCTCTTTCCAACAGTTTAATCCGGTTGTAATATATATTTCCTTCCATATCCTACCAAACACAGAGGGTTACTTTATCATCATTAATATTTGGTTTTTTAGCGGGTGATGATGGTTATTAAAGATCAAACCATTTTTTTTTTTTTGTTTAGGACTGTCGTACATCACAAATTGGTACAGAAAAAAATAGTTTTTTCCTTACTACTTAACAAAGAAAAAGCGGTATTATATTGTCTGATTTAATTCTTTTCAGTCAGTAGGTAAGGAATCCATCTTCTTTCTTTTTGGATTATTCATATTATCATAAACGAAATGAAATTACACTTCGCGTTAGTTTTCATCCAGCAAACTTTAGAAATCCTTCGTCTAACACTTTCCGTACACATCCCGGGCCATACATCATCTTCAAGAAAAAAATCTCCACTACGAAATCTAGAAAATGTTGAACGATTTATAGAGTTATCACCTATTAATAATGAATTCCGTAGTTCTAACATTTTTTTCAATTAAAAAGATAACCAAACAGCATTACGTAAATTTTGCGATCAGACTCCATTCCGTTAAGCCTCAGACTCTCTAAATGCGTATAAACGATGGAAAATTAAACATCAATGTCAGGAGCTACCAGACCTGCCAAATTAGCGGGAAAATAGTTTTTTTTAAGTATGATTTTCATGTATGGATTTGAATTTAAGAGCCCAGAACTTTCTTATAAACCTAATAACTTTTATTAAACAAATTATAAATTATTCGTACATCAAAATTCCAAGGAATTTTATATGATTTTTTCATTGATTTAATTTTAAGATCGTGTTAAAAAGGATACATAAAAAAATCAATATTTTTATGTTGAAATTATCGGCAAAAAATATTTTATTGTATATTTTTTAATTTAAAAAAGCAAAATAACAAAAATAAAATGATTATTTAAAAGGAAAAACACACGAATTTTGAAATATTTTAAAGCTGAGATCGTTTCCTAGAAAGAAATCGAAAAAAAGGGATTCCATGCAAAAACTTTCAAATAAATAAATCATAAAAAAAGAATACAGTAACTTTCTAATGAAAAACTTACCCAGTCTTCGTATAGAAATCAAATAAACGTTTTGCCTCTCGCCAACCACTTTCAACAGCACCATGAACTGTCGAATAATAATGATCATTTGTAGCTTCCCCAGCGAATTGTAGTACCAATGAATTGTTTCGTTCAATCGGTTGAGCTAAATCAGCAGCTTTTGTTTGAAATTGATTTGTGACCATCGAACGATAAGAATAAGATCCACGAAAATTCGGATTTGTATACCATGAAGATCTAATAATAATCATATAAGATTAAATTTTCTTTTTGATTGTTTAACATCGTTGTAGAATTACCTTTTAAAATTAATTGGTTTTGGAATTGGCCATTGTAAAAATTTGCGTAATAAAAATAAAACACCATCCAGAACAATTTTATCAGATAACATTTCCATTTTTCGTGCATTTGGTCCACTAATCCAACCACATAAAATATTCGGATTATAATCAACCGTATAGAATCCGAATACATCAGCCAACCAACTGTTTGGAGAATTTTGAATTTCTACTAAATCATCATTTTCCCAAAGTAAACCGAATGATTTAAAATCTTCTGTCCAAAATGGTTTTTCAAATTCAATAAAAATCTTATCGACTGTTCCAAATGAAAGACCTTTTATGGCATTGACTTTTTCTTGTGGCAAAGATGGTGTAAACAATTGCGAATGTCTATACAAAGAAATAGCTTTTTTAAAAATCAGAAATCATTAAAATTCTATGAAATATATACTTTTCTTTAAGAACACCTAATGACATTGTACAAATTACATGATCTGCTTCAATTTCTTCACCATCATCACATTTAATTAGCACCTTATTTGTTCTGTAACGACCCCATTGAATTTCATAAACACATTTACGTAATTTTATTCTATTATCTAGTGAAAAGTTTTCTTTTTTAATCGGTTGTTTATACTAGAATTAATTTAGATAACATTTCGCTCGACTTTTATTTTTTTATTTTTTAAATAAAATAAATACCATTAACAGATTAATGAATGTCACGTATCCCTTGTCTTTCCAATTGAGTAATGGATCTCCATCACAATCCCAATAATGTGAATAACCCTCTCCGGATACATCAAAAACGGTATCGGAAGCTTCTATTGAATTTTCAAATTTGAAATAGAAGTCTAGATATTGTTTGGCCACATTTCCATTAATATCAGAATTTTCAGGTTTTTTAAGCATATCGAAATATCTAAAAATAAAAATTTTTCAATATTTTCTTGTTTAAAAAAAAAAACCCGATGATTTTACCTTTTAGTTATATAAGATCCTAAAGAATCTTGAGTTCCTTTCAAATCAGTTTTGGCATCATCTAGAAATTGATGTACCATTCCAGTTAAACGTAATGTGATTTCATTGGGAATAATTTCTTTATTCGATTTTATGCATAAAAACTTTTCATATGATGGAAATGATGAATCGAATAGATTGAATTTTTTCGCAAACTCATAAACCACATTATCCTTTTCACCATGACACCTTCATAAAAATAATTTTAATCAAGCATAATATAATTGAAATAACAAAGACGTTTTTTTTTTACCATTGAGCCCCTAAATCCACAACATTCGATGCAAATGGAATTGTATTAATTCGACCACCAATTCGATCTTCCGCCTCTAAAATTATCACATTTTTAAAGCCAAGTTCTAATAATTTTGTAAAAGCTGCAATCCCTGAAGCTCCAGCACCTATTATCACAATTTTTGAATTCATTTTTATTTTGCCGAAAATTTATTCTGCAGTGAAATATATAAAATTAAGATATTAAAAACTATTCTTTAAAAATCCAACTGAATATGAACAAGAAATAAATTCAGTTTTTATAATTTTTGTTATCATTTCAAAAATTAGATACGGCCTTATCAGTAAATTGAAAAAATTCTTAAAGTGTCAAATAAAATTTTGACAGTTTTGATCAATCACGAGATAAAAAAGTGTGATAAGGACGAAGAACTTTTTTTGACAGTTAGTTTCATTTAGTGAAAAACATTTTTTAATTTATGATTTTTAGTGCATTTCAAATAAAATGAATTATCTCTTTAAATTAAATAAGTTTTAAAATAAATTACTTAGTTTCTGGATGTAGAAATAAACACATGTAAGTTTTTAATATTTTAGTTTTGTTTTTCGAAATAAGTTTTCATAAAGTTTCGAGTAAATTAATCGCAAATAAATTTTTAATTTCGAAAACCTTCAAATTTTGGTTCCCAGCACATCTTTTGACGGGAAAATATCTACTGTCTTTAATTCGGTCTAGCACACTTGAAAATCGTTAAAAATCTATCGTTAAAATGTGTTTTAAATGCCATGAGAATATAGAGCTTCTCATGCCAAACTAATTAACGAAAATTTTAATATTCTATTCAAAAAACAAACTATAGTGCACAAACCACTATGGGAATTTCTATACATATCGATCAAATTATTTCATACAACAATTTATGATTTATTTTGTACAAAAATTTCGAAGTTTTGTACGAGCACCCACCCAAAGTTATGATCCAAATTTCAAACAAAAAAATCCGAATTTTGTTCGGCAGCTACTCGAAGTTGATTCAATTGATTTTTGGACACAATTGTTCTTTCATTGAAAAAGTGTCTTATGCCAAATTTCATTGAAATCGGTACGTAAATAACGTTACAATACCCTGTAATGTAAAAACATAAAAAACCGAACTTTTGTTCGGCGGCTACCCGAATTTTTAGTCCGATCAAACCCAACTTCTGATAGAATGGTTCTCATGAGGAAAAAACTGCTCTTACCAATTTTCATAGAAATTGCTTCAAAAATACGGCCGGAATCTTGTACACGACAGACAGACTGACAGACAGACCGACAGACAGACAGACATTGTATAAAAATGATTGCAAACAATTTAGAATCTTATAAAACGTGCAGATTTTCGGTCATGATTTCAGTAACTTATATACTTCGTATAGAAGTTGAAAATAGGCAAGTACATAGCTGGATAATTTTTGTTTAATTTAACATTATTTAAAACGAGACAACAAAATATACAAAATTAAAGGGTGATTTTTTTAGCGTTTTATATTCAAAAAAATAACACAAATGGTTAACTTTTAATCAAAAATCTTTTTTTATTCCAAAAACCTATTCATGCCATTAATATTTAAAAATGACTTTGGGCATATGGCCACTGTGACTGCTCTGGACGAAGCGCTTATTGTTAGTCCAATTTTGGTTTGGTTTCGATCAATAGCGGCCGTAGGTCACGAATAACACGAACAATATTGGTCAATTATTGCTGGTTTATCAGCCCAAACAAGGGACTACACGTAAGTCCATAGAAAATGTTGGAAGAATGTCAGATCACACCATTTTGGAGGCCAATATAAAGAGATTTAAAGGGCCCAGTAACGCTCTGATAGACCATAACACGATGTACCGCCTAATTTTTAAAGAAATAAGGGCCAACGATGCCACCAGCATGTAAATTTCATTTTTCTGGATGCAATGGGACTTCTAGAGTCTTCTAGGTTAATCTCACTCTAGAAACGACAATTTTGGGTATTAATAAAGCCATTGAGCGGAAATGAGCTTTGATACTGAACACAATTTTGCGATAAAATAACGGGACCGATTTTCAAAGCAAATTTGTATAATTCTTAATTGTTTCTCAACCGTGAGTTTATTTATGGTGAAATGGCAGACCAGGGGCAGCTCTCACGCCGAAATTAGTTCAGTTTTGTACCATAAAAAGTGTATTAGCTAAAAGTTTTTCATTTAATTACAATATGGTTGCTAAGCAGCGCTACAAACATTTGAATTAAAGCTTTTTCCTACTCCTGCTCATTTTATTTGCCATTTACCCTGCTCCGGTGTAGGGTATGGCAAATAAAACAGACCTAATCAGTACATTTTTTGCGCCAATTAAACCTAATAAAAACATGTAGTAACGTAAAATCAGCCTATAGTCGATTTTTTGATGCCCTGTATTACAAATGGGAATCGTAATTAACCGATCTATAGTTCAATAGTATGTCCGTTAATTTATTTAAGATAGCGATTGTGTTCATGAGAAGTTCTATCGTTTTCTAGTTTAACGTTTTCGACCTTAAAAATGTATTAATTTGGCGGAAATTCAGGCTAATAAAATATCTAAATATTCTATACTGAAAATATTTTTTATTTCCACTTTTGTAATATCTCGGTTTTGCGGTCATACATCACTGATTATTTAAAAACATACAAGTTATCAACATTTAAAAAGCTTCTTCTTAGCGTTGAGATTTAAAATGGATCCAAAAATCGTTATAATAGGTGCTGGTGCTTCTGGCATCGCGGCTTTAACAAAATTATTGGAATTTGGATTTAAAAATGTAACTATTCTAGAGGCGGAAGATCGAATTGGTGGTCGAATTAATACAATTCCATTTGCATCGAATGTTGTGGATTTAGGAGCGCAATGGTAAAATGTCTTTGTTTTTTTAATTTATAAATTTGATTGTTTAGAAAATTATTTTAAAGGTGCGATAATGGAAAAGATAATGTAGTTTATGAAATGGTTAAAAATTTCAATCTTCTGGATTCAACAATTTCATTTTATCAAGAAGTTGGACGTGTGAGATCAAACGGAGAAGAAGTTGATCAGAATATTACCAATAAATTGAAAAAAATCATTCATAAAATTGTGGAAAATTTAAAAACAGAATCACAAAATAATGAAACGGCTGGGGATTATATTTCAAGACAGTAAAAATGTCCGGAACAATTTCTAATGTCATTTGTATATTAATGCTTTACTTTAAAGATTTTCGGAAGCTCTTGAGAAGCCTGAAAATTTGTGTATTGACAAAAAACTCGCTCAAGAAACTTTGGAATTTTTTTTGAAATTTGAAAATTGTCTTATAAGCTCAGATACATTATTTGATGTGTCTAAGGAACAATATTCAATTTATCAGGACTGTGAAGGTGATCACTGTCAAGTACTTAGCTGGAAAGATAAAGGATATAAAACATTTCTGAATATTTTATTGGTAATCATTTTTATTTCGACAATATTGCCAATTTGATTTTCATTTTTTTTTCCCCTTCAGTACAATCAACCAACGGAAATTAAAAATTCTCCAATTGATAAAAAAATAATACTTAATAAATCCGTTACAGAGATTCATTGGGATCGTTCTAAAACTGATAAAGTATTAATCAAATGTGATGATGGTGATGATATCGAAGCTGATCATGTAATTTGTACCGTTTCGTTGGGTGTTCTTAAAGAAAGGTTTACAAAATTGTTTTTAATATGTAATAAAATTCAATGAAACTAAAATTTTCTAGACATCCTGAACTGTTTATACCGGAATTACCTGAAGAAAAGCAACTGACTATTAAAGGTCTTTCATTCGGAACAGTCAATAAACTTTTTCTAGTATTTGAAAAACCTTTCTGGCCCAAAGATTGCAATGGTTTCGAGATATTGTGGGACTACAAAGATCATGAAGAAATTCGAAATTCTAATAATAATTGGTTACAAGATGTTACTGGATTTTATGTTCTTCATAATCAATCAAATACTTTATTAGCTTGGATTTGTGGGCGAAATTCACGACGAATGGAATTATTATCGGAAAAAGAAGTTTTAGATGGTCTTCTATTGCTACTTAGAAAATGTTTACCACGAATGACAGTACCGGAACCAATTCAATTTAAAAGGTTATTTGTTTAATACTAAACTTCTAAACGAGTAAATAATTATTTAATTATAGAACAACATGGTATAACAGTCGAAATTTCCGCGGATCATATATGTATCGATCAATGCTAACACAGAAGCTTCAAGTTAAAGGTTCAGATTTAGCAGCACCAATTACACGAACAACTGGATCACCAATATTACAATTTGCTGGTGAAGCAACAAATGATTATCGTTATGCAACAGTTCATGGTGCTGTGGAAACTGGTTGGAGAGAAGCAAATCGTTTGGCTAATTTCTATTCAACAAGGAAACATTTTATTTGATTTCTAGAAATTAATTTGATCTGAGATTAAAAGGCATTATGATGAAAATAATTTTTATGAATTATGTATTTTTAAAGATTTTAAAATATTATAATAAACCAAAATCTCTAAATAAGTAGTAAATTAAATTTTGAAATACCGGAAAATTAGTTTGTTTTTGTCCATTTTATTCTAGATCCCATAATGTAAAGCATGATTTGAAGATGTAGCGTTTTAATTGTTCCATTTAATTTCATTTTGATAAAAAATTTAATCGAATTCCAAAATACCAGAACGAAATTATCTGCCTTTCAAAATTCGCTTAGCACATTGCAGAAATATTAATATTAAGTTAAAAAATATTGTTTTATAAAAACAAACAAGTTATAATAAAAGATCATCCAAATATTTCTCAAATTCATCTTCCCGACTTAATTCCTCCACAACAGTTTTCTTAGTCCACGGATTTTCTGTTTCTGTATTTCGATCAGTTTCATTTTCCATTTCACATTCGGAATTTGGTGTTTCATCTTCACTAGTATGCTCAGCATTTGGGCTCTCCTGTTTTTCAGCATCTTCAGATATACTTTCCAAATCACTTTCAATATTTGAATTTGGATTTTTCTTTGATTTCTTAATTTTCTTATCTTTTTTGGTTTGTTTCTTTATCCTCTTAATTTCTCTCTTCTTTGAATGATAATTTAATTTTATCGAACAATCTGGACACAGTCCTAAAATATAACAAATCTATTTTGATATAGTTTTGTTCACAAATAAAAAACATTTTTCCAATTTACGTAATTTTACGAGCGCATTTTTCCTTTCACCATCTTCCACATAAGCAAAATTAACTTCCCAACTTCGAAGGCCATTTTCATCTCTACAAATTTTATTACCGCAAATAAATTGTCCTTTTCCAATTACAACTTCATTTTCTGTTCGCCATCGAAGTGCTATCTTGAAACAAAAAAAAAGGATTTTTATAAAACAAAAAGAAAAAAAATACTTATATACCTTATTTTCTTTGTATCGACTCAAATCACTTATACAATATTCTTTAAATAATTTATCATAATATTTTCGGGATAATTGTTTTTCCCATGTATCTGCGGGTTCATCTTCCCACAGGAATTTATGGTTTTCGCGAATTACATCGATATCACGTTTGTCACGGGATGTATCCCGTTGTTTTAATAAACGACTTTTTCCCGGTTGATTAAGAACATATTCATTGATTATTAATTTATGTCGATCGTAAGGATTTAAATTTCTTAATCGTAACATTTTTTTAATATTTGACAAATGTAAACAAGCATAATTTTGACATTTCCTTCAAAATCGGAATTTCGAAATTTCGAACTTAATAAATTTTAAGTTTATATGAAATTACAGCGGTTCTAAATTTCAAATTTGAATTTTTGAAATTTCTTTCAAAGTATAAATTTTAAATATTGTTACTTTTCAATCAATTTTTGTTTTAAAAAAATTCGTTTTTTTTTTGTCTAGAAAATTTTTAATTTGGAAGTTTTATTTGTTTGAAATTTAATAGAAAAAAATACACATTTTCTCTTTAATATAGTTAAATAGAACAATATTATAACCAGGCCCTAACTAGTAGAGAAAAACAGCCAAGAGAATTTAGGGAATGGATTGGCCCTATACCAGTGATTCCCAAAGTGGTCTATATCGACCCCCAAGGGTCGATTTCGAACTGCAGGGGGTCCACGCCAGCGAAAAAAACATTTGGGGGTCGAAAAAACGAAAATGGGGGTCAACATTAGTGGATAAAAAATGTTCATGAAACGTGATGAAGAATTATATTAAAATTTAAGTTATTAGATATTGTATATTTTCTGATATATGAAACTCTTTGAGAATTATACACTAATACCGCAGATAAATACAGATCTCCAAAGGGAGTAGAGCAAAGTGATGTTCGAACGGAAAAATATCGTAGAAGCTTTTATAAATATTTCTCTTGAGCTTTAAGGTCTAGCTCTCACTCTCATTTTTTTTGTGTACTAAATTTTGCTTTGTTTCATTTACAAAGCAAAATTTAGTACACATAGTTTTGAATTTCGCTTGTTTTTTTTTCAAAGTCTTTGCCAACAGGAATTTTTAAACTACATATTTTCAAGGTCTACTTTACGCATATAAAATATTATATATATAGTATACATCTATTAACTAACGAGAAAACTATACAAGAGAAAATATTTTCAAAAATATAAACTGGTAGTTAGGTACGTACAAATTATAGTGACTCAGTGCCATTTTGTTTCAGAGTTCTGGAGAAAAGTAAGTGCATTATATTTTATGAAATTTTAGTTTTGTACTCGTAGTTAGCAAGGATAGATAAATGACGTCGATCATGACTTGAGTTATTAATAGTTTAATCAAAGACAGTAAATTATGATAAGATGTGTAAAATTGGGTTTGCCCACAAATTTCGACTTAAAAAACTAAATGAAATATAAGGAAATAATATACGAGGAGAATTCTTTCTTATTTTTACATTTCGTTTTTGAGCTTTGGTTTTTGTACTGGATTGATAACTTTTTTCAAATCATTTAAAGAAATTAAGCTTTGAATTCATTCATTTTATAAATCCCGTAGATGAGTATATTTTGTTCTTGGTTTTTTTTTTCTTTCTCATTTTAGAATTAAAGTGTTTGATAGTAGAGAAACTTTTATTCTATTAATGTGCGCATACAAACAATTTGTGGCTTTGAATATATCTTATAGAGAAATATAATTGATATATTTGGTGTCGGTTTTTTCCTACACTGATTTTAGAATTCAAACGTACTTTTAGAAATATTTTGTATGTTCGATTGTGTGTGTAACAAGATAATGTCGATTGTATTATATGTATTTTTTGAACAAATTTTTTTCTCAGAATTTCTCGTGTACTGTTAAATAATGTTAAATAAAGAATTTAAAATCTTTCGAACTTGGGCCAAGAATTGAATTGAATTTTGTTTTAAGTAATGGACATATGCATGTATCTGATTGCTTTTTTAAAAATTATAGATATATTGATATTTTATGGTCAACTAAGGATTATTGGATTTCCGTAAATTTTAAATTATATATATTATATATAAAGATTATTATATAATATATTTATTTGGAAGAATTTTGTCTAACTCATTTTAAGTACGTTCGACAGTTAATATGTGATGATATTTGCCAACATACGTTTTCCTACAATTTTAACATCGAATGTTGACATAATTTTTTTCTGGAATGCTTTGAATAACCAAATAACTGATTTCATAATGTCGTGTTAGAAGGTTTGAAAATATATATCAGGATTATTTATTCATTTAAAATTTTTAAGCGTGGGTGTTTTGTAAAACTATTGGGTAAACTATTTCCATTTTTTTTGACCCAAGAACAATTCTTTTTTAATAGAACCAGAATTAAAAAATTTAGAACTTCCTTTCGATGTTCTAAACATTGGTTCTCAGCAAACCAACTGGGGTAAAATTCATTAGTTCTTTGAATGCATTCCTCGATAATTTTTGCTTTTAAGTTGGTAAAATGCAAATAATTATCAAAAAAAGTTTCATATATTTGAAAATGCAATTTGCAAATTTCGAAAAAAAGATCGGAAGGATTTTGTAGAAAAGTCCTTTCAGTAGTTTTGTCGAAATTTTTGTGTTTAATAAGTTTTTCCGACGGTAAAAGAAAATCACATTCGTCTTTATTCATTATCATGGCACAATTTGGACAGTTTATTTTTTTCAAAATAATTTTTAAAATTCCATAGCCGACAATATATCTTTTTGCTGGGTCTGCGACGTCGGAATTACTCTTGGAGTTTAAGGTTTCATTTATTTTCGCATCTTTTTCTATATCATCCAAAACAATTTCAGAACTTTGTGCCAATAATCTGGATGTAATTTCATTAGAATTATCAATATAAGTATCTTCTAATGGGTTATCCCAATTAAGTAAAATGTCTTCATCAGTTTCACAATTCTTATTTGCATATGAGAACGTTAAAATTCTCATTGACAATATGCGCGCAACTATTCCATTGAACTCGTGGACACTAGGATTTTTGTTATTACCGCCCTTTGCCCGAATTTGCGCAAACATATTCTCTAATGGATCCTGATTTAGTCGAGATGTTAATATAAAGTTAATTTTTAAATATTTGTCCGAAAATATATCTGTACTTAAATTTAAAATACCATTAATTGTAAGATATAATCCGTCAAAACAATAGTTTTTTTTTTTGCAGGGAGACCCAATTTTGTAAGATATTCTTTGAATTCATTTAAATAATTAAATTGAGCACAATTTTTTGTTAATGGCTTCCGATATGGATTTTTTTCCGCACAATTACGACTATTTAGGCAGTCAAAAACTTTGTCAAAACTACGAGTGAATTTACTCGTCGCTGCTGCATATAATTTAATCGTTTGTGGAAAGGAGTTATTTTCTAATAATGCATCTATTGCGTCAGCCATACTATTGCTCAGGACTTGCACTGCAAGTCTGACATTCATTTTATCAAAAACCTCTGGTTCAATATGTTTTTTTGTTATCTTTGGACACAACCTATATTTTTGGGATTTTTCGTCTATGCTATAAACACTTTTTATAACTTCCCAACTCGCAGGTCCGTCAGGAGTCTCAATAGTGCAATCTTTGAGTGTATTTCTTATATTTTTTAATAAATGAGGAGGATCATATAATGCAATTATTTTATTCTGATTATAATAGAAATATGGCTTCTCTTTATTAATATCTAACAGCCTATAGCATTTTTGATTATTCACCTATTTCGAAGCATATTTTTACATTAGCCTCCAATTTTTGTTTTAAAATGGCACCATCAATGCTGTTCTCAGAAACAAAATAACTAATTATATATTTCCAATTAGAAAACAAGCCCCTGATCATGAAAACGCATATTTGTTTTCCTAGTAATAATTTCCTATCATTTTCATCTAAATGCACTAACCCATCTACGAGATCATGAGATGTATTATAAACTAAATCTCTTCTGATTGATATTTCATCAAATAATAACACTGCCTGCTTACACTGCTTGTCCATTTTATTAACTAATTGTACCAAATTTTTTATTAAAACATCATCAAAACCTGGTTGAAGTCGTTTCACAGGACTCCACTTATATATAGCTGACTGACTAGGAAAGTGAAGCCCTAAATCATCACGCAAGAAATTATAACAAGATGCAGACTTATAATTGACATTTTGAGACAAATATTTTTGGATATCATTATAGCTATTCTTTTCAGCTAAAATCATTTTACAAAATTCTTTGCTATTTAAGTTTAGGCTAGGTAACGAATCGATATGAGCATCAATGGACTTGTTTTCTTTCAATTGTTTTATTTTTTCAAGAGTAAAAAATGTTTCTAAAAGTACATTTGAATTCTAAAATCAGTGTAGGAAAAAACCGACACCAAATATATCAATCATATTTCTCTATAAGATATATTCAAAGCCACAAATTGTTTGTATGCGCACATTAATAGAATAAAAGTTTCTCTACTATCAAACACTTTAATTCTAAAATGAGAAAGAAAAAAAAAACCAAGAACAAAGTATACTCATCTACGGGATTTATAAAATGAATGAATTCAAAGCTTAATTTCTTTAAATGATTTGAAAAAAGTTATCAATCCAGTACAAAAACCAAAGCTCAAAAACGAAATGTAAAAATAAGAAAGAATTCTCCTCGTATATTATTTCCTTATATTTCATTTAGTTTTTTAAGTCGAAATTTGTGGGCAAACCCAATTTTACACATCTTATCATAATTTACTGTCTTTGGTTTACTCATGTTAAATGAAAGCTTTTTAGAATTTTACATATCTTTACTCATTTATATCTTTGCTTGAACCATCTCCAAACTTGATTGTAGCAAAAGCTTTTCTCTAATTATTGTTTTCGTTTAATTTTAAGATGAAGAAGTTTCATTAAAGTGCGGCTTTTTGAATATATTTTAATTTACTTGGCAGTGATTTTAAAAACTCTTTAAATTAAAGACAAGATCCCATTAAAAATTTATCCGATCGGCATTAATTTGACTGGCACAAGAACACTTTTTAGTAAACCAAAAACGTAATATTAATCAAACTTTATTGTTCGACTTTAAAATTATATCAAAAAATTGAAATTCTTTGTAATTTTTGTGGAATATTTTTTCACGATATTACAACCGGATTTTAAAAGTGCTTAAACAAATACATAAGTGTTAAACTTGAATATTGCTCAAACTGGTAAGAGTGATTATGTCGCTTAAATAGCGACATTTGAGAAGTGTATGCCATTTTTTTATGGCGAATTAAAGATATTAAAATGCATTTAATTATTAATTAACTATAATTGAAATTTCTTCTTGTGTTTTTAACGAAATTAGTGATTTTTATAGGGAAAATCTAAATTTTTACATTCGCTAATCCTAGCCTTGTCAAATTATAACTATACTAAAGTGCAACATGTTTTAAATATTGTGAAATAAAAACTATTACTGCCACATGAGATAATATTTGTAGAAGGAGACTTCGGAAATCGTTTCATTTCATACAAAAAATTCCAAATTTCTTCGGTAGCTACCCGAAGTTGTATTCGGATTCAATTGATTTTGGGACACAATTGTTTTTTCATTGATAAAATAGCCTGCACCAAATATCATTGAAATCGGTCCATAAATAACGTTACAATACACTATAATTTAGAAATGCGAACTTTAGTTCGGCAGTTACCCGAAGTTTCAGTCCGATCGAATCTAGCCTGCGACAGAATGGTTCTCATGTTTCTAACAATTTTCGTTCAAATCACTTCAAAAATGATGGACAGACAAACATTATGATAAACATATAGTAACTGAAAATCGGCCTATAGCCGATGGTAGGAATAGAACAGAAAAACAGTCAAAACTAACAATATTTCAAGGTTTTTTCTTCATAACTTGGTTTCTAATTTGCAGGTAACCTAGACCATACAAGCACAAATGTAATCTGTAAATTTCATCCAAATCGGTGGATTAGTTTTTAAAGTACATCAAAAAAACTTTATGGACAGACTTATTTTTTCCTAAGATTATTTCTTTCTTCACTATCCTTTGACCGATTTTGCTCAAATTTAACATGGTATCGTCGTTTAACCAAGATAATTAATTTAAATAAAATTCATTGACAAATTTTCGGATTAAATCTGAAAAACCATATAAAAAACGACAAAACTTTCTGGTCACCCTGGTTTATGCTTAATAACTTCCCTCTACCCTGTCGATTTTGCTGAAATGCAACACCAAATTCAGCTAAGGAATGTCCAACTTACACTCTAAATTTTCCCACTAGAAAAGCAAAAAAAGGCGTTTTCTCCAGGTTTTCTCCGGCTGAGAGTTGGAAAACATGCGCTTTAAAGAAAATTTTGAAACTGGTTAAAACTGTTAAGATCGAACATAATTAAATTTGAAGAAACTGGTTGGTTTCGTATATGAACAGTATACATTTTAATATCTCAGGGGGCCAACTAATATGATATTGGGTATTTGAATTGCTCAAAAGGTATGCTAATCGGAATTATTTCTTAAAAATCGAAAGAAATAAAAAACAACTTTTTATCTTTCTCGAAATATGCGAAATCCCAAACTAGTCCCAAATAATTAAAAGTTCTCCAAAAAAAAAACAATAACACAGTTTCCGGGAATTTAATATTTACACATATATTCTTAGCGCAATCATAACAAGTTCTGACAGTCATAACATGACGTAACAATTATAGTAACTTTCTTTTAAAGATTAATTCCTACTCTAAAAACATATAGTAACTTAAAATCGGCCTATAGCCAATTTGTTGATATCCTATGGTAGAAATGGGACAGAAAAACGGTCAAAACTTACATTATTTCAAGGTTTTTTCTTCATAACTTTGTTTTTTCTTTTTAAAATTTCTTCTAATTTGCAGGTAACCTAGACCCTAATATGTAGCATAAATTTAATCTGGAAATTTTATTCAAATCGGTGTATTAGTTTTTAAAGTACATCAAAAAAACTTTATAGAGAGGGTTATTTTCTCCTAGGATTATTTCTTTCTCCTTTATCCTTGGACGGATTTGATTGAAATTTAACATGATATCGTCTAACATATTTGCATAAATAATTTCAAGAAAATTGATTCACAAATTTTCTGATTAAATCCGAAAAACCATAAACAAAAAAACGACAAAACTTTCTGGTCACCCTGGTTTTTCGTTTATAACTTTGCACTCCCTGGATCGATTTTGCTCAAATGCAATTTGAAACCAAGTTAAGGAATAAGCAACTCACATTCTAAATTTCATCAAAATCGGATAACGCGTTTTTGAGTTATCTTGTATACGGACGGACGGACGGACGGACATGCAAAAATCGATATAACTTTTGATTCTCGACACAACCATACCATTAAAACCTTTCTACGACGATTATTTTGATGTGTTACAAATGGAGTGACAAAACTAATATACCCTCTGGTAGTACCTACCATAGGGCATAAAAGATCATAAGTTCTGCTTGAAAATATTTTGCATCATAACGAAATTTTACGGCGTTTGACGATTTTGAAAACAGAATTCATGTGAATTTATTAACGCATTCTTTCAATTTCCTTCATGGCTTCTTCAATCGATATCCTCCAGCAATGTTTGAAAATTTCTTATAATTGCTCTCTTTATTACGCATTTGATCATTTTCTTTCAAGTTGATTGGATAATTCATCAAAAAAATTTTAAAAAGTATTTCTAAAATTGTCAAGTTTATATGATTCAACAGAAAATTTAAAAATTTAAATATAAGTTCTTTTTATCTTATTATAATTATTTCCAGTTATATCGAGAAAAAATTATGCAACGCTCCGCCTTAGTGGTTTTTATGGTGTTAACAACAGTACTGTGTCAACCTCAGGAAGCGGATCCTACTACACAAGGAAATTTAGATGATAAAGTAAGCTATTATACATTTTTATATTTTAATTAGAACTAATAAATTAGTTTGTTAATTTATTTTTAGTTAATTGAGCCAGTTGTACCAGCACCATCACAAAGCTGCGGTAATCGAAATAAGGATGGTATTGGTTTCCGAATCACTGGGTTATCTCAGGAAAATGAGAGTGAATATGGTGAATTCCCTTGGATGGTGACAATTTTACGTGAAGCAAAAGCACAAGATCAAATTTTCAGTTTATATCAATGTGGTGGTTCATTAATTCATCCATCCGTTGTATTAACAGCAGCACATTGCGTCTATGAGAAACCAGCGAATATATTAAAAATTCGTGCAGGTGATTGGGATACTGTAACGAAATTAGAAATATATCCAAATCAAGAACGTAATGTCACTGAAGTGGTAATTCACGAGGATTATCATGTAAATTATTTATATAATAAAGGTGATTTAATCAATGATATCGCACTGTTATTCCTCGATACACCAGTTAAATTAGTAGAAAATGTTCAGACAGTTTGTCTACCACCACAACACACGAATTTCAATCGAGCACGTTGTTTTGCAATCGGTTGGGGTAAAGATGTATTAGGACAAATATTTGGTAAATATACAGTGCTCTTAAAGAAAATTGATGTACCAATTGTACCAAACAAAGAATGTCAAACAGCATTACGTACAACACATGTGGGTGAAAATTTCAAATTGCATGAGTCATTCCTATGCGCTGGTAGGAAGGGAACAGATATATGTGAAGGAGACGGCGGTTCACAATTGCTTTGTCCGATTCCTGGTACTAAAGATCGTTTCTATCAAGCCGGTATCGCTTCTTGGGGATGTGGTGATGAGACCCCTGGTGTTTATGCTAATGTACCAAAATTACGTACCTGGATCGATAAGCAATTAGCAGACAGGAAAATAGATCCAGCTTTCTTTACACCTTAGAATATTTTTTTAGATATTTCGTATGGCAAACCCAGCCATTTAATAAATAAATAAAAATACTGTTTTTAAGATTTTTCTTTTAATTATTGTATATTGTTATGTGCTACCCCAATTCGAATGGTAGAAACAATAAAACTTTTTATTTATGCGAATTAGGTGAATAATTTTTGGTTAAAATATTTCGTCGATAACAACTCGATTCTAGGTCCACTAGGACAATTCCACTCGGACAATTCCATTCGCACAATTCCACTCGGGCGCAATTTCACTTGGCACAATTCCACTCGGAATAATTCAACTAGGGAGCAACTCGTGCATGAGTAACAAATTATATAATTGGCGCAGTCGGTAAGATATTTTTTAGTAGAACAAAGACTCAGCGATCGAATAAGTAAATCGCTTTTTGGAGCAATAAAATAAATTGGTACGTGTTATTTTTATTATTTAGGTTATTTCTTTATTTATTTCCGTGAGCATTATCACTGTTGTTATTGTAGAAACTAGGGTCATTATTAGGGGGTTATTTTGGATGAAAAATTCATTTGTTGATTTGGTTGTAAACTGGGTGCAAATGGTGTAAATATGTTAGGAGTTGCTAAACTGATTAATTTTTCCGCCTGCTCAAGGAATTCCGCCTTAGCTTACTTTTAATTCTCGCTTTCTCAATTTATTTAATACAACTTTCAAATTTTCTTCTTTAGGAAAATACGTTCGAATCTCTTCACTTAAAAACTTACTTGAAGGTTTCTAACTTTTTAATTTTGAATTTTATAAATAACAACTTAACCGTTACTTTCCCTAACGTCCATTTTTTTAAATACTTTATGATCTTTTCGGCTTTTATTAGAAAAATTCTTCTTTAGCAAAATTTGTATTTGCCCAAATGAAACCAATATTTAAAATTACCTTGAATTTAAAACGATTAATTTTGTGAAATGATATTTTTATTTCAATTAACATTTTGAGGTATATTGAACCAATAGTTTTACCGATAAAAATTACTAGGTAAGCTTTTTGCGCCTGTGATAAATGAATTCATTTTTGTATTTATCAAGCATTTTGCTCACGTATTCTAATACAATATTTTGAACCTAATATTGTATATTATGATTCGCCTAAAAGTAAAGTATTTATAATTATTTATGTCATATTTGGAGGGGTGTATGTTAAGTTTTAACGTCGGTATATTTGATCTCGGACGCAAATTACATTACACACCCATGTTGTTAATGTTTTCAATTCCAATTTGCAGGACAATCTTCGGAAGTATATACTTACACATTCGAAATATATGTTTGGTATGCCAATGAACAATATCTCTTAGAATCAATTCTGTTGTCTACAGTGATGGAAGTGTTGTTATTGGTTCTTCGAAATTTATTTAGGAGTCTATTAATTAGTCGACAATTTTACTTTATCTCGTATCACTAACAGATCTAAAAATGGAAGCTTTTGTTCTACCTATTGTACTAACATAAATTGTAGCTCAATGGAGTTAAAAACCCCCAGAACTTCAAGAACCGAAAAACACGAATTTCAATCGAGCACGTTGTTTTGCAACTGACTGGGGTAAAGATGTATTCGGACATGTTGGTAAATATCAAGCTTGTAGACAAATAATCTTGGTTGTACGGTTTTTTAAGATGAACTTTTATCGGACCTGTCCACGGTTGTAACTAGTGGGTATATGCCTACTTTGCCCCTATGTCCAGTGCCAGCCTGATTATAATTTACTATATTACGTTTATTAAATCATTAAATGAATTAATACTTGTTTTAGAAAGGTAATTATAACTTAAATCGCGTTTGCAAACTTCACGTACGAAAATTTTGTTTCGGCTGTAGCCTGAAATTTTTTGCATTCATAAGAATAGATTGGATTTCGTACGAATCGTTTACCATACGAATGATGCTCGTACAAATAATTGGAAAAGGCAAATCGTACGAGTGAACTTGATAAAGTCAATTTCGAAAAGTCATTTTAGTTACAATTCGCACACGACATACAATAAAATAATTTTCCTATAATAAACAAAGGGTAAATAAAAACAAAATAATTGTTTTATTATAAAACAATAAAAATTTGATCAAATGTTCTTAAAGAAAACGTAACACGTAATAAATGTCGAAAATGAAAAGTTAATATTATTTATTTAATTCATTTTAATTTTTTAGATGAAACTGTTGTGTAAATATTTGATTATTTGTCTATTAATTTAATTAATGAAACAAAAATTTTAATGTTTTCAATTAGTACAAACGTTTTGCACAGTTAACAAGTTCTTTAAAAAATACTTATAGAAATTAAATCGAATTAAAAATATATTTAAATTATTTATTAACGGTTTTAACTGAAAATTTTCAAATAAAGTGTTCATTATACTATTCAATATTTTAATTAATTTATTAAATTGTTAAAAAAAAACTAAATCAATTCAGCAGGACAATGAAAATTTTTCTAATTTTGGCAATTAATTTATTTCTAATTCTAGAAATATGTGAATCTCAATTCTATCCTATAAATAGGCCACTTAATCCAATAAAATTTCCCACGAATCCTCCCACTCGAACACCTTCTCCAATTCGTCCGATTAGGTTTCCCAGTTCTTCGCCCAATCCAACACGTAATTCGATCAGACCAATTATTTTTCCAAGAAATTAAAGTAAACTTTTTTTTAATTCGTTTTCTAATTTTATTTTGATTTTAAAAACTATTACATTTCAATTAGTTTTTAATGTTTATTTAATTTAGTTTTTATGTTTTATTTTTTAATTCCCTTAAAGTTCTCTCAGTTCCTTGATTTCCATTGCCATGAAATACATTTCGCTTCATGTTGTAGAATGGTAAGTAATTTTTTTGTAATTCTTAATATCAGTACTCTTCTTTACGTTCTATTTAATTATCAGAATTTAAATACAATATTACACACAACATTACTAATAAAATGATTTTGATGAAATTTGGTTTGGTATCAAGGAGTGATATTTTTTGTTAGCTACTGAATTAAGTTACTTGATTATACTTAGTAGTAAAATAGTCGCTTGTACAGGTTCTATTATACTATAATACAATAATAATAATAATAGTTTCTTTCATTAAAATCCGCTATTAATCGAATTAAGGATATGTATGTTTCTATCTGCGGTCCCTTCGGTGACCAGTGTACCGAATAGGCATATTATATCGTTTAGGCTGGCCTATCCAGAATATATGTATATTCCAAGTTTAATGGAAATAGGTTAAATAGGTTTCATTTTTTTTTACATTACGAAAAATTACTCAAACTAAAGAGGAGGTGGAATTTAAGAGATTTTGAGGGTGATGATCTCCGTATCGTTTTTTCTAGGGTATCGAAAAATAATCATGCCGAATTTAATACGAGTACATTGAATAAAGGTATAGAAACCTTTACCTAACAAACAAACGCATTTAAAGTTTTATAGATATTAGAGATTATTTAACCATAAAATGAATTTTTTTTTACAATGTGGGAAAAAATGTTAATCTGGAGTGGAATCGTGTAATTTGATTGAGACTAAATCGAATCGAAAAACCATGGGCAATGCTACATTTTTTCGATATGGCTTGGGAGAAATCGAAATACACAATTTCACTTCTGATTATGCCGCCCATATGATACAGGCGATCTGTGAAAACCAGATTTCGTTAAAAATTCTTCTTTTGTGACGAAACTCATTTTCATTTAAATGGTTACGTTAAAGCTGCGTTTGGTGTGTTGATGATTGAAGAGCAGAGCAAATTCGCAAAATTTGCGCATCTACAAAATACGCGCTGCTTTTTTGGTGGACTACCTTTAAGGTACAAAATTGTCAGATTTTGGCTTTTCCAAAAGCAATTCTTCACCGATCATTACATAAATCTCGTGTCATTGTTTGGTGTCTTTTATGGGCTGCCAAAATCATTGAATCGTCCTGTAAGAAATCAAACTACAAATTAATAAATAATTTATAGTTTGATTTCTAATTTGTAGCCTGATTTCCTACAAGACTGTTAATCCTTTAATTATTTTATACAACATCATCACAGTCGATAAATTCATTATTATTCATTGCATCGTAATTCGTGAGATAGATCCACAATTATGAAGAAATATGATCGAAAATTTTGAGAAAATAATCGATATCTGCAAACGTCATTTACCAGATATTTTTCACTTTCATTCATAAACTGTGGAGCCTTTACTACATATTTCAATATAGAAGTTCAGAACTTTCTTCCAAAATGTGTGTTTAATTCAAAATTTAAGAAAAAAGTTGTTCTTGAAAAACTCCATAATTTGTGGAACACTATTTGAAGGTTAATATGATTATTAAATTATCTCAAAGTGAAAATATTGTAATTATCAATGGTTTTAAAAATAATTTAGTAAAATTTTTCGGGAATTACCGGCGTCTTGCTATAATAACGGTTTTACTTGACTGATTTCTTAAGAAAAATCCTTCACATTTGTAAAATGAACGCAAAAAAAGACTTGTTTATATTTAAGTTTTTAATGGAAAAAAACTATTATTCATCATTAATTTTTTTCGCACTTAATTTTCAATTACATTAATTTATAAATACAAGAAGAAAAATTAAAAAATTTTAAAGATTTCAAAGTAATGGTTCTGACGGTTTTGTACATATCTTTTTTTAACTTTTAAGCTCTATTTAATTTCTATTTGATTTTTGTTATTATTAAAAAATTAGTTAATTTCATTCAAATAATTTTATTTTTTCAATAAAACTTAACTTTTAACAACATTTTCGCTATTAAAAATACTTGTTTTTATTCAGAGAATAGATGACAATATTTTTTTTTATTTTAATAAAATTCCATAAAAACCGGCCTCAACTCAATTATTATAATCTTAATTTTTATTTCTTATTTTTTCTCAAATCTTTAAGTTTTATGTCCACTCAATATTAACTTGTGTGCAATTTTAGTCTTCAGTTGTCCGTAGCTCCATTCGGAACTTTTATACAAACGAAATTAATAAAAAAAACAATTCAACTAATTAATTATAATTTAATTACTTAATTAATAGAAAAACATTTTTTTTTGTTTTTAACAAATTAAGTTCTTTTTTGGTAAGAAAATATTTTTAAAAAAAACGAAAATTTGTTAAAATAAATTTCTTTTTTGGGAGAAAATACTTAATTAAATTTGCTTAAAAAATTATAATTTTAAAAAATAATTATAAAAATGTGTTAGTGTGACAGTGTGTCCTTATTTTTCGATTGCATAATTATTATTATAATTTTTTTATGGATTTTAAATAATTAATTAATTTTTCTACTTAAATAATTAATCGATTAGTTTTTTCTGTTTTTAGGAAAATATCATGTAAAATTTTTTAGGATATTTTTTAATTAACAACAAATTTAAGCTCAAATTTTTTTTTTAAAACTTGAAAACCTTCAACCAAACTTGACTTTAGCGTAAGCTTTTTCTGATTATTGTTTTCGTTTAATTTTGAGGTCAAGAAGTTTCATTGAAATAGTGATAAAGTGCGGCTTTTCGGAATATATTTTAATTCAGTTGATGGCAATTTAAAAAACTCTTTAAATTATAGACAAGATCCCATAAAAAATTTATCGGCATTAATTTTGAGTGCCACAAGAACAAGTTTTAGGAAGTCAAAAACGTAATATACATAAATCAAACTTTATTGTTCGACTTTAAAATTATATCACGAAATTGAACTCCTTGTACTATAATTTTTGCGAAATATTACAACCGGATTTTAAAAGCAAATAAACAAATGAGTGTAAAACTCGAATAAAGCTTAAACTAGTAAGAGTATGTCGCTTAAATAACGACGACATTTGAGAAATTTATGACATTTTTTTTATGGTGAATTAAAAGATATCCAAATGCATTATTACCTCACAAAAAGTCTCGCTAATTGGAATTTATTAATTAATTAATTATACTTTATATTTCTTTTTTTTATAGAGACGTAATAACTGGGTTGCCAACAATGGTATTTTATCTGTTTTTAACGAAAATAGTGATTTTTAAAGGATAAATCAAAATTTTTCTATTCGCGAAGCCTAGCCTTGCCTAATTATAACTCTACTAAGTACAATATATTTTATACATTGTACATGGGTCTCCAGCAGCACATTTCATGCATTTAGATCTTAACTGCTACTTTCGGGACTGTATACTATGATAAAAAGCGTAGTTAAGTCTTATATACAAGTATGTACATCAAATCTACTGTTTGGGGTTCATAGCATAATTCTGAACATTCAAACCCGATTCTGCTCCAATTAAACGATACATTTGGAGCTAAGATGTTTGTCTTACGTGGAAAGTATGATTTTGGAGGACTTTAAAATTGTATATATCGTATATCCCTGCCACTGTCTATTTAAATTTATGGTACGATTATGAGAATGATCCTGTTCTACATCTTGTTGCTTTAAATAATAAGAAAGAAAAACTTACCATATATGTAACAATATTAAAGTTGAATAGATTTTGTAGAAAATATAGAAAAATTTCTAACTTACTATATATTATGACCGGATTTTTTCCATTAAGCAAAAAATGGGGCAGTTTTCTCCAGGTTTTCTGAGATTGAGAGTTGGTAAACTTGCGTAATAAATCTGCAAATATTTCTAATCCACACTTACACCATCAGTTTCAAAGAAAACTTTAGATCTATCTAACTATTAAGATCGAACCCAATTAAATCTGGTTGGTTTTGTAGGACTGTTAAAATTTTAACATCTCAAAGGGGCCAACTATTATGGTATTGGGTATTTGAATTGCTAATCGAAATTATTTCTTAAAAATTGAAAGAAATAAAAAATAATTTTTTATCTTTCTCGTAATATGCGAAATCCCAGACTAGTTATAAACTTGAACAATTAATTAAAAATTATCCTCTCTTTAGATAGAAAAAAACCATAACACAGTTTCCGCGAATTTAATATTTGAAATAAATAATTTTAAATTTAAAACAACTTTTTATTTATTTGGAGTATAAATAAGAAAAACTGTCACGTGAACACGTCTTGTATATGTCACAGCTGAAGATGTGACAAATTAAACAAGACCGACCCTCTTTTTTTTTAATTTCAAATATTCTATAAAATATTTATTAATATATTTCCAGTTATATCAAGAAAAAATTATGCAACGTTCCGTCTTAGGAATTTGTATGCTGTTAACAGCAGTACTGTGTAAACCACAGGAAGCGGACACCGATACACGAGGAAATTTGGATGATTTAATAAATAATGTATTCACACCATCCCCTTTAAATGGCAATAAACCTCAACCACAACCAGAGCCATCATTACCAACTGATCCGAATAAAGCTTTAATCGATCAAGTTTTTCCAAGTGATCCAACAATTCCGGGTGTTGCATGCGATGCAGGGTATGATTGTGTACCCTATTATTTATGTAAAAACGATTCACTCATCCGAGATGGTGATGGATTAATTGATATCCGTTTTGATGGTGATGTACCTAAACCATGTAAATATTTACAACAATGTTGTTCAACTGGTGATAAAGTAAGCTAAATTTTTATGTTTTAATTAGAACTAAATTAAAATCTTGTGTTTTCAGTTAACCGAACCGATTGTAACACCACCACCAACACCACAAGGTTGTGGTTATCGAAATACAGATGGTATTGGTTTCAAAATCACCGGTGATAAAGATAATGAAAGTCAATACGGTGAATTCCCATGGATGGTGGCAATTTTACGTGAAGAAAAAGCACAAGATAAACTGTTAAGTATATATCAATGTGGTGGTTCATTAATTCATCCATCCGTTGTATTAACAGCAGCACATTGTGTATCACAAAAACCAGCGAATACATTAAAAATTCGTGCAGGTGAATGGGATACACAAACAAAAGATGAATTATATCCAGATCAAGATCGTAATGTTGTTGATGTGGTAGTTCACGAGAATTATTATAAAGGTGGTTTATTCAATGATATTGCACTGTTATTCCTCGATACACCAGTTGAATTAGCAGATAATGTTAAGACAGTTTGTCTACCACCGAAAGATACAAATTTCGATAGAGCACGTTGTTTTGCAACTGGCTGGGGTAAAGATGTATTCGGACAAGTCGGTAAATATCAAGTAATCTTAAAGAAAATCGATTTACCAATTGTACCAAGAGATGAATGTCAAGAAACATTGCGTACAACACGTTTGGGTAAATATTTCGAACTGAATCCATCATTTCTTTGCGCTGGCGGAGAGAAGGGGAAAGATACATGTAAAGGCGATGGAGGTTCACCATTGGTTTGTCCGATTCCTGGTACCAAAGATCGTTTCTATCAAGCGGGTATCGTTGCTTGGGGTATTGGATGTGGTGATGCAATTCCTGGTGTTTATGCCAGTGTACCAAAATTACGTAGCTGGATCGATGAGCAATTAGCATACAAGAAAATAGATCCAGCTTCCTTTACACCTTGAAATGTGTTTTTAAATATTTTGTATGGCAAATCCAGATATTTAATAAATAAATAAAAATATTGGTTTTAAGATTTTTCTTTTAATTATGTATGCAATACCCTGTTAGCACATCGTTAGAGCCAGCTGAACAGGCAGACATTACTTGGAAACGCCTAACGCCCTATTTCACGGGCAGAGGTTAAACCTAATTTAAGTTAAGAAAGATTCTAGGTTTTACCTAGGTTAAAGTTTTTTATTACATTTCACAGTAAGACGAAAATTAAGCAATCAATTTATAATATCTTGGCTCTGAAATTGAATTAAGAAAAACTTAGGCTGTCAAGTTCTAGTTAAGCTTAGCTTAAGCCTTGACACTGAAATTTGTATTGTAACTAAAGTTCAACTTAAGCTTAAAACTAAGCTTAACCACCTTCACAGTGAGTGGACATTTGAGGCTTTGAAAACAAGCTTCTTTGCAGAAGAATTGATTCCAGTTTATCTATATATCACGTACACCAATTGAAATAAGAATTTTATTTTCTACAGCTAATTGCTTTAAAAATTCGCAAGGAAAATCAAACGAAGTCAAGCACGGGAGATTATCAGTTTTTGATAAGTATGTAATTAGAATTCTAAGAATACTCTTATTTATAAACTCTGGTCTCAGTTCAATCATAATCTCAGTTTTGATTTTCAATTGCAAACTTTACAAGTTCTGTTAGGCCTAAGCACTAAAATTTTAGTCTTCAGTTGTCCGTAGTTCCTTTAGGAGCATCAAAAATAAAAGAACCAACAAACAATTCAACTAATTAATTATAATTTAATTTGTTATTTAATTACTAATTTTTTTTCTTTGTTTTTAACAAAATTAAGTTCTTAATTGTTTGGTAAGAAAATATTTAAAAATAAAAATGAAAATTGTGTTAAAAAAAACTTCTTTTTGGGCAAAAAAAACTAAATTAAATTTGTTACAAAAAATTGTAATTATTAAAAATTATGATAAAAATGCGTTAGTGTATGAAATTATTTAAATTTTGATAGTGTTTACTTTAGTTTCCGATCGCATAATTTTTTTTGTAATTATTTATGATTTTTTTATGCAATTTGAATAAGTAATTAGTTTTTCATCATTTTTCCCCAAAAAAGAAAAAAAATTTGCTATTTTTTTTTGGTCACGTAAAATTTTTGGGACTTTTTGAAAACAATAAGAGTTTTTATGCCCTACTACCAAAGGGTATATTAGTTTTGTCACTATTTTTTTAACACATCAATATAATAATCGTAGCAAGGTTTCAATGATATGGTTAGTTGAATCAAAGTTACATCGATTTCTGCATATCCGTCCGTCCGTCCGTAACTCAAAAATTTGTTATCCGATTTTGATGAAATTTACAATGTGAGTTGGTTTGGTATTACATTTCAGCTAAATCGGCTGAAGAGGAGCCAAATTATAAAGGAAAAACCAGCGTAACTAAAAGGTTTTGTCGTTTTTTCGTTTATGGTTTTTCGGATTTAATTTTTTAAGTTTATTTAAATTATTTATATAGATTGACTACATAAATAGGCAAGTTAAATTTCAGTGAAATCGGTCTAAGGATAGTGTAGAAAGAAATACTCGTAGGGAAAAATTGGCCATAAAGTCTTGACAATTTTTTGTATGACGTAGTTCAAAAACTGATACGACTATTTGAATAAAATTTGCACGCTATCAAAACCCAAGTGAGCTCTGAATTAGACCAAATTTTCGAAGACAAGTAAACAACTTTATTTTGAATTTATGCAGGAAGAAAAGATTAAAAAGAGAACAACAGAAAAGACTGAAAGATTGATAGTATTCCTGCACATTCGTCGTCCGCTAGCGTTTTTCTGTCTTCCAAAAATCGTTTATGCCACCCAAAAAGTCTTCGAATTTAATAAACAATTATCACCATAAACTTTTCGCAGCATTCTGTACATTTTTAATAAATAAGAATTCTTATGGGTTTTTCCAATTTTTTTTTAAATCACTAAAAACGTATTTGAATCAAATTTAATACAAAAAAAATCGCCATTTTAATCAAATATAATAAAACATTTGATCGTCATCGCAATATTCGATCTCTGTTATTAACAATCAAAATTGAATATTTAATTAGTTTATTTAAGAAAAAAAATCAATTGATTATTATTATTATTATAATAAGAAAAATAATAAAAACACTGACTTCGACTGCGACTTGTTTCCATGAGAATCACACCAAAACCACCTTAATTTGAATTTCCAATGATCTTCAAAATGTTTTTTCTTTCAGTTATTATATTGAGAAAAAATTATGAAACGTTCCGTCTTAGTGATTTGTATGCTGTTAACAGCAGTACTGTGTAAACCACAGAAACCAGCACAAGGAAATTTTGAGGATATGATAAGTAATGTCTTCACACCTGGAAATAAACCTCAACAACAGCCAGAGACATCATTACCAACTAATCCTCTAAAAGATAAAAATAATAAAGTTCTATCAAAAGACGCAATAACTTCAAGTGCAGTATGTGTGCATTTTAATTAAAATTAAATAAATTAAAATCTTGATTTTCAGTTAACCGAACCGAATGCGACACCAGCATCAACACTACAAGGTTGCGGTTATCGAAATACAGATGATATTGATTTCAAATTCCCCCGTGATAATGAAAACCAAAGTCAATTTGCTGAATTCCCTTGGATGGTGGCAATTTTACATGAAGAAAAATACCAAGATGAAACCCTGAACGTATATAAATGTGGTGGTTCATTAATTCATCCATCCGTTGTATTAACAGCAGCACATTGTGTCTCACAAAAACCAGCGAATACATTAAAAATTCGAGCTGGTGAATGGGATACTCAAACAAAAGATGAATTGTATCCAGATCAAGATCGTAATATTATTGATGTAGTAACTCATGAGAATTTTAATATATCTGGTTTACATAATGATATTGCACTGTTATTCCTCGATACACCAGTTAAATTGTCGCATAATGTTAAAATGGTTTGTTTGCCACCAAAAGATACGAATTTCGATGGAGCACGTTGTTTTGCAACCGGTTGGGGTAAAGATATATATGGACAAGCTGGTAGATATCAAGTGATCTTGAAGAAAATAGATTTACCAATTGTACGAAATGATGAATGTCAAGCATCATTACGTACAACAAGTTTGGGTATATACTTTGAATTACATCAATCATCCCTTTGCGCTGGTGCAGTGAAAGGAAAAGGTACATGTGAAGGAGACGATGGTTCACCATTGGTGTGTCCGATTCCCGGTACTAAAGATCGTTTCTATCAAGCCGGCATTGTGTCTTCGCGTATCAGATGTGGTGATGGAATTCCTGATGTTTTTGCTAGTATTCCAACCTTACGTGTTTGGATTGATGAACAATTAAAAAACAAGAAAATTGATACAGCTTTCTTTACTCCTTGAAATGTATTTTTAAATATTTTGTATGGCAAACTAAAGCATTTAATAAATACATATTGATTGTTCAACATTTTTCTTTTAATTATGGTTTCACTTAAAATCATGTTTCGAAACACTGCCAAGAGGAAGATTCGAGAGTTTAACTCTTCTTACCAATCGGATTGTAGATGAATTGAAAATGTCTTCAATATTCTCAGTCACAGAAAATATCTCCACATTCTCTATATTGCATTTAATTTAGCTTTTCTAGAAATTTGTAAAGGGATGGCTGAAGCTGGACGAACAGTTTAAAAGTGAAGAAGTAATAGATTTCCAAAATAAGTTATGTATCGTTATAGTTGATTTAATTTGCATTCAAGTCGTATATTTTCTTCTAACTAATAACTTGTATGCGTTTAATATACTTTTTGTGTAGTTTTAGTAAATTAAACAAACCAAAAAATTCTACACTAACCTTTACGAAAGAGAAGCCGCTTTTGAAAAGATGTTCCTGTAAGAAAACTAAATGATTTCAATTAATACAAAAGAATTTAATTGATTTAAAATAATTTTATTTACTTCTCCTTTTGATGTTAATCAACGATGGCCTTTCTACTTCCTTCGTCCAATAGCACTGAGCACAGGCTCAAGTCAAAATGAAAGCACAAGATCAATATAATAAAACATTATTCATCTAACATATATACAACATTCAATCTACGACCTACAATAGGATCAAGAAGGTCGTAAACACCACACCATAAAAAAATCGAGAGCAAGCAGCTTTCATAACAAAATAAACAAAACATTCTGTAAAGAAATCAATATTCCGCAGGATATCTGCTAAAAGAGGCTTTGGTCTATTGATGTGTTGCAAAAACCAACAAAAAATAACAAAAAAACGAAAGAAATTTAGTTCGGATCAAAAATAAGAAATATCTACTGCTACCGACAGCTACAACTAGAGTGAGCAATCCAGAAATTTGTTTTTGGTGACACGACATATTTTTGTTAATTTAAAAATGTTATGACTTTTTTTTCTGGATGCAAACAGTGTCTTTGCCTTTGGTCTTTATGATTTCAGCGATTCTTTTGGGTATAGTGCTAACTATCTTGCGATTCTCTTCTGAAGAAATATCATTTCACTCTTGCTGTAACACATTTTTAAGTGTTTCTTTTGTGGTAACCGAGTGCTCCTGGATCCTACGCTTTAAAATACTCCATAGATACGCTATAGGATTGAGCTCCGGGAACCCCGCAGGCCACTCAAGTAGGTCTATATTGTTCTCCTCAAGACACCTTATAGTTCGGGCTGATTTGTGGCAGGGTGCATTGTCTTGTTGGAGCTTGCTATTTTCCATGTTAGTGTTCCCGAAAATGTTGGAAAAAGAAAGTTAAAGTACATTTTCCAACATGTTTATGTACTTGCGGGACCATCACATACATGCATTTCACCCACACCGCTGGCCGCCATGCATCCCCAGATCATTATACTGCCTCCACCGTGCTTAATAATCGGTACCACACAATTTGGGTTGTACTCTTCTCCAACACTTCGTGTCACAAAAGTCACACCAGGGGTGCCAAATATCTGAAAATTGATGAAAAAAAAGGTATTTAAAAAAGATAAATTCATCTAGAAAACTTCAAAATGAGTTACATTTTTGATGTTTAAATTAAAAATGATCCATAAGTGAAACGTACCTCAAAGTTAGATTCATCTGATCAGAGTATATTGGACCAATCTTCTTCAGTGAAATGCACATATTTTGTTGCCACTTCAAGCGTGCCTTCTAGTTTTTTTACCGAGGGCCACGGATTCTTCCTTGCTTTACATCCTTTAAGTCCAACTTCCCCAAGGCTTCTTCTAACCTCTAACGGTTCTTGAAGAAATTTTTTTTCCCGGTCCTTCCACAACTCAGAAGAACGATCAGATGAAGTTTTCTTTCGATTTTTCAGCGAAAATCGTATTAAGAATCGGTCCTGCCGACGGGTGGTAATCTTTTTTCTCTCGATCTTTTTCCTCAAATAAAAGTTGTATTTTAACACGTTTTGTCAGACTAAGCTCACTTTTTTTTGTCATTTTAAAAGAATAATTAACAAATTTCACTATTATGAACAATAAAAAGCAAATTTGTCACGTATCTGTCGATTTCTAGTAATGACAGCATAATGATCGTACACTGGCAAAAATGCATAAATCGGCTTATGCATCATTGCAGTTAATTGGTGATCTTTCTTAGAAAATAAAGGTCTTTTACAACTTCATATAATGATGCCATAAGTCATAAAATTCAAACTAATTACTTCCAACAAATGATTTGGCAGCAAAAAGAAAAATTAAGGGGTGCATAATACTTTTGGCCAAGGCTGTAAATATAGTATAGTATTAATAAAATTGCCTGAAACTACATAATTTTACTTCCACTTACTTTAAATGAATATTTCTTTAAAGAAATTTACTAAATTACTTTTTTAAAAAATGGATAATGTTAAAAATTTTCACAGAAAAAAGGGAAATTAGTAATTCGAAGAAATTCATAATAATAGCCTCCATTCTTTCATTATATTCAGCTAAAAATATTCGATTTAATGCAGTTACAAAAATAAAATAATTTTAGTTTATTCTATTAAAATGTACAGATGTTAAATTTAATTTCATTTTCTGTTTCCAATTAGATTAATTTTAAAATAAATTCAAATCATTACAGGGGAACTACGGTCCTCCAAATGAAAATTGTAGTATTATATATGCATGTGGTATTTTAAGGATTTTCAATAACATAGTAAAAAAGGAATTAATAATGCTAATCCAAAATGTTCCCACATCAGACATCAGTTCATTTTCATGTTCCAGAACAATCCTAAGTTAACCTTTTAGTTATTCGATGATGTGTATAATATCTACAAAATTATTATTGAGATATTCACCAAAGGCTTTTGGTTCATTCAATTTCTTGGTAACATCTCTAATACAAAATAATGTAGCGGCATTCTTTTATAATAATATAGAGATAGAACATTTTTTCAGAGCGCTACCAAAGAGTAAGTAATTATAAAGTTCGGTCACTTCTTAAACCTACGTGTGAATTTTTTCTTCGATTTCGATTAACGCGTAATTCATATATACCCACACATAAAATTAAACATAAATATATGCGTAAAAATGATACACGAAAAAGACAAAAAGCAATGAAAGTCAAAAAAAATGAATTTAAAAGTCATGACGTATTTTCCACGTGCTTTTCTCAATGGAATTGTTGATGCTTTGCTCTGATTGGTAAATTTTTTTTAATTTCATAACTAACCACAAATTTATTGATTTTTAATTTCCTACTGTAGTTTATCTTCTAAAATTTCTGTTTAGGTCAATACTTCTTTCTACGTGTGATATAGTTTCAGTTTCCTTCTACAAAATTCTTATTATCTGACTCAAAGTAAATAGCGATTATTTTAAACGTATTAATTTACTACGCTACTGCAATATACACCTGTATATATATTTTTTCTTTTCGTTAATTTATTAATTAGCACTTAAATTATTCGAATTTCAATTGATTTTTTATTTCACATTCTATCATTTATAAATATTTACATAACTTTACCAGCCCTACCCAAAATTATATTGCTATATGAAAAAAATATTTGTACTTGCTATAAAATATTGTACATAATTATTGAATGGATGGATGAGCACTTGTTATAAATTCTAGAATACTGTACATATTTATTAACTCTGGCCTCAGTTCAATCATAATCTCAGTTTTCGATTTTCAATTGTAAACTTTACAAGTTCTGCCCAAAGTGTTAGGCCTAAGCACTAATAAATTGTGTAAAATTTTAGTCTTCAGTTGTCCGTAGTTCCATTAGGAGCTTCAAAAAAAAAAAAGAACCAACAAACAATTTCAACTAAATTAATTATAATTTAATTTTTAATTTAATTAATAATTTTTTTTCTTTGTTTTTAACGAAATTAAGTTCTTAATTGTTTGGTAAGAAAATATTTAAAAATAAAAAACGAAAATTGTGTTAAAAAAAAATTTTTTTTGCGGGCAAGAAAAACTTAATTAAATTTGTTTAAAAAAAAAAATTTTTAATTATTAAAAATTATTATAAAAATGTGTTAGTGTATGAAATTATTTAAATTTTGATAGTGTGTACTTTAGTTTTCGATCGTATCATTTTTTTAATAATTATTTATGATTTTTTTATGCATTTTGAATAAGTAATTAGTTTTTTATTAATTTTCCCCAAAAAAGAAAAAATTTCTGCTATTTTTTTTGGGTCACGTACAATTTTTGGGACTTTTTAAAAACAAAAAGAATTTTTTTTTTGTTTTTAATTTGTTTTACAATATTTGAAAAGGTTGAAAGCCTTGAACCAACTCTAGCTTGACCTTAACACGAGCTATTTTCTGATTTAAATTTAGTAAATTTTTTTTTGGGGGTTTTAATGTAATTTTTTAATAGCTTTTTATTTTCAAAATAATTTAAGGAAAAATTTACAAAATAAAAAAAATGCAGTAAAATTTTGAAATATTCTTACACATACTTTTGAAAACGTTTGAATAGCAATATTTGCGATGTTTTCTAAATAATTGCCATTCTGAAAACGTGTAAAGTATCAACATTCTGATGTAATGTCATCCAACGGATTGCATAAAGACTTTACTATACTCCGTATTGTTTCTATACGCTGTGGTACATATTCCCAGATAAAATTATAATCGATAATTATCGGTTTTTTGCACTTCCATCCGTCCGTTCATTAGACTATATGTTGATTACTTTTTAACTTTATTTTACATACCAAAGTTACGACGTAAAAGAGTTAAAACATTATTGTTCTATTTTTCCCAGATTTAATGATTTGTTAACTACCGAGTTCCATTTCTACCATAGGACATCAAAAAATCGGCTATAAGCTGATTTTAAGTTTTTCTATATTTTTTATTTATTTATTGTGACTTTTGAACTTTTCTTATTTCTTATCACTAATAAAAACATAAATAAAAAGTTCAGAATTATTTTGATGTCAAAGCCTTTTTCTAGTAACAGTAAATTGCTTAAGTTTTCAAAATCTTGAAAGCTAAAAAAGTTATGAAATAAAATTAGACGTCATTTTTTGAAGTTATAATTTAAATTCATGTCATACTCCTTATAAAAGCCTTTAAATGTGCAGGAAAGACCACATCATCAAATCGAACAACAGAAAAAACTGAAATAATAGTGCACGTTCGTCGCCTGTCCTCCAAAAATCGTTTATGCCACTCAAAAAATCTTCGAATTTGATAAACAATTAGCACCATAAATTTTTTACAGAATTTTATACGTTTCTGTGGCTGTTGCGCGTGCTGAGATGTGTGGAAAAGCAATGCCTTCCTAATATTAACAAGGTCTACATGTAGAAGGCGATGACGTCTAAACTCCTGGGCATAAAAACTAGAAATTTTTATAAAGCACATAGATTAAAAAAGAAATACTTATAATGTAAATTACATTAGAAATGTGGTAATTTCCTTTCAAATGCAATGGGATTTAAGACGTCACCATCGTTTATATATTGATGATACATCTAGAAAGCATTAAGCAAGGCAACACACTCAACGAAGCTTCGAAATAAATCATAAAATATCCATAATAGTTCTGTTTTATTTGCCAAACCCTACCCTGGAGCAGGGTAAGTGGCAAATAAAACGAGCAGGAGTAAGAGAAAGCTTTAATTCGAATGTTTGTAACGCTGCTTAGCAACCATATTGTAATGAAATGAGAAGCTTCTAGCTAATACACTTTTTATGGTAGAAAATTGAACTAATTCGGGGGTAATAGTTACACCTGCTCTGAAAGTAGTGTAGGATTTGCACTTTTGTTGTTTTTGTTTTCAATACAAAAATTTGCTCTACCCCAGAGCAAGTGGCAAATAAAACAGAGGAGGAATATTTGTCGTTTATTTTCGTGAAGCAAATGGTTTGGAAAATTGGTAGGAATAATAATGTTTCAACTTTGTTAAAATCTAAATTACTACAGCTGGACCAACTATAATGATATTCAGTATCATTCAGTTTTAATTCTATTTGCACAAAGGTGTTAATTTTAAAATAAAATAAAACTTTCGATTTTAATAAATCGAAATTCTTATGGATTTTTCCAATTTTTTTTTGAATCACTAAAAAAGTATTTGAATCAAATTTAATACAAAAAAATCGCCATTTTAATCAAATATAAAAAAAACTTTTGATCGTCATCGCAATATTCAATCTCTGTTATTAACAATCAAAATGGAATATTTAATTAGTTTATTTAAGAAAAAAAATCAATTGATTATTATTATTATTATAATAAGAAAAATAATAAAAACACTGACTTCGACTGCGACTTGTTTCCATGAGAATCACACCAAAACCACCTTCATTTGAATTTCAAATGATCTTCAAAATGTTTTTTTCTTTCAGTTATTATATCGAGAAAAAATTATGAAACGTTCCGTCTTAGTGATTTGTATGCTGTTAACAGCAGTACTGTGTAAACCACAGGAACCGGAAACCGATACGCGAGGAAATTTGGATGATTTAATAAACAAAGTATTCACACCATCACCATTAGATCCTCAGCCAAATCCTCGACCAAATCCACAACCGAATCCTCAACCAAATCCTCGACCAAATCCACAACCGAATCTTCAACCAAATCCTCGACCAAATCCACAGCCATCACCAACTGATCCGAATAAAGATTTAATTGATAAAGTTTTCCCGAATGATCCAACAATTGTAAATGGTGCTGCATGTGATGCAGGTTATGATTGTGTACCTTATCATCTATGCAGAAATAATGCACTCATCCGAGATGGTGATGGATTAATTGATATCCGTTTTGATGGTGATGTACCTAAACCATGTTCATATTTACAACAATGCTGTTCAACTGGTGATAAAGTAAGCTAAATTTTTATATATATATTAAATGTAATTAAAATAATTCGAATCTTATAGTTAGTCGAACCGGTTGTAACACCACCACCAACACCGCAAGGCTGTGGTTATCGTAATACAGATGGTATTGGTTTCAAAATCACCGGTGATAAAGACAATGAAAGTCAGTATGGTGAATTCCCATGGATGGTGGCAATTTTACGGGAAGAAAAAACAAAAGATAAAACTTTAAGTATATACCAATGTGGTGGTTCGTTAATTCATCCATCCGTTGTGTTAACTGCAGCACATTGTGTCTCACAAAAACCAGCGAATACATTAAAAATTCGTGCAGGTGAATGGGATACACAAACAAAAGATGAATTATATCCAGATCAGGATCGTAATGTTGTTGATGTGGTAGTTCACGAGAATTATTATAAAGGTGGTTTATTCAATGATATTGCACTGTTATTCCTCGATACACCAGTTGAATTAGCTGATAATGTTAAAACAGTTTGTCTACCACCGAAAGATACAAATTTCGATAGAGCACGTTGTTTTGCAACCGGCTGGGGTAAAGACGTATTCGGACAAGTTGGTAAATATCAAGTGATCTTAAAGAAAATCGATTTACCAATTGTACCAAGAGATCAATGTCAAGCAACATTGCGTACAACACGTTTGGGTCAATATTTCGAACTGAATCCATCATTTCTTTGCGCTGGCGGAGAGAAGGGGAAAGATACCTGTAAAGGTGATGGAGGTTCACCATTGGTTTGTCCGATTCCTGGTACCAAAGATCGGTTCTATCAAGCCGGTATCGTTGCTTGGGGTGTTGGATGTGGTGATGCAATTCCTGGTGTTTATGCCAATGTACCAAAATTACGCGGCTGGATCGATGATCAGTTAGCATACAAAAGAATAAATTCAGCTTCTTTTACACCTTAATGTTCCAATAAATATATAAAAATATTGTTTTTATCATTTTTCATTTAATTATATTTTTGACTGAAAAATTATGTTTCTAAAAGAAATCCTATTTTTTTAAAATCATGTTTTCTTTGAAATACTTTAATAATAACGAAAAATAAAATAAATTTTTATATAATTCTAACTTTTAATTAAGTAAATACTACAAACTAATTCCATCAGGTCTTTTGTTTCGTACCAAGTTATTCCGAATTCAAGTACTTCTGTGCCTAGGTCCTCTACAAGAGTTTTTCTTAAATTCTATGTTTCCCACGATTTCTATGGAAAGATTAGCAAAATCTAGCAGATATTAGCAGTACTATTCTCTGATGTCCGGAGAAGTATCATTTAAAAATTTAAAAAATTCATAGATCATTGTCGATGTCAAATTAATTATACAGCTTTTACACGTTACGATATTCGGGGATTCCTTAAATTACTGCTTTTGGAGTTGCATGCAATTTGAAAAGCTTCTACTCGTATTAAGCAAAAAAAAAAATTAATTAATTGAAAGAATTTTTTTACATTTCAAATATTTTAACAAAAAAAAAAAAGGAATTCCCAGAACTTCTAAAAATAAAAAATAAATTCTAAATTATCTTTTTCGTATAACAATACACATGTACATCTATTTTGTGTAAATTATCTCATTAGAATACAGTCGTCAATGGACTCCATATTTAATAAAAATCATATAGGAAACTAAAATCGGTATATAGTAGATTTTGCTATGCATTGTTCCCGATCTAATTACGTTTAATATTAAATTAGTTGCTTTCCATGTAAGTACGTCATGTACAAGTACTCGTATTTAAAGTATGTTAAAACAAGCGCATAATTACTTCCCATTTGCCCCTTTATCGAATTTGTCCTTGTTTGTCATTCAAAAATTTCTTGCATCACTGCTCGACGTTCCCAGAATTGTTAGTTTATATCACAAACTCATAGCATAAACCAATAATATAGATTTCCAACAACTGTGTCTTAAATTGACGTATACTATAATTATTATTTAATTATTATTCGTAAAATAATGTGACACATGTTCTCTTCTTCATTAAAATTGATTCTTAATTACTTTTATAGTATATTTCCTTGTGGAGAAAAAAAACGTGCTCTCCATGTTTTTATGTTTTTATGTTTTTACCAAATATGTAAACACTATTACCATCCACAAACTGATGGAAAAGCCTAAATATTAAATATCAAGAAAATTTAATTTATTATCAACTTTTAATTAAGGATAAATAGATAATGAATTTAATTAGTTCTAATGTGTCTCTGATATTATATTCAAAATTTCAATCGAATTAGACAAAGTTTTTGAAAAGACAAGTGTAAAAAACCGAAATACAATAAATTAGGTCAGTAGTATATATTAAGGGGCCCTTATTTTTATTATTTAAAAAAATTTACAGGGCGTTTCTATATTTACTACATAATTTACCCAAAGGTTTCGCGTCTGGAATCTTTTACTAGTAATAAATAGGTACAGGATTGTTATTAGAAATCATTTTGTATAAAACTGATATTTTTCTAATTTCTAATTGTCTGAAATGCAGGAAATTATGTAAATAATTACAAATGTTTCCTCCTAGAAATCAACTAGGTAGTAATCTTTTTTTTTGTAGATTTAATATCCCCTAAACTTGGTGCCTTTTTTGCATAATCTTTTTTGTAATACGCTGCTGAACGTAACAATACACATGCCACTATAATTCGATGTTTCTTTCAAGCCAGTAGTTATACGAGCACTTATTGACATTCGGCCACTTGCAAATGGCAAGTGGCCTTGATATTTGGTCACTTGATATTCGTTCACTTGATATTCAGCCACCTGAGATTTGGTCACTTGACATTCGTTCACTTGAAATTCGATCATTTGATATTAGGTCACTTGATTTTCGGTCACCTAAATAACCAAATGGTCACTTGGCATTCCTTCACTAGATATTTATTCACTTGACATTCGGCAACATGGCATTCGGTGACTTGATATTCGATCATTTGACAATCGGTCACTTGACATTCTCCACCATAGGACATACAAATTCAATAATTTCAAAAATATAATGCTTATCACATGAAATGTCTGAGGTCGTCATTAATAATAAAAATAAAAAAATACGAAATTATTTTAAAAACTTGCTTTAAAAACAAAAAAATTTTCGAGTTAACGATTCGCCATAAACTTGTTTAATATGTTTTGTTTTTTTGTTTCTTTCGCTTGGTAAAACATCCAATAAGAAATCTATCGCATAATAATGTCAGAAATGTTTAAGACAAGAGTATAAAATCCAGTTTTATAATAATACATTTTTGTCTAGATTTTATATAAACGTAGCAAAAAAAAAGACCACAATAAATAAAAACCAGGAAAAAACTTGTTAACAGGAGCCAAAGTTATAGTTGTTCGCGGTTTTCGTTTTTTAACTCAGTTCTTTTTTGTTTTTCAAGTTTAAAATAATATATATTAAATATATAATTGTTAGTGTTTTATAATCTAAGTGACATTACTCAAGGGAAAAAAATAATAAAAGTGTTAAGAATTAAAAAATTTTCATATTCAAAATAGAATTAAATGTTTTAAAATTATAGGTAAGTTGACTTTGGAAAATCTTATTACAAAATTCTATTTTAAAATCAACTTATTAACGTTTTATATACAATAAATCCTGATTTTTTAATTATTTTAATTTAATAGAAAAATAAAACAATAAAATATATTATAATTAAGTAAAATGTACGATATTTTGTGTGGCTGTGTTATAAAATTTATATACGCCAAAATATTTCGCCTTGGAAAAGTAGCTGATTGAAAATAATGATAGGGTGTCCAAATAAGAGTATCGAATTTAAAAAGCACACTATTTTTGTTTTATCAAGTTGGCAACACTAAAATTTTAACAGCTGTCATATAGATATATTGAGATTATTCGTAATGAAACGCTACACAAAGGAACAACATTATTATTTAGAGTTGTCTATCTTTCGAGCGATTATACTATCGACAAAATGAAAATTTCTGGAAATTCAATTCGTACGTTTCTTGTGGAGCATGCTTCATTTAATTTGTAATTAAATTCCCCGTCGAATGAGGTATGCGTATGGGTCATACGAGTTGGTCCCAGAACACTCGAGATATACACATACCTCCATACACGTGAATTCTCGATAATGTTGCGGAATCAATATAAAGGGTCTTTCATTAAGGACATAAGAATTCAAACTTCTCCTTCAATAAATCGATTGTAACGTGTGCTGTATGGCTTGTAGCGCCATCTTGTTGAAACCACATATCGCCGATATCAATTTCATCTAATTCTGGCCAAAAATAATCCTCCAACATGGCACGGTAGCGCTCTCCATTGACGGTAAACATGGCGATCGAAAAAATACGGCCCAATCACGCCTCCGGCATGTAAACCGCACCATACAGTGATTTTTTGTGGATGCAATGGTGTCTCTTGAAGCACACGTGGGTTTGTGGCTGTCCAATAACGCATATTTTCCTAGTTGACGAAGCCATTCAGCCAGAAATGAGCTTCATCGCTGAAGATGATTTTTTGATGAAATTCTGAATTTTCTTCCAGTAGTAATTTTTAATAATTTCCAAACGTTGCTCGTTCGTAAACTTTATCATGATGAAAATGTTGACTTTAATCTACGTTTTGACATTGACAGGTCATTATTAATGTTTAAGGGTGCATTCATATAAAGATACAAAATTGTTATGTGTTATGTGTTATGCTGCTAGGTCTAGTGCAGAGGTTCCCAAACTTTTTTGTCTCGTGGACCACTTGCCATGTTTTTCGGTTTTGGGTAGACCCCCTGCCTACCTATATTAATTTTTTACAAATTCATCAACATCAAATGAATCACCAATTTCAAAAAGGGCTCATGTCTGTTTTTTTCAAAATGAGTTTTTTGCCGTTTTTTTATCTTCACATATAGACGCATGTTCCATGAGAGACAGGGACTCATATTGTGTTTTCCAAAGTGGAAAAAATGCATATCCTTCTGGAGATGAGACCTTTTTGGAAACTAATGTAAGATATCTAGCCTATGCGAACTATTTCAAGGTCAATTTTAATTTGTCATTTTGGAGACCACAACTTGAAGTGTGCTCAAAATGCGAAGAAATTAATTAATAGTTAAGAAATTAACTACCAGTTCATAAGGGCGTCCAAATTTTACTCTGAAATCAAAGAAATCACTGAAAACTCTCAAGTGGTTGGTACCACTATCATGGGTTTGGAGTTTGATTATATGCAGAAACTCCCACTGCCAGTTTTGCCTGTCCAGGAAGTATTTTATTTCCGCCAATTATGACGGCGGCAGAAACAACTTTCTACTCCTACCACGAGGTTCAAGCCCTCAAATGACTCAACGAAGTCGTATCATGTTTAAATGATTATATTCGTAAAAACGTCCCTGAAGAAATAAAAGTGTTCCACTTGTTCTGCGACGAATGTTCGGGGCAAAACAAAAACAATTAGTCAGTCGAAAGTTCAAAGTTTTCTTTATTTTCCGCAGAGGCTCGTACAATGATTGTGATAATGATGGTTTCTGATTAATAAATTGACTATCTTATGATAAACATTCTTTTTTTTTATTACTAAAACCACCTGCGTTCTTCAATCAATTTCGAAAAGGGCTCATCTCGGAAAACTCTAACAGCTGTTTTTTCGGCACTCTTGTAATAAAGAAAACCATTTCAGTATGTTATGACGCAGTCCAATGGTTAGCATTTTTAAAAAAATTTGCGGTCTTAAATTCCATATAGTTTGGCAGAAATTCAGTTTTTTCTGTCTCTTGAAAATTTGAAAAAACCGACATGAGCCCTTTTCGAAATTGGTGATTCAAATGTATTTTTGACAGCTGGTATAATGCTACTCACTTTGAAAGGGCTAAAAGTGAGTATACCACCCAAGATCATAAATATTATGTAAGATACTATGCAACGTTGTAAATTGTATATTGGAATAGACAAGATTTTCTACTGCGCGTATGTGTGTAACATGATGATACCGGTATACCATTATGTGCAAGTTTTTACAAGTTCAAATTGTATGGCGACCACAAAGCGGAGGGCAACAACTTACAAAACCGTAGTAGTGAGTAATTCTTAAACAGTTTCATATATCACAAAATATACCTAATTACTTAAATTTTAATATAATTCTTTTTCACATTTCAAGAACATTTATGTTTTGAAAATTTTTACTTCATAGGTACTTTTTTAATTTATGTAGAATGTAAATAGTTATATGTCTTTATATTATAAGGTAGTATTATGGAAGTGTGTATGGGGATTATTCCATTTATGGACCCCCATTTTCGTTTTATGGACCCCCAAATTTTTTTTCTCGCTGACATGGACCCCTTGCAGGTCGTAATCGACCCTTGGGGGTCGATATAGACCACTTTGGGAATCACTGGTCTAGTGGAAGCGAATATTGCTTCATAACAGACTCTCAACTAATTTGCAACTTCATGTTGTTACTTGGATTCCAGGAGGTTATCCACCCCCTTGACTCTTATGACTTTTAGGATAGTCTATTATTATTATTATTATTATTATTATTATTATTATTATTATTATTATTATTATTATTATTATTATTAGTTAATAGTAATTTTCTTACATGAATGTTAACGCTGGATCTTTTTCATTTAATCAATGAAAATCAAATTTTTTAATTTTCTTTTTTCAGATAAAAAAATGACGAGAAAATATTTATTAATATTATCAATTATTGGGAATGTTTTTTGTCAACAACAAAGTCATTTTGATACCCGAACAGCAAGTTTAATTCATACATCGCAACAACGGACAGAATCATCCAATAATAATAATAATAATTTTAATATAAATAATAATCCATCGGCAGTCCCTGAAAATTCTAATTTATCAGTAAATAACTTGAATTCAAATAATCCAAATCCAAATAATAATTTCCAGGAATCTCAATTTAATAATAATAATAATAATAATCCAGATCAATCAGGATTCAATCAACAACTTCAATCGGATAGTTCGCAGCCACAACAACAAAATTTCGGATCACAAATTACCTTAAATACCAATGAACAAGAAATTCTTCCAGGCGGTTGTTCCCAAGGATATGAATGTGTTCCAAATTTCAATTGTATGAATAACACAGTCATACATGATGGTGTCGGAATTTTAGATTCAAGATTTGGTGATATTTGTACATATCCAAATATGTGCTGTCATCTTCGACAAAGGGTATGGAATATATATTTTGTTAATTAAATTTTTCAAAGAGATAACACGATCAATTAAAAGTGTTGAACTAAATTATCATACGCGCTTGTCATTATGAATTTCATATATTGTCAATACAATTTATGAAGTATTCGGAAACAACGTCCAAATGGACAGACTCTTGTAGCTATTCTATTTAACTCCAGCTTATTCCAAAAATGGATGATAGATAAAACTGGAAGAAATTGACTTACTTCATATATGCCATGAAAGGGAACATAAAAAACTCTATTGCGATGGATGGCATCTGAAAACTGCTAATAAAGATGAATACAGAGATGAAAACCGTAAAACAAATTTCGGTGAAAAAAGCTTGAAATTCCTCTAATATTTACAAGATAGAATTGTCATTGTATTTCATACTTTCAACCAGAGTATGTTACATGCTAAGCTGCATATGTGACATTAGATGCAAATTAGATGTTTTTGAAAATAATCTCTGATCACTTTACTAGTTAACTAAAGCTGAGTAGTAAAAAAATCTGGTATTTTTAGTTCTACTATATGTGCTATTATATAGAATACCACTAGCGCTTCCAATATGTTTAGAGATCATTATTGTTATAAAGGGATCAATAGATCAAAAGAAATTGCTGGTTAAATTTTTGAATGCCATTAAAAATTGGAACTCTTTTTTAAGAGGAACAATTTTAGAATAATTCTAAACTAATTAAATTTTTTTTTAGAGACCAAGTACCTTGCCACCACCATTCCCAACCACACAAACTCCATTGGTACCCCATAAATGTGGTAGACGTAATTTCGATGGTGTCGGAACAACAATAGCAGAAAATGAACGTGACACGCAAACATATTTTGGTGAATTTCCATGGATGGTAGCAGTTCTTCGTCAAGAAGTATTAAATACTGGCCAAGTCATTAACGTATATCAATGTGGCGGTTCAATAATTGATCCTTTAGTTATATTGACAGCTGCACATTGTGTTTCCGGTGAACATGCCGGCCATTTTCATATTCGTGCTGGTGAATGGGATACACAAACAACAAATGAAAGTTTACCACATCAAGATCGTAATGTTGAACAAATTGTCTTACATCCGGATTTTCAAAAAGCCTCTCTAGCTAATGATATTGCGATATTATTTTTGGAATCACCAATTCAATTAGCCGATCATATTCAAACAATCTGTTTGCCACCATCTACTGAAACATTTGACTATAGAAATTGTTATGCAACTGGTTGGGGAAAAGATATGTTTGGTCAAGCTGGTCGACATCAAGTTATTTTGAAAAAAATCGGTTTACCTGTTGTACCGAGAGATGATTGTGAAACAACTTTACGGACCACACGTTTGGGTAAATACTTTGAATTACATGAGTCATTCCTCTGCGCTGGTGGCGAATTACGAAAAGATACCTGTAAAGGTATAAAAAAAATATATTTAACAAATGTTACTCTCTCTTTTAATTATTGATATTTTTGTCATTTTCAAGGTGATGGTGGATCTCCGTTAACATGTCCAATACTTGGTAATACACGACAATATTATCAAGCTGGTATTGTGGCCTGGGGTATTGGTTGCGGTGAAAATAATTTACCCGGTGTTTATACAAGTGTTCCGAATTTCCGCGAGTGGATTGATAGAACCATAAAATCTAAAGGTTTAGACGCAAGTAATTATGCTATTAATTAGTAATTGTAAGAAAAAACAATCTTTAAAATACTGAAATAAACATCTATGAATTTTTTAATTTATGTCTTTTTTTTAATTTTCCCAATTCTTATTTATACACAAATCAAATTCAATCAGGGTAATAAGGGCGTATTCATAAACCTGATTTATCCAGCTATACAGGAGTATTCGATAGTGCTCTTGCTAGAATGGTTTAGATCGATTTTTCTAAACGTATTACAAATGTTCTTGGCACTTATAAATATACTTGTCGAAAAGATGACTAATGGATACTGAAGCAGGAAGAAAAGAATAAATTAAATGCAAACTGACAAATCGAAGCAACCACTTAAAGTTCGGAATTCAAACTGGTAAGGAACGTTCATTTATGGCTACTTTCAATAAAGAAGCGAGATCGTGAGGCTAGGTTGATACGGCATGAATAAACTCGAAACATACAAACAAAGATACATATATGAAAAATTCTAAAATTGTTTTATTTAACATAAGTAACATATATTACATTAGATCTTATTGCAAAAACTTTAAGCACCTAAAAGCTAAACAGTATTTGAAAATGATAGCCGTCTCACATTTACCATTTTTAAGCTACAAATTGTTTTATGAAATAAAGGGTGTCTCCATAATAGCTTCAAATTTAAACTTCTCACTATTTTCGTTTTATTAAGTTGACAATACTGAAATCTTGCCATCTGTCATCTGTCATTGTTGCGGTTAATAGTCATGGAACTTTGCAGGAAGGAACGACATTATTGTCAAGTTTCGAGCGCCTACTGTTGTCAAAAGGACAATTCCACAAAATTCAAATTGTGCGTTTCTTTCGGAGCATTCTTTATTTAATTAATTATTAAATTCCCTATCGAAAGAGCTATGGATCATACCTGTAGGACCCAGAATACCTGACATATACGTATATCTTCATACAAGAGAATTCTTGTGTTTCCTGTCCTAAAAAGGAATATTTTTGAAAACAGTGAATGGCATTTAATTCCTTATTAAATTGATCATCGAATGAGGGTCGTCTTTATAAGATGCAGAATATCCGAGATATACACAAACTTCAGTTACGCAAATTAAATCTTGCACTTTTATTTGGGACACTCTACATATAAAAGAGACATTCGATTGTCGTATCCATTTTAGGTAGTTACCGAAAAAAGGATCCCAATTCTGTTGTTTTTCAAAAAGAATTTTTAAGTGGTTAACAATACTTCGCAGGAGATTTGATGTTGAAAATTGCTACGATCCAGCCGTAAAATTTTGTGTACAGGATGCATCCTTTAAGAATTCACAACTAAATGCGGGACACCCAGTATAAGTTCCGACTATCTTCATTAAAAAATTGTCATAATTAAAAGGTCAATGGAATATGAACTGGGTTTTCCATAAATAAAACAGAACAAAAATATTTTCGATTACATGTATTCAGTCATGGGTATTTATGCTTCGTTGTATGTAGTCTCTTGTACTACGATGCAAGACCACATATAACGAAACGTGAATAGCCATAATAACTTTTTTTACTTTTACCCGGTTGACTGATTTACACGGTGATCTTGTTAATAACAGATTTTATATGCATAAATAAAGATAAATTCTAAAGAAAAACTACAAAATGAATAAGAATAAAGAGTTAAACTGGTTTTTCTATTAATAATAATAATTTATCCGGTTTATGTAAGTATTTTTAATTCGTTTAATTTTAAAAAGAAATAAAAACCGGTATTTAACCTTATCGAAAAGAAAAAATAGAGAAGGCACTTCCACGGGAATTGAATTAAATAAAATATGGAGATTTTATGGTCAGTTCATGAACGAACAAATATTAAATAATCATTGAGAATTTAGTTTATTATGAAAACCCATTAACACACAATGTAAAACAGAAACCGCCAATAAGAATATATAAACATAAAATTTGAAATTGGTTGGCTAGATTTCTATAACATACTAATTATCATAAATTCAGAAAATATTATAATTTTATTATGTAATCCCTAATTTGAAAAATGAATTCTAGAATTTCTTTCTAGACTATCGGATATACTTAATTCTCGATTTATACGGGTTTCAGAGAACGAATACCGCCCAAATCAAGTTCCAACAGAAGAAATTTATAGTGGAAATCCACAAAATAATTTTGAATCACTGCAGATGAAAAATTTGACAAACATCAGAGATTGTTAGCTATACCAAGTGTATTACTACGTTTAGGCCAAAATCGTGTTCAAATCGATTTTTCATCCGAGAGTTTGGAGCGAAATCTGAAAGAAATTTTTACGTCACTTCATAATTGTTGAAGAAACTTGGGTCTAAGTAATACATCCCCGAGATGAAGGAACAGTTTGAAGAGTTGAGAATGATAATAATAAGAACTGTTCATTTGTATACTTGTATAGTTCAAGTGCATGCAAGTATTTGACTAGCTAATATTCAAGTGCTTGCATGCACTTGAAGTATAGCTCCTATCAGCGACTTTCCATTTGCACTTTTCAAGTAGTTGAATATTAAGTAAATAAAAATTAAAAACATAAGTGCCCGAGAGCTACACTAAAAGGTCTAGCGAACCGCATAATGACTACCCCGAAAGAAGCGTTATGGTAAGTATGGTGTGATATGATATGCTAACCAATTTAATTCGTTTTGATTATCGGTTAGTAGTTGAGTGAGCAATAAAATCATTAATACCAAAAAGAACGAACAATGCTGACAAAATTCATAAGTTTTAATTAATTGATCTTCTAGTTGGAAGCAACTTAATACATGTGGAGCCATCCATAATTTTATATTAAAATTTCTTAGCAAACTTGTTAATTTTAATTAGATTAAAGAATCTGCTGATGGTACCTTTTTGAGAGAACAATTAAAAGCCTATTATAATATAAACTCATTGTTTTTTTATATACTTCCCCAGACTTTATGATTCGCTTAGCGTAGGTTCAATTTAAGTTGCTCGTTTCTTATAGTATTTAATTTCAATACGAACTTTTTTTTTCAATAATTGCTTATGATGACAGTTGGAGTTGCGTAATTCAGTTTTTTGACATAATTGCAGAAGGTTATTATATTTAATTGAATTTCACTCGAAAATCGTATGCAAATAATTCAAATCCATTATGATTTCTGTGAAAACGACATTTCGTAAAAAAAGTCATCTTTTCTGACGAAGCTCATTTTGATTTGAATGTTTACGATAATAAACAAAATTATCGGATTTGGGCTTCTGAAAATCCAAGAGCGTTTAACAATCATTACATTAATCACGTGTCACTATTTAGTTTGTTTCACAGACTGGCAACATTAGACCGAAATTCGTGAGATAGAGCTACAATTGTACAGAAATGTAATCGAAAATTTTGTCAAAAGAATCGATGTCTCCAAGTCGTGGTGGACACCAGATATTGTTTTTCATTCATAAATTGCGAAGCCTATACAACATATTTTAATAAAGAAATTCAGAACTTTCATCCAAAATGTGTGTTTATTTTAAAATTAAAAAATAAAGATCTTATTAAAAAACCCGATATAACAGGATATTCCTGTATACTGTGCTGCAAACTTAACACATAATATAAATCTACCTATTAATTGGAATTTAATTCTACCATTGATTAAATAATAAATTTTGAGACATTCTTTTTGATTATTATTATTGTAGAAAGATTTTTGATCGAATTCTTGTATCATCTTTTTCATCTTCTGGAACTACATTCTGATATTTAATTCAATCACGTAATAAACAAAATAAATGGAATTTCCCAATCTAAATTAGTTAACAAAAAAACTAAATAAAAAACAAATTTCTAGAAATAAATTAAATAAAAATCAAGCACTGGAATAATAATGAAATAACTAAATAAAAATATGGAATTTCTCAAGTACAAAAATCTTCATGTATTTCTAAGAAAACGCAATTTAATTGAATAATTAAATTTGCGAAACAAAACGCAAAAATTAAATGCAATTATAAAACCAATTAATCATTAATTATGTCGTTTCCTACAAACAAAAATTCAAAGACCATAAAAATCAACAAGTTGGGGATTTTTGGCAGGGGTTTTTAACAGAAATTTTTTTTAAAAGAAAGTATTAAGATCACAACTAAGAAGTGTCTATAGAGTAGATACTAAAAAATGCGGTGAAGTTGACCGAATAATTTACCGAAATTCAGAAGATAGGTTTATCATTCCTTAACTCGATTTCATATTGCATTTCAGCTGAATTAGGCAAAGGAACATGAACTTATAAACGGAAAACCAGGTCACAAAATTTTATTTTTAGGATTTAATTAGAAAGTTTGTACAGTAATTTAATTTAATTTAATTAGAAATTTTATGCAGTAATTTAATTTAATTACATACATTGATTACACAAATAGAAGATAATGTGTTAAATTTCAATAAAATTGATACAAGAATAGTGTAGAAAAACATAGTTGTAAAGAAAAATAAATTTGTCACTAAAATTTCTTCGTTTTTCAAATGTACTAATATAAAAACTAATAAACAGATTTGAATCAAATTTGCAGAAAACTTTAAAATATTATTAGTTTTGTTTGTTTTCTTCTCATTAAACTATAGATTTGTCAACTACAAGTCTCAATTCTAGTTTTTGTTCTGATTGAACGTCTGGTTTAAAGTTTCGGGACAAACTTTACCCCATTATACTTACGCAAAAACCACCTTAGATTTTAGTTATTATGTAGTTATTTAGTAATGCCCAAAACTTTATAATCGTGCAATTATAACTATATTTGTCTGTCCCATTTTTCAAGCGCCCGAAAATAGGCATTTTATAAATTTTCTGGCGCAGTTAAAAGAGGTCCAAAAACAAACATTTCTTCCTGAGTTGCATTTATATTTCTCCTCTCTATTCGTGTTATTATGAGAAATTCAAATTCACATTTTTGTAATGATAAATTAATTATATTGTATTTAATAGTTAGAGGCAAAAAATAAACCTTTTTTTTCGGGGGGAAATATTGGTTAAACAGTGTAATTAATAAAAACTTCAAAATATTTATTTTATTTTGAGAAGTTAAAAAACTTAAATTCAGTAATAACTGAGTGTACGACACTTAAATGAATTTCAGTTAAATATTTTACTGAATCTAAATACAGACGACGAATTTTATTGTGTACGAGTAAATAAGAATTTCTAATAATTTAATTTCATTCGAAATTACGAAAATGTCAAATACATAAAAACCGATTTCATAATATCTCGAATATTTTAAGAAATGATTAACAAACTTTTTATGAAAATTAACTTCAGTGCTAGAAAAACTATTTCTAAATTGATATTTAAATGAGGTATGGAATGAATTTTCTTTGGAGTCTCAAAAGTAATTTTATATTCATAACAGATATAGAAGTTATTTAATAACCGACTATATTATCATAGATATATGTAATATATACAGTTTTTTAAGACTAATGGCCGAAAAAGATAAAAATTAGGCATTTTCGGAATGAAAGAAATGTTGTCCTAGATTTTTAGCTCGAACATAAACTCTATTCCATCTGTAAATTATTTGTGCTACGTATATACTAGTAAATTTCCTGATCAAACGAAACTATATTAATATTTTATAGCAGACAGAAAGGAAACCAAGTTAGCCTTGGTCGTACACATGGCACAATAATTAACATTAATTAATTCTGTCTTTCTTTCAATATAGCGCAAGTTGAGAATTTGAGTCCTCCTAAATCTTAAAATAAGATACACACACTAAGTTCTAATTGCGTGTTAAATGCATAACCAATCTGTTTCGTTATTTTTTTTCTCATACAATTATTTAGTCGTCAACAATTAGTTAAAAATCATCTTCAAACGCCTGTACATATGCAATATATAATTTCTTCATGAAAATTCATTAAAGTATTTCTAAAAAGCATTTTATTGGATCCGAACCCAAACCAATATAAATTTTCATATTATACATATGTTTGCCCATGTCTCTTTTTACACAACTAATTAATAAGAAACCCACGAATTATATGTTTTCCGCTGCTGAATTTAGTCGTTAAGATTTATTCAAATTCAACTTGTTATAAAAATGATTTTATAACTTTTTTGTTTTTTTTTTTTTGTTTTTGTCAAAATTATAAAACAAATACTATTATAAAAGATTGTATTAATTGTTGTTTTAATTTTAATCTTAAATAATTTTTTTAACGATCATTTAAGAGAAAAAAGATGATTTTTATGTTTTCAACTCATTTCAATAGACATCAATATTTAATTATAATTTAAAATGATTTTAAAAATATAAACTGGTATTATGGTCATTTTTTTTTTTTAAAAATTAATTTTTTTCTTTATATTTAAAGGTAAAGTAAACAACCAGAAAAATGTCGTCTTTCCGACAACATTATTAAAATGCGATCAAGGCAAAAATTCACGATCGATCAAGATCTCTTTAACACTGTGTAATACAGTGTGTTGTAAAAAAATGCGGCAAAAATATGGCGAATATTTTTCTTCGATGTTTAAAATTAAAATTAAAATTTTTAGTTTTTAGTTGTCGTTACGCTGTTCCGCCCGTTCAAGATACTCGCGTATTTTGGAGTAAATATTTAATTAAAAGAAAATAGTGAACCTCAAAATTAATACTATAGTGAGTTGCAATTTTTATTTTTATTTTTTTGCAATTTTAATTTGATTTTATTTAATTAGTAACTTGTTTTTAATTTTTGAATATAGAATAAGGTTTTTCCATCTCGTCATTTGTTTATTCTTTTTCATATTATTTTTAATTTAATTTAATTAATTACTTATTTAGAATATACTTTTTTTTCTAAAATAATTTCTTAATTACTAATTTTTTTGTTATTAGAAAAAATGTGGAAATGTTCTGTGATTTGTTTATTATTGGTGACCATGATTTATGGTAAACCTCAAAATGATCAAGGAATTGAAGATATTGTTAATTCGGTTTTTACATCGACAACAACTCGTACGCCACCAAGTCGCCGCGGTGGTTTTGGTACAATTGTAACGCCTGAACCAATTGTTGGAGTAAGTAAATTTCTGCTTTCAATTATAATAATTTTTCTTTTTTAATTAAATTAAAAAACAAGCAAAAACTTATCAGGTTTTGACATTGGACTTTTTTGTCATTTCTCTTTGGGCCTTTTTTTTTGTTGGTTGATTTTGTTATCAAGGGTAGGACCCCGGTCGTTTTATCAATGCGATGTTGTTTTTTTTTGTTGTAACTTCAAAGTTAGTCACCTGAATTTTTTAGGAAAACCAATATTGAGAAGATAAAAAAAAATTAATATAACTGTGCCGAGGCAAATTAAATAGTCAACCAAGTGAAGGCCTTAGACATTTGAGTCTCAGAAGTGCTAATAAATAAATGTATTTTGATTTCGAAAAAATTAAAGCATAGTATGAACTTCGAGTAAAACGAAACAACATTGACATTAGCGAAAACGAATTATTTAACTCATGATTCTGCATTTTGTGGTACGCTCTTCAAACGAAAATTTTTTAATTCGTCTATTAGAATATAGATGGTATAAAAAAATGTCACAAATTCGATCAATACCCGGTGAAATTTTATAAAACTAAGAATGTGTATTCTGGATAGACTATCTTAATAATTGGATATGCCTCCACTCGAAACGAGAGTTGTGGAGAGCAAGAATAGCAAAGAACCTCTAATTCGATCAATAGTAGACGGATTTTCATAGAACTTGGAATGGATACTGATATCCCAATTTAAAAGATGGAATATGTCTAAATTCTGTAGGAAATCGCGAGTGGGGTCAAATAGAAAAGCATCGGTAATTTGGTCAATATTGGTTGGATTTTCATGAAAATTGGAATGTGTATGGCGATCGAGGAAGTTGCAAAATTAGAAAAATGGTCTTAATTCAATCAATACTGGGTGGGTTTCCATCTATGTATGTCTACAAACGCTATCATAACATTGCTGCCTCATTATTGGAAATACTCCAGTCAAAAATGTTAATTAAAGTTACTAAGACCATTGTTTTTATCATCGTCCCATAATCCAATTTCACCAGCTCTCCACCCACTTAGAGCTTGGGCACAAGCAGCTAGGGTAAAATAACATTTCAATGTTCAGTTCATTTTTGTAAGTTAGATGCCAAGATCATGAGTTTATGTCGAATTTAGAAATGTATGTTACTTTATGAGAGTTGTCAGAATATTTATATTCCAAATTGATCCTTACCCCAAATTGACTGAAATCAACATTAAAGTCCAAATATTTATTAAATGTCATATTAAAATTCTATTTTAGCCCACAAGTGAGCCGACAATTCTTCAAGGAAATGATGGAAATCGTTGCATTTGTGTTCCATACTATTTATGCGATCCAACGAACAATACAATTCGTACAGATGGTGAAATTGATGGTTTCGGTGCAATTGATATCCGATTCAATCCGATGACATGTCAAGATGTTCTAGATGTTTGTTGTCGTGAAAGTAATACACAAACTGAACCAATTAATCCGACACCAATTAATGAAAGACCAAATCGACCAACTGGATGTGGTATAAGAAATGTGGGCGGAATTGATTTCACATTAGAAGGAAATTTGGTAGAGAAATATTTTTTCTAACATGTCTGAAGAAATTCATATTTTGAATTTTTTATTTTTTTTTAGAATAATGAAGCTGGATTTGGTGAATTCCCTTGGACTGTGGCATTAATACGTATTCCTGAAAACGAGAACATTTGTGGTGGTTCCTTAATTCATCCAAGAGTTGTTATAACTGGAAATCATTGTGTTCGAAAGTAACATTTCATTTCATTGTATTAATTTGATTTTATCTAAATATCGATATTTTATACAGATTACAACCAAGTCAATTAAAAGTTCGTGCTGGCGAATGGGATACACAAACTCTAAAAGAACGTCTACCATATCAAGAACGTGTTGCTTCACAAATCATTAGTCATCCATCATATGTTATCAAAACTTTAGCCAATGATATTGTAAGTTTTTCTATTCAAATTTTAACATATTTAAATATTAAAATCTAGAATTTCGTTGTTTTTTAGGCACTTGTTGTTCTCGAACAACCATTTGATTTGGCCGATCATATAAATGTGGTTTGTTTGCCACAACAAAATGCTGTATCACAAAGTCGTGATTGCTTTGCAAGCGGTTGGGGTAAAGATGTTTTTGGAAAAGTTGGAAAATATAGCGTTATTATGAAAAGAATTCCATTACCGCTCGTACCAAATGATCAATGCCAAACATCATTACGACAAACCAGACTTGGACCAAACTTTAATTTAGATCAGACATTTTTATGTGCTGGCGGACAACAAGGTGTTGATACATGTGAGGGGGATGGTGGAGCACCTCTTGTCTGTCCTACTGGAACGCCATCTGAAAATCGTTATGCACAAAATGGTATTGTTGCTTGGGGTATCGGATGTAATGAAGCACGTCCAGCTGTTTATGCAAATGTTGCATTAGCAAGAGAGTGGATTGATTCACAAATAACAAATTTAGGTTTAGATCCTAAAGTTTATACTGCTTAAAAAATTTATTTTATATAAAAGACATAATAAAAACACTTTTTTTTCTTTACTTTTTGAAAATTATTTTTAAAAATTGAATAAAGATATTTAAATCCACACTGGTCAAAAATATATATCTGACACATAATAGGACATATCCAACTATATGAGACAAATTGAACGATCGTTAATATTTCATAATTTTATAATGAAGATCATATAAATTGTATTCAAAAAGAAACAGCCATGAGTTAGCTATTTAGAGTAATTCAAAATCAGAATTTCCCAATTTCAGACTTATACAAGTACAGTACTCGTACATGCGTTATCAAAATTTAACGTTATCAATTTTAAGTCAGTTCAAATAAACATTTCTTAAGAATAAATCAAATTCTAAACTAGGAGCTTGTGCAAACAGGAACTAAAGTCATTAAAGTGAATTTTATGCAGCTTATTTCGGAACAGGTGTCACAATTCGCTACATAATTGACAAAAAGGTTTTCCTTTCATAACTATTATAATTTCCAGCTTCGTTTTCAAGTGATTCTTAATTTTTCCAGTTTTTTGCAAGAAGCTTTTCAAAGATTTTTACAGAATCCAAAGCCAAATCTAATAATAATAATGCCATTCGTTATGTTTGTATTAGCAGAACCATAGAGTAAATATAACTTTTATAGAGTGTAGAAGTAGAAGCAATTTTTTTTCAGATTTTTCTGATTTCTAGGTGGATAAAACTACGCCATCTCTTATTAAAAATATAATTCAAAAGTTTTTGGTGTTTGTATTCGGATAAATTCTTTAAAATTTTAAATTCTTTTGAATCTTCTTATTTTACTGGCATTTGTTAATTCAATATTTTTCTCCTTTTCTGGCGAAAATGTATTTAATATTTTTTTCATTCATGTTGCTATAGGAAACGTAAATTGTGGTATTTTCAACTTAGAATCGCATTTTTTTTTGTGTACACAACTTCTTATAGAAGAATTGAACTGAATTTTTTTTTGTTTTTATGAAATTCCAAATAATGTGTATGTGTGTAATATTTTTCAATATTTATTATCAGGACTCTCTGCTGTGTGCAATTGGGTTTAATAGCTATGATTTTAACAAATTCAATTTCAATAATAACTTCTTGGCAGCATATAAAATTTTAAGACCATCGAATGTTGCCAAATTTTGAAAAAACAAATAATTGATTTCAGTATGGAAATGTAAATGCGTTGTGTACTTTTAATTTAGAATTTCGATTTCTTATTTGAATGAATGAAAATTTTTACGATAAGATTCACTATCGGCGATAAACTTCCATTCTTCTTATTGCAGTTTTGGATACGTTGTTTTGATCATTTATCCAAATACAATTTTTTCCAATTAATAATAAAAGTAGAAAATCAAGAATTTTAATTTTATGTTCTTTAACCAATCCGGGAAATGTTGATTAGTATATTAATATTAATATTAATATTTAATGTTAAAAGCAATAACGCCAGGTATTTATTACGATATTTTGCATCAGCTGAAAGAAGTTTTCAAACATAGTGATCCAAAAGTAAGGCAAACATTGTTTTTGACGAAGTCCGCGTTCGTCGAGGTATGGAATATAATTGCAAACAAGACCTAATTGAAGGTGTTATAGACAATGGATCTCAAAGGAAAAATATTCAAACAACTGAGGTGTGTACGTTTCTAATCAGAGGCTTATTGTCCAATTGGACCTATATAATAGGGCATATATTATCGGCAGGTCCAATCCATGGATCGGATTTGAAAAAATTGATTCTGGAAATTTTAAAAGAATGCAAAAATTCCAATATTGAAATATCAGTTCTTGTATGTGATCAAGGATCTAACAACAAAAAATGCTATACATTGCTAGGAATTTCTTCAGAAAACCTGTTTTTTTATTTTCCAAGTATAACGTATTTTTGCATTATTTGATATCGTTCATCTAATAAAATCATTTAGAATCATTCTTTATAATAAACATATAGTAACTTAAAATCGGCCTATAGCCGATTTTTTGATGCCCTATGGTAGAAATAGGACAGAAAAACAGTCAAATCTAACAGTATTTCAAGGTTTTTGCTTCATAACTTTGTTTCCTCTTTCCAAAATTTCCTTTAATTCGCAGGTAACCTAGGCCTTAATAGGACAAATCCAATCCGCAAATCAGTATGTTAGTTTTTAAAGTACATCAAAAAAACTTTGTGGACAAACTGATTTTCTCCTAGGATTATTTCTTTCTCCACTATCCCTGGACCGATTTTGCTCAAATTTAACATGATATCGTCTATTTGAGTATTTAACCAATATAATTAATTTAAACAAAATTGATTCACAAATTTTCCAGTTAAATCCGAAAAACCATATAAAAAAACGATAAAACTTTCCGGTCACCCTCGTTTTTGCTTAATAACTTCCCTCTCCCTAAGTCGATTTTGCTGAAATGCAAATAATCCGCTATAGCAATAACCAAGTAGCATTCTAAATTTCATCAAAATTGGTTGGCACGTTTTTGAGTTATTTTGTCCACGGACAGACGGCAGTACATTTAGCATTAATATAGGGAATTGTTTTCAGAATTTTAGCTCATTTTCCAAAACCAATTACCCCAATTAGTTCTGCCTGAATTCCACAATTTTTTTCATAAATATTTTATAAAATATCACCTTTTAAGCGCGCTATAATATAGCTTGATAGGGTTAGAACTAGTAAAGGTATACGATTCTAAAGTCATCTATTGGAAAAAAAACGCCACGAACTTTCTATTTAACTCAATATTTTAAGGTTTTTCTCTCCATAACTTCATTTCTTCATTCTCAAATTTGCCCAAATTCACAGGTAGGCTAGAGTCCAATAGCATAAACACGTTTCGTAAATTTGATTCAAATCGGTATATACATTTTTAAAATACATTAGAAAAACTTTATGAACAAGCTTATTTTAGGCTAGAACTATTTCTTTCTCCACTATCCTTGGACCGATGTGACTGAAATTTAATATAGTATCGTTTATTTATGTAGTTAATCTGCACAATTAATTTAAACAAAATCGATTGACAAATTTTCCAATTACATCCGAAAAGCCATAACCAAAAAAACGACAAAACTTTCTGGTCACACTGGTTTTTCCTTTATAACTTTGCCCCCCGCCGATCGATTTTGCTCAAATGCAATACCAAACGCAGTTAAGGACCAACCAACTTACATTCTAAATTTCAACAAAATCGGATAACGCGTTTTTGAGTTATCTTGTCCACAGACGGATGGACGGATGGACGGACGGACGGACATGCATAAATCGATATAACTTTTGATTCCCTGCACAACCATACCCTTGAAATTTTTCTGCGATGATTATTTTTATGCGTTACACACTTAGTCACAAAACTAATATACCGTCTGGTAGTACCTACTATAGGGCATAAAAACTTATCAACTCAAGATGGTGAAGTTTCATGGGACGTTATCAAAGAATTGTACGAATTTGATAAAAATAAAACCACGAAATTGTGTTGTAAACTTAAGGAAGAGCATTCACAGCCAAATAATTTCCAAAAAATTATTGTTAAACTGGCTGTACAAGTCTTAAGTTGGTCTGTGGCTGCAGGAATTCGAGCAATAAATTCATTAAAAACGTTTAGCGAAAAGAGTTCTTTGATAGCGGAATCAACAGCTGCTTGTTGCGAAAAAGAAATAATGTTTTTGATGTCGCTAATGTAAATTTTTTTGGCTCGAATAATCCATTTAAAAAACCATTGAGCAAAGGTAATGTCGGGTCTATTAATATACAGAAAAAAATATTTTCAAGATATTTCAGTAAAATCAAAAACCGCAGCGAAAGTTTATGCTCTTGATGATTTGGTGCAGTATGCAAATGGAGTTTTGTTGTTGATTGACACAATTTCCGAGCTTGAAGGATTCAAATTTCTATTAACAGCTAAGCTACAACAAGACGTTTTAGAAAATCTGTTTTCTGTAATAAGATCCATGGGTGGATTTAATAGATACCCTTCAGCTAAATAGTTCTCAATACATGTAAAGTATCTCATTTCATAAAAGTATATTCGAGCAGAAATGGTTGCAGAATATTCTAATTGTGAACCAGCTTGTGACTTCATTTATGATGAGTGCCACGCTGAAACGTTTAACAATTCCATAGATATAAAATAAAAGTCCACAAGCAATACATTGGAAGAGGATGACGATCGGATACAAGAGGTGTCATATGTTGAAAACTTTTTAAAAACTGACGTTGTACAGCAAAATACAATTTCATACTTTGTAGAATATATTGCTTATAAAATGACATCGAAAGTTTCTTGTCAGGATTGTCATGATTTGATAATGCATAAAGAAAAAGTCCTGGACATGCTAAGGCAGTACTTAATTTCGCATAAAAATTGTAATCATGGTACTTATTTGAAATGCCCTACAGAGACTTTCTTTCTCGTATGTGAAGTGCAAATAAAGTGCTTCGAGAGTTATTTTAAAAACAATCTTCATAATAAAATGTTAAAAAAGAATTTATGTATAAAATGTATCGAGCACACTAATCAGCATTTCCCGGATTAGTTTGCACTAAATGATTGTAGAGAACATAATATTAAAATTCTTGATTTTCTACTTTTAGTATTAATTAGAAAAAATTGTATTTGGATAAATGATCAAAACAACGTATCCAAAACTGCAATAAGAAGAATGGAAGTTTATCGCCGATAGCGAATCATACCGTAAAAATTTTCATTCATTCAAATAAGAAATCGAAATTCTAAATTAAAAGTACACAACGCATTTACATTTCCATACTGAAATCAATTATTTGTTTTTTCAAAATTTGGCAACATTCCATGATGTTAACATTTCATATTCGGCCAAGAAGTTATTATTGAAATTGAATTTGTTAAAATTATAGTTATTAAACCCAATTGCACACACCAGAAAATCATGACAATAAATATTGAAAAATATTACACACATACACACCATTTGGAATTTCATAAAAACAAAAAAAAATTCAGTTCAATTTTTCTATAAGAAGTCATGTACACAAAAAAAAATGCGATTCTAAGTTGAAAATACACAGAATTTACGCTTCCTGTAGCAACATGAATGAAAAAAATAATAAATACATTTTCGCAAGAAAAAGAGAAAAATATCGAATTGGTAAATGCCAGTTGAATAAGAAAATTCAAAAGAATTTTAAATTTTAAAGAATTTATCCGAATACAAACACCAAAAACTTTTGAATTATATTTTTAATAAGAGATGGCGTAGTTTTATCCCCCTAGAAATCAGAAAAATCTGAAAAAAAATTGCTTCTACTTCTACACTCTATAAAAGTTATATTTACTCTATGGCAGAACTAATTTAAAAGATTCAAATAAATTGTAATTTAAACATCGCCTATACGTATGCAATATCTTGAATCAAAATTTTACTAAATCGCAGTGACGGAGAAAACCATTGCAAAAGTTAAAATGTTGTATTTACCCCTACAAAAAACAAAAAATAAAGCTGTATATAGAAACATTTACCATATACATACACTGCGCGGCACTTAGATAGCACCATTTTAATTTTGATCGTCATTTATGGCATAATGGTGCAAATTCTTGAAAACTTTTTACATAATATTCATTGCCCATTATTCTATTCTATCTGATGACCCAGATGTGGGAAAAACCCTTGCTTGAGTGAAAATTCCCACATTTGTCTTTTCGGCTACTTACACCGGGGCACTAGGTTAGCACCACCAGTTTATTCAGGCTTGCAAGGCGAACGTTGGTCTTCCAGAAACAATTTATCGTAAAAAAACAATTGTGTGATTTGTCTGCTTTACCTTAGTGAAGTTTTTATTCCACCTGGACAAAAATGGGGCGTGGAAAATCACTAACCGAAACGGTAGTTGGAAAAATCACTTCTTTGAAAGAAAAAAATTATTCCATTCGCGACATTGGCATGCAAATTGGTCGAGATCCTTGGACTACAAGTAGATTTGTCAAAAATAAAGAAAATTACCGAAAAAATCGAAAAGGACGCACATCCAAAGCAACTTTCGAACGAGAACATAGGGCCATCTTATGGGATGCATCGAATTCTGTGGAAACTGCTCGTAAAATTATGGAGGAAGTGGGTAGTACGGCTAGTGTCTATTCTGTTCTCATGGTAATTAAGCAGTATCCAGACCTCCGACGTCAAAAAATACAAAAAAACACGTTTACCTTAACCTCACAAGAATGCTAGATTCGGGAACATTTACAGTGGAAGGCAGAATGGCAGCAAGTAATTTTTTCCGACAACAAAACATTTAATTTGGATGGTTCGGATGGATTTCGACATTATTTTCACGATTTGAGAGAATCCAAGTCGTTTTTGTCCCATCGCCACACATCTGTTAGTTCCGTCATTTCATGGAGCAATTAATTTTGTCGTTTTCGAAGGAAGAAACACGTCGGAAGTGCTCGGAGGTGTGGATACTGCTTGATTACCATGAGAGCAGAATGGACACTAGCCGTAATACCCACTTCCTCCATAATTTTACGAGCAGTTTCCACAGAATTCGATGCATCCCGTAAGACGGCCCTATGTTCTCGTTCGAAAGTTGCTTTGGATGTGCGTCCTTTTCGATTTTTTCGGTAATTTTCTTTTTTTTGACAAATCTACTTGTAGTCCAAGGATCTCGACCAATTTGCATGCCAATATCGCGATTGGAATAATTTTTTTCTTTCAATGAAGTGATTTTTCCAACTTCCGTTTCGGTTAGTGATTTTCCATGCCCCATTTTTGTCCAGGTGGAATAAAAACTTCACTAAGGTAAGGCAGACAAATCACACAATTGTTTTTTAACGATAAATTGTTTCTGGAAGACCAACGTTCGCCTTGCAAGCCTGAATAAACTGGTGGTGCTAACCTAGTGCCCCGGTGCAAGTAGCCGAAAAGACAAATGTGGGAATTTTCACTCAAGCAAGGGTTTTTCCCACATCTGGGTCATCAGATAGAATAGAATAATGGGCAATGAATATTATGGAAAAAGTTTCTAAGAATTTGCACCATTATGCCATAAATGACGATAAAAATTAAAATGGTGCTATCCAAGTGCCGCGCAGTGTATATCCCCGATTTCTGTATTTAATAGTCTAACGTGCTAATCCTGCACTTTACATAAAAATATAAGAATTTAAAGTGCAAATATTTCATTTAAGGTCCAAATTGAAGCTACAAATCAGTGATTTTTATATGATGTATATACCAAAGATATAAAGAATGTAAAGATATGTAAAATGTAAAAAAAAACGTTTATTTAATTTTAATAAATAACAATTGATCTTATAACAAGAGCTTTTAGGAAGTTAAATCTCTTGCCATAACCCCACGACTCCATTGGACTTATTTCAAGACATATGTATTTTCAGTCGGACTGACAAAAAAGTCCAAATTTTAGAGTGTCCATTAGACTTTTTTTTCAGTCCGACTGAAAATATTTCTTGAAATAAGTCCAATAGAGTCGTGTGGTAGGATCTAATATAATTTACTTATTTTAAATAAAAGCTTTTTGAAAATTTCCACATCTTCTCTTTATTTATAATTTTGTCCATACTTTTTTAAACACAAATTTTCTAACAAACTTTAATCACTCCATCCTTTAAATGGCGTTAAACTGAGGTGTCACGTTTATTCAACCTATGGAATGATAACATTAAAACTAAAACAATAGTTTTGGACATTTCTAAGGTTTTCAATATTACAATTTAAGACATTTTATTAAGTGAACACAACATCTTCCCACTTTTTCTTACTTCCTTATCCAATTTTCAATAAAATCCATCAAAAATATACAAAATAAATCCGATTTGAAAAATTGATTATCCCAAAGAACTTTCTAGAAGGTCTAGAAGAATATGAATAAAAAAAATAATATTTAGCGAAATTGCATAATGGACATGTAATCACATTTTATAACAATTGCCGAGCAACAAAACAAAATTTTGAAATTTGCCAATTCTTTCAAACCAATTGTTATTACTCGTATGTTAGTATAAGTCAATGATTATATTCAATTTAATTCTTGGGCACCGGTCACCCACCCTCAGCCATTTAAAGTTCCCGTATTTTTTGTTTGACTTGATTTGGTCCCCAGTCGTTTTTTTTAACCCAATTTTCATTGTTTTTTTGGACCAAATTCAAAAAATTTTCCATTCAATAAAACACTGTTTCATAAAAGCGAAAATAAATTTAGGACGATCTTAATTTGTGATTGTATTATAAAAAGAAGTCGTTAATTTTGTTGGAAAAAATATATTTTAATAATTATTTCCAAATTTGTATTGAATAGAAACCTTTTAAAATCTAGTTCGCGTGTTTTTAAACAATTATTTTATAGAAGAGATCACCTCAATGAGTTTAATAAAATGACTAAAAGTGAAATTTAGAAACAGAATTATATGTATTCTGTTAAAAGTATTATATCTATTTATGCTATTGACCTTTTCCCCAAGATAAATAGAGCATATCTATCCAATTTATGAAATGAAGCCGCTATCGCAGCCAATCAAACAATAATAAATCAATTTTGAGGTTATTACCAAACAAATCATGGCCCAAATACTTTTAGGCGTTCTATGAAAGGATCTTCCTTGGTCTTTCCTTTTCTTATTTTCTTAATTTACACAAACCCACTATAAGAAATTTATTTTCCCGATTCTTCTATAATTTCTGCCTAACAATACAACACCATTCGAGAGAAACTTGAGCGATATTATTGTGATCCTTCCCAATAGTATGGCTGATCCAATTACCAATTATATACTACTTTCACATTTGAATTCATTATACTACCCTGACCTGACATATTCTATAATTATTTTCAGGATAGGTAATGGTAATACAGAGATCCACACACTGGTGTGCTGCGAGATGATGTTAGATGTGCACCATTTCAATGCCTCCAAGATTTTGGTATACATATTTGCATTTGTTTTATCTCACAGAAGACTGAGAAGAATGTCTACATGTGCCTTCAGGATCATAGCTTTGCATGTTATAATAGACCAGTACAGCCTTTTGTTTTTTATCTTTAGGTCTACTCATGCTGGAAAATCTTTATTGTACCTTTCGTTTCAGTTTAGCCCGTAGACAAAAAGGGATAATAATAGGAAAAACATATTATAGCTGCCAATGCGTCTTTAGTATTACAATTAGGAAGAGTAAATCTTCCAATAATGGAAATTCTGCAAAAATATTTTAAACCCACTTCTGAAAATAAAAGGTAAACTTCAAATGTCCTTGATTTAAATAGATATATGAATTTATTTTCCTAGTATTTTTCCAGTTACTATACGCATCTCAAAGCAAATGAATAACAGACAGAATTCATCTAATTATCTAATTAATTTTCAAGTAGCTACACAAAACATTCAATTCAACTCGTATGATCCAAAAATTTATCCCAGAATCTTTACAATCACAAAACAAACAATCATAATTTTACAACAAAACAACAATTTTCAATTGAATTATTATTTGGGGAAACTTCCAGCACAAAATAAATGCTTCACTATAAAAGCAGTTGACCATACACGGTCTGATCGTCAGTTTAGTTTCAGTTGCTGGAGTGTTGACGAAAAAAGATAATCTGAAAAAATAAGCTCACCGTTAAATTATTATAGAAAATAATATAAACTTCAAGTAAGTGGTAATCAAGTGAATAAATAGTACAATGAAAAGGTGATCTTGGCATCAAAACATAGAACTGTGGTGATTTAATCGAGTCCTACACAGTTCCGCTTGAAAGATTGATTCTTTTCCGTGACGGTCAAACAATTTTCCAATCAATTCTATTTATTTTAATTCAATTACTTAATTAAGTGCGTTTCAAATTAAATTATATAAAGTTATTGAAAAATTATAAGCAAAACAAATTTATTTATTATTAGAGTTTGTTAAAATGGTGATCGAAATTTCTTTTTTCTGGAATTAAATAGAATTTATTCGCTATTTTTTGTTTGGATTGCTTTCAGTGTCGTGTACTTGAAGGCCAGTACCAGTTCTTTAACATATCTGCTTTAGCATTGTATTCATTCTTATCGATTGATTAGATTGAAACGATTCCAAATAGTTAGTTCAAATTCACTTGTAAGGATTTTATCAAAGCGAGTACTTTTCAATCGAAAGATGAAATCTGGTACCCTAAAATCTTTATCAAAAACTTATTTTCACGCCTCATATTAGTAGCTTTCAAAAAGATTCTCTTCATGGGACGAGACCGGGTCTATGCAGATATAGTATATTAAAAAGTGGTTGCGTTTTCTTTTTTTCATATAAAGTCGAATTTTTCATGGAAAACAAACACTTTATTAAACAACTTTTCGTCCATTTTGATCGATGGCAATGCCATTCTATCATCATTGTAAAACTTCTCTCATTTTCATAAGTTACTTTTGAAAAGGAATTATTTATTTATATATATTTTTCTTTTGCACAGAAATGTCTCTACGTATTGTGATATTATTTGCATTTACAATTTTGTATACAAGTGGAGCATCAATTAAAGAAAATGAACAACGAAAATGTGGAATTCGTAAAATTGATGGTTTCTTAAAAAGTGACCAATTGGATAAATCCAGGACCGCTGGATTAGGTGAATTTCCATGGACAGTGGCGCTTTTTAATAAAGAAAATTCAACTCAATGTGCTGGATCATTAATTGAAACAAATATTGTCCTAACAGCAGCACATTGTGTTAAAGAGTAAGTACAAAAGAAAAACAATTAATTAAAATTAATATTGATTTCTTCATAATTAAAATTCGTTATTCATCTTCATATATTCATTTCTTATCTAATATTCTGATCATGTTTTATTGTATATCCAAACCGAAATATAGTTTTATAGAAATTTCCATTTTGCTTTTTTTCATAGTGTTAAAAAAGAAAATTTAAAAATTAAAGCTGGTTTATGGGACGTGAATCAAAATAATATTTATGAAAAATATCCAGTTCAAGAACGTTCCGTGAGACAAATAATATATCATCCAGAATACACCAATCAAAATAAATTAATTAAAAATGATATTGTAAGTAAATTTTTTATATTAAAATTTTAATTATATTGGGATTGTTAAGAAAGTTCATTATAATAACTTGAAATGGGATCTTAAAAACTATCTATACAAATATTTCATAAAGCTGAAAGATCAAGTTTTAGACTTGAGCTTAAATATGAACTCCAAGATTTAGATTTGTAAAAAAACAAACGAAAAAAGCACATCTTTCGTAGTAGGACACAATTTATAATACTTCAAAGATTGTTCCAAGACATCGAGATCTTGAAAGAGTATCCAAATTAAGTGAACGGATTAAGAACCAAACACGTTCTCTATGAATTTTGGTATAGAACCATGCTTTTGCTTGCTCATTAATGATATGTGCCAAGTGAATGTCTACTCTTGCTCGCTCGTTTGATTTGGACATTCCTTTACGTTTAAATCTAGAAGAATTCAGTGTCGATTTCAGTTTTGGATCATTTAAGTTTATGGTTTAGCTAACCCTAAAACTGAAGGTTCAACCCGCTTTAGATCACTTCAGAGCGCTACTTTAAAGGAAGCTGATAAAAAAAATGTTTACACGAAAAACGGACCAACTTTTTTATCAATCCAATATAAATTAATCAGGGATTAACTTCTATAACTTCTAATCATGATTTTAAATTCTTTTGCAGGCATTAATTGTTTTAGATAAATCTTTCGATCTTGCCGATCATATAAGTTTGGCATGTTTAGCACCAAAGGAACATGAAGAGAAATCCAAACAATGTTTGGTAGCAGGCTGGGGCAAAGAATCAAAAGATGGAAAGTAAGTGAAAAAAGGCAATTTAAATTGATTCATACCAATTAATGTTCCTCATTTTTAGATTCCCAACAATTTTAAAGAAAATGACACTTCCGATCGTACAAAAAGCTGATTGTGAGAAACAATTCAATGAAAAGGCACAACCACATGATCTGACCGATAAAACCATTTGTGCTGGAGGTGATAAGGCGAGTACATGTATGGTAAGAGGATACACGAAACCATTTTGATTAAATAAAAATATTTAATTTAAATTCTTTTCTGGCGCTTCAGGGTGATGGCGGAGCTGCACTTGTTTGTCAAATTGAACCGATCACTGACAATCGTTATATTCAATCCGGTATCACATCTTGGGGAATTGGATGCTCAAATGATGTACCCGGAATTTATACAAACGTTGCCAAATATCGTGAATGGATCGATGAACAAATCAAAAAGCTTGGTTTAGACACGAAAAATTATACAGCATAAGAGTTTTGTTATTGATTAGAAAAATCGATTTCATCCGAGAACAGAAAAACAGAAACCAAATAAAATTAAATAATGGCAATTTTTATTCTCAAGAATTGAAATGAAATTAATTAACAAATAAAGAGCAAAAAGAAAAACAAATTTATTAATTAAGAAATTTAATAGAAAGTTTGTTTTTATTTTAGAAAATCATTGAAATCATAATCGCCCCTGAAAAGCTTCCTTTGTAGAATAATCAGTTCTTCATAAATTAGGCCTTGCTATTTATGCACCGAATAAAATTCTCCGACACTTGGCATAAACTCTAGTTTCATATCAAGGTGCGTTTCCACCAAACGTGCAGCCCCCATGCAAAAAGCATGAATTCAAATATTAAATTAATTAATCGACATACAAATCTACTGGATTTTCCATACAAATAGATGATTTCAGGGAGATGGAAACATGGTATTATACTATAGACATATTAGCAGCGATAATCTAGTTCAAGATTATCTCACGATTCTCGATTAAAATTCGCTAATGCACCAGATTTTCTCAATTATTGAGGATAGTTAACCGAGTGTTTTCAGCTCAATTATTGAATAATTGAGAACTTTTCGCCCTCTGATTGTGAAATTTAGCTTTTTTCATTTTGTAATGCCGCTCATATTTATAGATATAAACCTCCAAAAAAAGAAAAATTAAGAAGAAAACATAGAACAAAATAACAGATCTAAATTTGGCGGCTCCAAATTTTTTGTATATTGAAGGAAATGATTCTTTTTTTTTAAATATAATATTTATAAATTTTTTCTTTTAGATTTTAGATGTTTGCATGAATGACTTTTAATCCAGAAAAACAGAATGTTTTTGATCTAGAGAGAGATTTAAGCAAAAATTGTTCTTTATTGTTCAGGTAAGTGGTTTAGCCCAAAATTTGTATTCATATTATTTCTTATTTCTTTGCCACAAAAACTGCATAAGCTATTGTAGTCAACAGTGCTTATAGTTTATTGCCATTAGACTGTATGTACATTATCTCGATTCCCAAAAAAAAAAAAAAACGAAAAAAGAGAACTATTTTTATTCTTTAATGTGAAGGCTCGTTTAAGAAGATTCGAAATGAAGTTATCTCTAAATCCTATTTCCTAGCTACTTCCTTTTTATTTGTTAATGAAAAAATTGTTTAAAAAAACGAAAGGAACTCTGAATTCCCTACGGTTAATTCCAAATCGTCTGAAAATATCTTCATACGGGATTATCGAAAGAAAAAATCTCAGATATTATATTTCCAAATGAAATCCAGAATCTTCTCGAGTTTATATTATCTAACTGTAGCTAACCTGTCTTCAATAACATTTCTTTTTGCCATATTTTTTTCCTCTTCTATATTCGTATTCATTCCGCAGGTATCATTTGGGTCAACATCACCAGCTTTAAGTGATCATCAACTTTTGAGTTTACAGTAAAAAATTCGTATGAGTTCGAAAGTTTCGTGAACGGTGTTACACTGCATCCATTGATACTAATATGGTGGAAGAGATCACTTTTTACAAATATCCCAAAGGATCTAGTCGTAGATACTATTAGAAGATATTGGTCTTTTATTAGTGCCTATACTGATATTCCCTTGAATTTATTCCTAGAACTGTTAGAATTCATTTTTGAGTCTAGTTATTTTATGTTTAACGAATGTTTTTATCGACAATTAGATGGCACAGCAATGGGTAATCCAGCTAGCCCTTTCTTTTGCCAATTTGGTTATGTTTGTTATTTTTACAATATTATCAAAAAATTTGCCGTTTTTCGTTCCTTTTATAAAATTGTATGTTGATGATAGTATTATGGCTATCCCTAAAGAAGGAAAAAATGTCTTGTTACAAACAATAAATAGCTACAATGAAAAAATCCAATTTACTATGGAATGTGAACAAAATAGTTCATTAGAGTTTTTAGATGTGTTGGTAATAAGGAATGAGGATAGTTCTATTAGAACAAAGTGGTATATGAAACCTACGAGTTCCGGAAGGATCTTGAATTTTCATTCGAATCATCCTATATTTCAAAAAATTAACACAGTCAAAAACTTAGTAGATAGAAGTAAAAAATTAAGCCATGAATGTTTCTTAGAGGAAAATGTTACAACAATACGAAATATATTAGCAAATAACAATTATCCCAATATCTTTAGTAATAAAATTATAAAATCTGTGATAGATAGTAGAATGGATGGAGATGAGAGACGACTAGTAAATTCAAACAAGAAACTATTTTTCAAGTTTCCCTACATAGTGGATTTGTCACATAATATGCAAAAAATTTTGGAAACGGACAATATTAAATTAGCTTTTTATAACATTAATCAAACTACCCTTAGCCTTACATTTTTTTAACGAAGAACATAATTTTAACTTTGACGATATTAAAATTTTGGACCAAGAAAAAATGCTGATTAGGAGAAATATATCTGAAATGATTTATATAACATTAAATAATACAGTAAACCTAAGAACGGACACTAAAAATTTAAGTAATATTTATAGCGGACTTCTAAAGAATTGCAGGTCCAATATACAACACAAGACACTAAAATACAACAGTTTCAAGAAAGAATTTTAGATTTAATAATTCGACCGTTGGTCGGAAGTTTGCATTAGTGTTAAAATATTTTCTTTTAAATAATTTAATTTTTTGATTTTGTTTCTTAAAATAGTATTTGTTTAACTTGTGTAAAGAGACATTTATTTCTAAAATATGTGTATTTCGATATTGATATTAATTTTAAATTAAAACAATTAATAAATCATGTGAAAATAACTAACCATAATATAAGAAAATAAATAATAATAATAATAAATATGTACTTTTGTATAGCGAGTGAACAAGTCTGGAATACAGACGAAACGTTTGGCAACTATTTGAATTGTGTTTCATTTATGTCTTAAGTCCTACTACATCCAATCCATTAATATTATTAATTTTTCTTTTTTTATTTATTTTTTTTCCTTTTTTTTCCAGCAAAAAACATGGAACAAGGAGAGCAAGGTGAGCAGCCACGCATCGCGAAGTGGAGAAACGTTTTTATAAAATACCTGGAGAGACTGATACAAGATATAAGGAATGGGCACGGGCTAATGGAAGTATTAGACCAGTGATTCTCAATCTTTTTTTTGTTGCGGTACTCTTTTAACAATTTCAAAATTTGGCGGCACACTAACAATAAAATAACTTTAAAAGAATTTTACTTACCTATAATACACTGTGTAAAATAGTTTATGATAATAATTTTCAATGTAAAATAAAATAATATGTACTACAAAGACAACAGAATGCTTATTGAATGATTAATTAGAAATTAATTATAAAAATACATTTAATGCGAAATTTGAGCTTGATGATTTTTGATAATTTCGTTTATATTTGGTTGTAAAAATGATAATGCTACTCTCATTTCGTCATCTACATTTAAAACTCTCGATCTTTTTTTCATTTTTATATTGGTTAATGCTGAAAATCCGAATTCACACAAATAAGATGTAGAAAATTGTAATAATGATTTTAAAGCTTTTTTGGCTTTTACGGGATAATCGCATGTAACGTTAATCCAAAATGAATTAATTGACTCTGTCGAATGTTTTGAAATTAAATCTCGATTATTACAAAGCGAAATTAGTTCTTCCTCTTCATTCAAAGTTAATTCATATACAGACGTATCCGTTATCACGAATGGATTACGAACCCAATCAAATTTTTTCATATCTAAATTTGGGAAGTAATGAATAATTCTCTCCTCTAGTGTTGTCAAATGGTCAATGACAATTTTACGAATAGTTTTATAGGAGTCTTTTGGAACTGACTCAAACTTTTCCAAATTACCTTCTTGTGCTTTGTTCTTCCATAAAGTTATTGTCTTTTGGAATCCCACCAGTTTATCTGTTGAGTTTAATATATTTTCTTTCGGTCCTTGCATACCTGAATTTATGTTATTAAAAATAACGAAATTATCAGATAAGTAAGCAAGTTTAGAACACCATATTTTATCTTCCAACAAATGAACAAAACCATCATTTTTGTCTTGTTAAAAAAAAAAATTTCATCTCGTTTTTTAATTCAAGCACGCGAGATTAAACTTTTCCTCTGGACAACCACCTTACTTTCGTATGCAGTATCAAGGATTCGTATTTAGCTTCCATAGCTTGGCATAAATTACTAAATAAGGGACTTTTTAATGGTCTTGATTTTATATAATTAACCATTTTAACACATTGTTCCAGCACTATTTTCAATTCTGGTGGCAAATATTTTGTAATGAGTGCTTCCCGATGCAAAAACAATGGGTAACTAACATATCTGCATTCAGTTCTTTCACATGTGCTACAAATCCTTTTATATGTCCAGTCATAGCTGGAGCACCAACTGTGCAAATGCCAACACATGTATTCCAAGAAACTTTGATTTCTTGTAAATACGAGTTAATTACATCGAAAATATGTTTTCCGGTTGTAAAATCACATAACTCCCGACAACATAAAAATTGACTAATTATATCATTTTCGTGAATGAATTGAACGAACGTTTCGTCCACTTGTAGAGAAAAGTTTCAATTTCCAAGAGTTTTTGCAGTATTTTGTTCAATATTTCGCGACATGTCTTTTATTCTGCGATGAATTGTGTCATTAAAAAGTGGTATTTTACAAATATCAATATCTGCTGATTCATCAAACATTATTTTTACAGTTTTGCGACAAGCTGGTAATATAATTTCTTCAGCCAAATTATCAGGTTTTAAATTAATTGCAATTAATTCCGCTATTTCATAAGAAGCTATCTGAGCTTTTTCAGACACATTAAATTGTTTTTCAAAAACGTTTGTTTGTTTGAATTTTGCAGACAATGAGTTTTGAAAGTAGCTTTGGTCTTTTGATGCAAGCAAAGGATGGTTAGTCAAGAAGTGACGTTCGAGCTTGCTCGGAAGCATAGCATTATTTGATAATTTACAACCACATAGCAAACACTCGGGAACAACTATATCATTTTCCATTGTAGATATAAATCCAAATTTTAAGAAATCGTCATTATATTTCCGTTGAACAATATATTTTTTGGAGTAGAAAACATCTTTACTCGTACTTGGTGTGGGCTCATCAGCCTGATTGCCAGCATCGTCAGTATTATCATCGTTAAGCTTTCTTCTTTTTAACCATATATCTATTTCAGAAGGTTCTTTTAATATAAAAATAATTTTGTCAAAAATTATTAAAAAAAAACGAATCCATATATTACCATTGAATACGTTTTATTTAAGCTTGAGAACACAATGCTGATTAGAAAATATATAAATTTATAAATTCAACCACACAGGAAGCAAGTAAAAGTAAATAATGAGCTGAACTGAAGATGCTATTTATACTGCAAACATAGTGATTTTGTTCACGAATTGATCGTTTTCGTTTTAAAAAAATGATGAAATAATAGTCAGGCTGTATTTTTTTAGCGCCGAATAATATCGGGTACTAATTAGCGATGGTAAATGGTGCAAATCAAACGTTTTTTTTTCATTGGAATATTTAAAAATAACAGAAAATCGATTGGAATCTTAAATCGTATCTGATTCTGGTCTATTTTTTTTCTATTATTTTTAATGCCCTTTGTTTTATTTAGTTAAAACAATACTTTAAATAGCCCTCTCGCGAATTATTTTTTGTTTTAATTCCATTATTTGTCAAAAAAGAAATTTAACCTCCAAAAAAATTACTCTACTTGGGTGCGCAACCAAATAAAATCAGTGGTTCGAACATTCGAAATTAAAATAATTAGAAAAACCGTTTTTTTGAGAAAATGAAATAGCGCGCCATAGAATTCCCAATAAAAAACAGCATTAATTTTCCGAGTCCGTCGTTCTACATTTTACACGCATGCTATATAAAAAATGTATGCGATGCTAGTCAGATTTAATTCATCGCATACTATATAAAATCTATTCGACACAATTATATAAATCTGCCGAAAAAAGATCGCCGTTGCGTCCCGGTTCCAATAAATTACTGTATAAAAGGACATATAAAATAATTTTTATTGCTTGCATTTCCAAAATTTGGCGGAACATAAAAGTGCCGCGGAGCACTGGTTGAAAATCACTGTATTAGACAATGGATTCACAATTAAGAAAAATATTCGCAGATACTATTCTCCGCAGAAAAATCATTCGACACATTTTTCCTTTTTGACTTCTCGTCGTTTGATTTCATACTTATATAACAAACTTCGCTAGGAGGCAGCGAATTATGTAGTAATCAAAATTACTTTTAGCCAATATTCAAACCATTTCAAATAATTTTTGAATTTAAAACATTTAATGAATTTATATACACAGTGCATACATATTGAAAAAAGGTTACCAATTTACTTGTTACACAAATATGTGCCGCACAAATTGATTGGAAATGGACTTCGAAAAGTATGTAGGAATTTAAAATTTTATACAAATTATTACAGTTTTTAATCGTTTCACATTTAATTTCAAGAATTGAAATCGGTGCTCTTGAACGACAATTAATTACATGCTGTACGTAAAGCTTTAGTTAAACTTTCACAGTAAATGTAAGTTGACAATTACCGGCGCTACCACTAAAATCGCTTCTTATGTCTTTACAAAGAGATTTTCTACAATCTAGAGAAATGGCTTCAAAAAATGTTTGTGATTGAAAAATTTCTAATTTTTCCCAAGTATATGTTAAGTGTTCTCAAACCTGAAACAACGACCAGAATTATCAAATAATTCATCGTTTTCGAAACTTGGAAAAATGGTAATCTGGGAAATACTTTCAATTCAAATTTGTTAATGTTTACAAGAATGGAATAAGAAAACATTGGATCTTTCGTCGTTTTGGAACTTTAAATTGATTATTGAAACAAGCCCTTAAATACTATTACAATATTTGTTGGTTAAAATTGAAAAGCGATTTGGAATGCGATGTTATCTTTATTGATTATATTGGAAGAGAAATGATCAAATGAATGTTCAAATTTAGGATGTTATATGCAAACCGCTGTTTTATGTCAAGTAAAATAATTTTTCATTTATAGAATTTCGAATCTGAGTCAGTCCATTGTAACTAATCAAAAAAAAAAACAAGCTATAGTGCCCAAACCACTATGGGAACTTCTATAGAATTCTATACATATCGATCAAATTAATTTATACAACAATTTCTGATCTATTTTGCACAAAACTTTCGAAGTTTTGTCCGAGCACCCAAACTTATGCTCCAAATTTCATACAAAAAATCCGAATTTTGTTCGGCAGCTACCTGAAGTTCTAATCGGATTCAATTGATTTTTGTTCCGTCATTGTAAAAGTGTCTCATGCCAAATTTCATTTCAAATCGGTCCATAAATAACGTTCCAATACCCTATAATGTAAAAACACAAAAAAACTATTTTTTGTTAGGCGACTACCCGAAGTTTTAGTCCGATCAAACCCAACTTCTGATAGAATGATTCTCATAAGGAAAAAACCGCTCTTACAAATTTCCATGGAAATTGCTTCAAAAATACGGCCGCAATCTTGTACACGACAGACAGACCGACATACATACAGACAGACAGACAGACAGACACACAGACAGGAAGACAGACATTGGATAAAAATGATTGCAAACGATTTAGAATCTTATAAAACGTGGAGATTTCGATCATGATTCCAGTAACTTATATACTTCGTATAGAAGTTAAAAATATGTGTTTAATACGAAATATTTGTTATTTTCTATAATTCATACCTCAAGTTCTTTGAAATTTCCGGACTTATATATAATTCACGTGCAATTTGATAATTCCAATTTTCTAGTACTGTTGCTTATTCTGAAGGTTTTTGTGCTTCCTCGGCTTAATACCATTATTCAAAAGATAAATTATTTTGTAGAACAATCCCACTAAACGGGAATATATCACTTCTAACAGCAATAAGGTATTGATACAAGCACATAGAAGACTTTCCATCCTAGAAAGATTTTATTTTAGATAAATCAAAGCATAAATTAAGATCAATACCAAACAAATTTTTTATTTCACCTTCTTTAACGACTAATCAGCAATTAGTTTCGATAATTTGGTTAACATCCATTTATATTGAAATTAAATTTAAAATAAAACCTTATAATAGAAATTTCTTCAAAACACAAAACAGAAAAAAATGACGTTCGTTTGCTTACAAGAACAAAAACGTAAACAAACTTTTCAAACACAAACCAGAAAAATGCATAAAAATACTCTTTACACATTACTAGCGCAATCTGGTTGTTAATATTTAATACATATTTTAGTACAACCTTAAACCATTTAGAAAAAAACTTTTTGAATTTTGTAGGAGAAAAAGTACAATTTGAACTCTCAACGATATTAAAAGAAAAGAAGTTAAAAGAAAAAGCATGGAGTAATGTAAAACAATATTTTAAATAGCCATCTCGCGAAATAATATTTGTTTTCATTTCATTATTTGTCTAAAAAAATGAATTTTTAAAATGTTTAATCTAAAATAAATTACTCTAGTTGGGTACGCAACCCAATAAATCCTTCAAATAATTTCAGTGGTTCGAATATTCGAAATTGAAACTTTTAAGAATTTTTAGAAGAAAAATCGTTCTTTTGAAAAAGTAAATTAGCGCCCGATAGAATTCCCAATAAAATACAGCAAATAAATATGATTGGAAATTTTCAATCACAAATTTAAATGTTAAATTTCTATAAAATAAATTTCTAACATTTTAAATCCACTACAATAATTTGTTACAAATTAAGTTAGGCTTAGTATAATTATTTTAAAAAAAATTTAATATCTTAGTAAACATGTATAATTTTAAATTTATAATTTGCCATTAATCGCGATATATATTTTCCAAAAGCAAATTAATTCCTTTTGCTTTTTTTTAACAAAAACTATTTTCGATATATTTTTAAATATTTTTAAAAACGAAGAAAAATAATCAAAATGAAAATTCACCAAGAAATTGCTAAGCATATTCCGCGACCACCGCGAAATCATGCTTTATTTGGAGCAAAATTTTCTAAAAAACATTCATTTCTCGATCCAAGATGGACACCAAAAGACCGCATCGACCAATATCGACTTTTATTAAATCTTTTGGGTTGGGTTATAAGAAGAAAATGAATTTTTAAAAATTTATTAAAACATATTTATTTTCATTTCTAGAAAAAAATAATCAATTTAAGAATAATTTAAATTTGGCTGATTTAAAAAAACAAAAACGACAATTTATTTTGCTGAAAAGAAATTGTTATGATGGACGACTTAAACTTAAAACTGCTATTCATGGTAATGTTCAGAAAATGCGAAATTTATTACAAAATCATAAAGAAATGCAACGTCTTTATCAAATGATGCCAACTGATCTGGTCATGGAGAATATCAAACAGCGTACATTCATTCGACGGAAGGAGCATGATCGTCTTGAATATCAGAAAGATCGTTTAACAAAAATCTATGAAGATAAACTTGTAGACGAATTTTGATTTTTTATTGATTTTAATTTATAAAGGATTTCTTGTGTTTTTAGTTAGAATTATCGAAACTTCAAGATCAATGTAAATATGAAGATCGTACTAGTTTATTGGGAGAAAAAAAAGTTGGTGAATATCGTAAACAGATTAAGAATTGTGAAACTCGATTAAAAGCTTATAAAGTAATCGAAATGACTTACAAGAAAATTATTGCAGTACTTGAACAAGTAATTTTGTTCTTTTTATTATCATTTAATTAATTCTAATAAAATATTTTGGGGTTTTTGTTTTTCTTTTAAAAGGATGAAATTTATTATGAACCGATTTTGAAAACTTTAGAACAAGATATCGATGATCAAGAGTCATTTATTCAACAAACTGTTCAATTAGGATTACCTGCGATGAATATAATACACAAACTTTTAAAGGAATATAATGTAAGCATTTTTTTTTCATTAAAACTACAATAATACTTCCAGACTAAAATCCACAGTAATGCAAAAGAGCCTGTTGAATCTCTTGTCGATTGTAATGGTTACAAATTGAATAATTGTGCGTGTAACCACGTAACCAAATCAGTTTCGTCACTGAAGCTGGTTTCACGAATTTCTCATTTGATGAATAGAAATAACTCCATCAACTGTATAGCTTTTCCTTCTTAAATCGAAAGCAATATTATATATTATATAGCAAAATCTTGTCAAGGTGTCCTTAATTTGTTACTAAAGATCTATCGTTCCTATAAAAAGAGCCTATACAATAACGATTTCTATGTTATGGGTAAGTTTAACTAAGTTATGGAGCAAATGATAAAAAGTGTAGTTCAGTTGGTTAGGGTTTACTGCTGCAATTCTCTTGTTCGAGCCCATTTGTTGAGGGTTTACCATTTTTTTCAGTTGTTTTCACTCTAAATGCAAATATTTTTACTTTTTTTTTCTTAAAGGATTTAGAAACAAAAACACGAAAACAAATGCAAGATCGAGTAGCTTCTTTAGTAGAACATCGAAAAAGTGTTGTCAATAATAATGAGGAAGCAAAAAAACTAATTCGAAGAGATGTAAGTTAAATCTAATCAAAGAAAAATTTTCTTTAAAATGAAATTAATCCCCCAAAAAAAATTTTCCTCTTCTATTTTTAATTAGAGTGATTTTAAAATTGATCCTACTCGTTATGCTCGCGAAACGCCAAGCATGATCAAATTAAATTCTGAATTAGAGGAAATGGAAAAAATGATGAAACAATTTAAAAATGTTACATTATGCGGAAAAGTTGAAGAGATCTTACCGAGGTTTTTCATTTAAATATTTATCAAAAAGAAAATAACTTCAATAATAAATTGATTAATTAATTTGAATTTGAAAATCACAAATAAATTAAAATTTTCGTTCTTGTTTTTTCTTTACAGAATAAAAAAGCAAATTAAAGATAATATTGATTTAAAGAAAACTCTGTCACTTAAGGAAGGTGAGAAAGAATTTCTTCAAGAAAAACAAAATCGTGCTACCGTTTTAATGGAGTCATTGAAACATAATACTACCAAAGAAGATGTCCAGTAATAATGTAAATTCTTGCTATAAAATATAAAATTGCATTGTTTTTTTTTGTTGTTTCATGAAAATTAAGACGCCTAGTTCAAATTAAAGAATTAGAAGAAAAAATTGCCAATGTTGTAAAACAACGAGAAGGACATGAGACAGAAATTAAGGAACGCGGAAATCTTATTTGTTATTTAAGGTAATTAATAAGCAAGGAACTATTTATAAATTCAATAATACTGAATCTTTTTTTTTTTACAGATTCGCTTTTCAACATTTTGCTGATGTTCTTCAACATGTTGGTGATCCAATTGGAATAACACGAAGATATTATCCAAATTCGGAATTAAAATTACCACTATTAAAATTCGATGCATATCCACCCATATCAGATCCACCACCAGCGTTTGAAGAAAATCGTAATATTACAATATATACATTTTAGTAAAATATTTTCGGTATTTATTTTGGTTGTATTTTTATGTTAGCGAGAAGATTGCTTGAAGGAATTAAGGAAAGAGTTATCGAATTATCGAAAATATTTAAAAAGGCCACTCCTACAGACATTGAAGAAGCCAAAAAGGAATATCACAGTGCTTATATGAAAACTACTTTTCTACCCGATGAACAAGAAAAAAGTGGTGACGAAATACGTAAGTATTTTATATTATATCGTCAATGTCAACGTTTTTATATAACTAAAGCTATACCATATTTGAAGTGCCCCATAGGGGCTTCTAGTTGTTTGGTATTGTGTCAAATTTTGTATTTTAAAAGAAAATTAATATTAAATTTTGGGAACTCTATTTGGGCATCAATAGATTGATTGACGAAATAACAATTCTAAATAGATATTTTAAAATCTACAATCTGCAAAAGTTTGTAGCTCTTGTGATAAACACAAATTGGCGGCTGATTTCTTAAAAATATTATATTCATAACGAATAATATGAATAGAACATAAGATTATCTGAAATCATGGAATCTGAATTTCAGCCATATCTCTATAAAAAAAGAAATGTGTTTAACAGATTCCATGACTTCAAAGCTCCCGTATCTCTTCAGATTAGATTTTCTGATGTTATGCCAATGGAGAATTGAATTCTAAAAATTGGAATATATCTCCAACCGGATCCGACATTTTTTATGAATTAGTTTAAAACTACAAAATTGTAGAAACAAAATTTTGTTCAGTATTCTTCATTAACAATTAATTTAATATTTTTAGGATTCTTTGAAGAAACTGATCGTGCTGATCCTCTTGTGCCAAATCGAAAACAAATTAAAGCAATTAGTGCTAAAATTGTTGAGGAAAAATCTAAAGAAGAAGATTGAAGATTTCTATTTTATAATTAATAAATAAATTAAAATATTATTTTTTTTTGCATTCATTTCAAATAAAAATGTTGATCAATATAAAATAATTCAGTTATAAATACTTCTTAAAATAGAAACATAATCATTAAAATTGATCAGATTTGTACTATCATTAAATAGAAAAACTTAGTGAAAGTGATGTTCGAAATTTTCTCTTACCATATAAATGATAATTCATTATATCTATATGACATAAAATGTAATAATATCAACGATAAAGCCCGTCCCTATAGTAATTACAATATTTGTATAATAAAGCATATGAATATGTTTTTATTATATAATATGTATAAGACTAAAGGCAAAGATCATAAGAAGATCGACAAGATATAGTCAGAAGAAAATAATATTTTCTTTTGTAGAAAAAAAGATCATGGTTATATAGATGAAATTTTCCACCCACTGCGTTAATTTTGGAAATTTCGTGTGGAAGTGAAATTTTACACAATTGTCAGTTCAATTTGATCTATAAAAAAAAGAGGTTCTTTAGAGGGTATTGAAGACAGTGAAAAATCTAAATTTAAATCAAATCCGTTACGACGTTACGACATTATTAAGAACTATAATTAAAATAAAACATTTAAAACGTTTCGGTTAATGATTTTAATGGTCGTTAAAGAACATCCAACATTAGTAACCACTTTTAACTTCGAAAATAAAATAAAATATTACTTATCTAATTGTTTGTTCTTAGATGGAAATTTTGTTATACAAGATATTCGTACAGGATCTGATTGCATTTAATGGTCAATAGTTATTGTCGGTATTATGTATGGTAAGAAGCAGTTTTTCCCAGACACAATCTTTCAAATATTCCTACAAAATTGGTGCCAAGTTAAGGTTCCTGAAATATAAAATGGTAAGACCAATAAATAACTGATTCTCTTCCAGTGTCCAATGTAGATCCGTTATTTTAGAACTAGAAGCCTTTTATCGTATAATTTCTCTGAATAAGTTTCCAGTAAAAAATTTCTAATATTTATACAAGACTGTATTTTATATAGTACATATTCTGGATGAAGACTTGAATGAAATCAGGGCTCAAACCGAGTCAGTATCGAATAATTTTTTATTTTTTTATGAAGTACTATTACTATTACTCCTCATAAATATTATTAGGAACAAATTCCAACATAAAATTAGAAATTGGATAAACCATAAGCTTTATGATGAAAATCGCAATAGTAATTTCGTATTATAAATCAAATAACTGAAAGGTTGACATCCAGATTTTGGGTCCTTCAAAAAAGTTTACCTCGTAGTGCATATGAAATACAGCTCGATTCCGATTCTGTCCATTTCGGTTCTGTTTCGCCTCGGTTCGGTTCAAATTCGGTCTTGTTTCGACTCGGTTCCGCGAGTTCTGCGATAGAAGACTGGTTGCCAATTGGCTTTTATCTGGTCTCGTCCGAGTATTAATTATTCTGCTCAATCAATGTTTTTGTTTATTTTGATGTTAAAACGGTTTTTTTTTGTTGTTTTTCTAAGAAAACTTCGTGATACCATCTTAGATCGTTTTGTATACATAATAAGTGTTTTTTAATATGAATCTTGTGCTTTTCTTTTGGAGAGATTTAGGCATGTATTTGGCGCCATTAGAAAAGAAAGTTGAAATGCCATCGTTGATCAATATCAATAGAAGGGGTAAATTAACTTCTTAACATATTTTTTATTAATTAAAATCATTTCTTTTCCTTACATGAGATACTTTCTTCGGCTTCTCTTCCGAAAAGGTTAGTGCAGAATTTTTTTGTTTTGTAGCAATCAAAATTACTTTTAGCCAATATTCAAACCATTTCAAATAATTTTTGAATTTAAAACATTTAATGAATTTATATACACAGTGCATACATATTGAAAAAAGGTTACCAATTTACTTGTTACACAAATATGTGCCACACAAATTGATTGGAAATGGACTTCGAAAAGTATGTAGGAATTTAAAATTTTATACAAATTATTACAGTTTTTAATCGTTTCACATTTAATTTCAAGAATTGAAATCGGTGCTCTCGAACGACAATTAATTACATGCTGTACGTAAACATTTAGTTAAACTTTCACAGTAAATGCAAGTTGACAATTAGCGGCGCTACCACTAAAATCGCTTCTTATGTCTCTATAAAGAGATTTTCTACAAGATTTTGCATATGTTTTCTTGTGGGGAAAATCTAGAGAAATGGCTTCAAAAAATGTTTGTGATTGAAGGCATTTCTAATTTTTCCCAAGTCTATGCTAAGTGTTCTCAAACCTGAAACACAACGACCAGAATTATCAAATAATTCATCGTTTTTGAAACTTGGAAAAATGGTAATCTGCGAAATAATTTCAATTCAAATTTGTTAATGTTTAGAAGAATGGAATAAGAAAACATTGGATCTTTCGTCGTTTTGGAATTTTAAATTGGTTATTGAAACAAGCCCTTAAAAACTATTACAATATTTGTTGGTGAAAATTGAAAGGCGATTTGAAATGCGATGTTATCTTTATTGATTATATTGGAAGAGAAATGATCAAATGTTGTTCAAATTTAGGATGTTATATGCAAACCGCTGTTTTATGTCAAGTAAAATAATTTTTCATTTATGAAATTTCGAATCTTTATTTTTTTTTATCTCAGTTTTTTGATGAAATTGATTATCCTTTGGCATTTAAAAATATATTTGAAAAACTATCAATTTTTCCGATGCAATTACAATTGTATTTGGGATTTGGGTAATTTTCGTTTTTTTGATAATATACTTTTTGTTTGTCTTCTTGTTTTCGTTTAGGTGTTGCAGTTGATGGTAAAACTTTAAGAAACTATTCAAACGTCCTTTCTTTGCTCCAGAAATCTACACGATCTTCACTAAATTGTCGATCTCCACATAAATATTGGACAAGACCTTCTTCATCTGGGTCAGTACATTTTAACTAATCAAAAAAAAACAAGCTATAGTACCCAAACCACTATGGGAACTTCTATACAATTCTATACATATCGATCAAATTATTTTATACAACAATTTCTGATTTATTTTGTACAAAAATTTCAAAGTTTTGCCCGAGCACCCCAAGTTATGCTCCAAATTTCATACAAAAAATCCGAATTTTGTTCGGCAGCTACCCGAAGTTCTAATCGGATTCAATTGATTTTTGTTCTTTCATTGTAAAAGTGTCTCATGCCAAATTTCATTTCAAATCGGTCCATAAATAACGTTACAATACCCTATAATGTAAAAACACAAAAAAACTATTTTTTGTTAGGCGACTACCCGAAGTTTTAGTCCGATCAAACCCAACTTCTGATAGAATGGTTCTCATAAGGAAAAAACCGCTCTTACAAATTTCCATGGAAATTGCTTCAAAAATACGGCCGCAATCTTGTACACGACAGACAGACCGACATACAGACAGACAGACAGACAGACAGACAGACAGGAAGACAGACATTGGATAAAAATGATTGCAAACGATTTAGAATCTTATAAAACGTGGAGATTTCGATCATGATTCCAGTAACTTATATACTTCGTATAGAAGTTAAAAATATGTGTTTAATACGGAATATTTGTTATTTTCTATAATTCATACCTCAAGTTCTTTGAAATTTCCGGACTTATAAATAATTCACCTGATAATTCCAATTTTCTAGTACTGTTGCTTATTCTGAACGTTTTTGTACTTCCTCGGCTTAATACCATTATTCAAAAGATAAATTGTTTTGTAGAACAATCCCACTAAACGGGAATATATCATTTCTAACAGCAAAAAAGTATTGATGATACAAGCACATAGAAGACATCCCATCCTAGAAAGATTTTATTTTAGATAAATCAAAGCATAAATTAAGATCAATACCAAACAAATTCTTTATTTCACCTTCTTTAACGACTAATCAGCAATTAGTTTCGATAATTTGGTTAACATCCATATATATTGAAATTAAATTTCAAATAAAATCTTATAATAGAAATTTTTTCAAAACACAAAGCAGAAAAAAAATGACGTTCGTTTGTTTACAAAAACAAAAACATAAACAAACTGAACTTTTTCCATACAAAATCTAATACATATTTTTTTACAAACACAAACGAGAAAAATACATAAAAATACTCTTTACAAATAACTAGCGCAATCTGGTTGTTAATATTTAATACATATTTTAGTACAACCTTAAACCATTTAGAAAAAATTTTTTTGAATTTTGTATGAGAAAAAGTACAGTTTGAACTCTCAACGATATTAAAAGAAAAGAAGTTAAAAGAAAAAGCATGGAGTAATGTAAAATCGGCCAATAGCCAATGTTTTGATGCACTATGGCAGAAATGGAACTTGAAATTAACAAATCTACAATTCAATGAATTAACTCCCAAAAAAAACTAATAATATTTCAAGGCTTTTTTTGCATAACTTTGTTCCTTCTTTTTTAAATTTGCTCTAATTCACAGGTAGCCTAGGCTATAATGGCATAAATATATTCTACAAATTTTATTCAATTCAGTAAAGTATTGTAGATTTTAAAATACATTCAAAAAAAACTTTATGAACAGGCTTTTTTTCTCCTACAACTATTTCTTTTCACGTTGTATCGATTTTATTGAAATTTGGCACAATATCGCCTATTTATATTGTCAACGTATGGAAATAATTTCAATAAAATTCGTGTACAAACTTTCAAATTAAATTCGAAAAACTAGGTTTTTCATTCATATAACTTGTCTCTCGTCGACTAATTCCTCTGACATCGCATTGGAAAAATAAGATTGACAGGAATCCTGAATTTAAATTAATTACGTTTACCAATAATGGCATGCCTAATTATTTACTTAATTAGTTAAACTAACCTATTTTTACAAAAGTCTCTGGACAAAAAAAATGTAAACAAAAATAACAAAAATGTTGACAAGGTGAAATGTTTTTCAAAAATGTTGACAAAGTGAAATGTTTCTACAAAATTCCATACAAAAAAAAAGTAAACAAAACTGAAAAAAATGTTGACAAAGTGAAATGTTTTAAAAATGTTGACATATAAAAGAAAACTGATGAAAAAAGAGTTCATAATAAGAGAATTAAAAAACGCCAAAGGAAAAAGTTTCAAAGAGAAAACAATACAACGAATTAAGAGATAGAAAGAGAATAATAATTATATTTATAATTTTTTTTTTGTTGACAAATATTCTTCTCTCTTTTCATTTGTTTTTCGAATCAAATTACATAAATTTTGTTTGTTTGTTTTTTTTTTCGTGATAAAAATGTTATCAAAAACAAATAAAAATTGTTTTACAAATTACGTGCTTTATTCGAAATTTTCATGGTATTTATTTTTATAATAATTTTTATTAATTAAAATTACTTGCCTTCATTTCCCTCTCATTCCTCTTTCCTTATATATATTCTTAATGCACGTAAAAACCCGGAAAAAAGGAATTAATTAAGAATTTATAGGAAAATAACTCAAAAAAAAAATAACAATTTTCAATCAGACATGTTTTTTGGTTACTCATTTTTTTTTTATAATCAAACAAAGTGAAATTATTTGCAAAATTTTTTTTGTTTTCTTTTTCTCGATTTTTCAATTCTTTTTACCAATTTTTCTTTATTTTTAATATTTTATTTTTTGCTATCCTTTGTATCAAATTTTTTCATCTCTTTTTCTCTTTAAATTTTTATAGGGTGAATGTTCCTGTTCGCATCCCCGTAAATACTTCGAATATTAATACAATGAATGTATCTAACCTTGAGTCATATATCCAGTTGATAAGAATTTTTTCTGAAAATAAAAATATTAAGTCGTTTTTTTCTTATAAGAAGAATTTAATATCCAAAAGTCACAATATCCAAACACCATGATTGTGAATTTTCAACTTGGAAGACTTTTTAAGTTCAAAATTTTAGCGTGTTAAGTTAAATAAGGTTGCCAGACGTTCTGAAGTTCAGCTTTCCTTTAAAAACTTTAGTTCTTCCTAAATATACGATCGTTCTTTTGAAGATTTTCACAACCATCACATTTTAACCGATTATTTCTTAGCGCAATAAGAATATCAAAGTAAGGACAAGTCATTATTTTGAAAATAGGTCAAAAGTAGTAATTTTTGTAAGAAGATACTTTTTTTTATTCATAAATTGTCCGTCCCTAAATTTGAAAAGCAATGAATGTCCTTTTCTGTGTTTGAAAAGAATAAAATCAAAGATCCTATAATACTATTATAGGATCTTTGATAAAATATTTTGGTTTTGCTGTATATAAATTTGGCAACCTAAAATTAAATCAACTGACATCAACTCGACCGAATTAGTCATGTGTAGTTCCATGTTATCACCTTTTCGTATTATACAACAAGGATTATAAAAGTTAAAAATTAGAGAAGGGATAATACTTAAATAATTAACGACTAAAGGCTATCAGTGTTTTTCTTTACCGAATATTCTCAAGTAGGCCAATAAAGATTCCTTTTTTGTTTTTTTTTCCTATTCTCTTATGGAAAACTATTTGATTGTCTCTCGAATGTTCGAAAAACATAATAATGTAACTATAACCGGCCTCTCTAAACTAGTACACATATGTACACGCATGTTAAACATTAACTAACACGAAAGTCAAACAAAAAATAAATATTTTTATTTACGTGGCATAAATCACCTTAGCATAAGTTTCCACATTACATTACTGGAACATTGATATACTTACCCTATATTGTCAATTTTCATGTTGTTTTTTTCTTTTTTAATCAATTCATTTTCTCTCTCTTCAAATTTTTCTTTTTTCTTAATTTTTCATTCTTTTGACAATTCTTCGTCGTTTTTGATTTTCTTATCTTCCACATCTTGAAATTGCAGATCGATTTAGACTCGATCAGCATTTTCATAGATCCATGATCCAAATCTCATACATCATTAATTATCACATAAAAAACCAAAATACATTTTTGGTATTTCCATTCTTTTGCTTCATTTGCTTTTGTTTCTGTCTTCGGGTAATGTACTTTTCCCCTGTGCACTTTCTTTTGTACTCTCACCCTTTTTTATCTTGATTTTGAAAATTTTTTAAAAATTAAAATAAATGTCATATTTTTAAAAAAAAAAAAAAAATTTCATTTTAAAATGCGTACGTTTGTGTATAAAAAATGTTAGAAAAATTTAATGAGCTTTTTCTTAATCATCTCTATTAAGTTAAAAAAGAGAATAATCTGAGATAAAGAGAGAGGCGAGATGAGTAAAGAAAATGTGCTATTAAAGAGCAAATAATATAAGGAAATGCGATAAAAAAAACAAAAATCAACAAAAACAAGTTAGAAGTTTAAAACCAGGATAGGCACTTCTATACGTATCGATTAAATATTTTTTATTTTGGACGAAAACTCACGAAAATTCATAAGTTTTTTGCGAGCAGCTTTATATTAAAATCTTTACTGATCGAAAATTTGTGAATAAATTTTTCATAAGTTGGAAGTTTTTTATGTCATTTTCATTTTAATTTTTCATAAAGTCCTTCATTTGGTTTGTTTTACGTCAATCCTGTTACAGAGTTTTCCAAAAATTACTTCAAAGTCATTCGTCATTTTTAATATTGGGTGCTCATCACATGAAATCCGAATACATATTTTAAAAAATTGCTTGAAAATTTACTTAAGTAAAAAATCATCACCAATAATTTTGCGCAGGTTTTTGATGAGAAACAATAAAGCTTCTTATGGGCTTGTCAAATTTTTAACGAAATTTTATTTTGTTAGAAATTTTCAATTAAATAAAACGAATAAGCGATACAAGAAATACCATTGCTTATTCGCTCTATCCAACTTTCTTTAACTGTCACGACAAGCTCGATAGAGAATAATAGCCAAATTTCATTAAAATCAAGTAACATATTTGTGAGTATTGTAAGACCGGAAATACAAATTTTGACTATAATAGAAATAAAAAAAAGCTCAAAAATAATTTTCTTCAAATACAATTTGTTCGCCAGCTATCAGAAGTTGTAATCGAATTCAATTGATTTTCCGACATAATTACCTTTTCAGTGCAAAAATACCTTGCACCAAATTTGATTGAAATCGATTCATAAACATTGTTACAGTTAATTGAAAAATACTAACAAATAGAACTTTTGTTCGGCAGCTACATAAAATTTTGAGGTCGCTTGAACCCAAAAAAATTATGTTTACCAATTTTCATTGAAATCGCTTCAATAATACGATCATAATTTTGCCTACATAAATACAAAATAAACAAACCAACAGGCAAACATTACATAAGAATGCTTGGACATGATTTTAGAATATTTTAAAACGTGGAAAATTGCAAAAAAAAATCATTTTTATATACTTCATGTACAGAAGTTAATAATCATATTTTAAACAAAAACTTTCTTCTAGACTTGTTTGTCATGTATGTGCGTAATTAATGTGTGTCAGTGTGTGCAGAAACTTTGAGAATGACAACGAAAAAAAGAAAAAAAAAAACAAAAAATGCTTGTCAAGTTTTTTTCTGAATTGAAAATATTTTTTAGTACGTGACAGAACTTGATAGCGGCAGGTTGTTGCCAGAGAGTGAAATATTTCGAGAAGGATAATATATTTTTTTTTATAAATATATAAATATAAAACGGAAGTGAAGACAAGAGAGCGAGAGAGAACATTCAGATAAATTTGTTTTTTTTTTAGAATTTGTTTTATTTTGTTTTTTTTTTTTCTATATAAAATATAAGAAAAGTGTAACAACAAGAGAAACAGTGATATCAAGAAAATTCAAGAGAGAAAAGGAAAGAAAATTGTTTCATATTTGTTGGTTGGTTTTTTTTTTTCTGTTAAAGAAGAAATAAGTTTTTTTTTATTTTTTTAATTAATTAAATGTTATAATTCTTTTTTTTTTCTGGAATAAAAAAATTTTCAAATTTTTACTGAAAATGTGAACGTTTCGTGTTGGTTTATTAAAAAAAAAATTTGAAAATTAAACAAAAAGAAGTGTTTTTGAATTAAAAATTTAAAATTTAGTTTTTTTTTTTTTTTGATTAAAAAAAAATTATTTTCGGTTTTTTTTTTTGCTTTATTCATCAAAAAAAAAAAATGAGGTCGAAAAGACGGTGTTAAACCGTTTTTGTGTTTCTATTTTTTTTCAAAAGAAAATTTATTATAAAATTAAATAAAAAATAAAAAAAAAAAACAATTAAGAAATTGTTTTAAGTTCGTTTGGAAAACCTTTTTATTGTTTTAAAAGGAATTTAAGTTTAATTCAAAAAATTAAAAATTAAATATTTTTAAGTTTTTTTAAAAAAAAGGGCAGTGCTTTTCATATTTCCCGCACACGCACGCAGGCACACACACTTTAACGATATGGAAGTAAAGGTAAGTTGTTTTTTTTAAATTTGAATTAATAAAAATAATTAAGAGATAATTAAATTTTGGTAACAAAAAGAAAATGAAACAAAAAATCAAATTTTTGTTTTAAATTAAAAAAAAAGATATCTCTTTCTTTCAATAACCGAAAAAAAAATTATGAAAAATAATTTTTATTTTTTTTTTACTTCTTTTAATTTGTTTGTGTAATTTTAATTTTCTCTCATTTTTTTTTTGTTCCCTTGATCGTTTTTCTTTTTAACTTCTTTTTTTCTTCTTCTTTTTGTTATCTATATTAAAATCGAATGCGAATGAACGCGTTTTTTTTTTTTTCAATCTTCGTCTAACAATAATATCGATGAAAAAGAAATAAGAAGAAGAAGAAGAACACACGAAAAATGAAACACAAAAACAACAAAAATAAAATGAAAATATAAAAAACAAGAGTAAAAAAATGTTATATATACAGTCCGAGACAAAAGTTATGAAAACTTTTTTTTTCAATTTGTTCACGGTAGACAATATTTACTTCGTTTTTTACATGATCTACTATCTACTACTTGTTCTTACTTATTCCACAATTTTTCTACATTCCAATGATCGGCCTATAACTTTGGCCTAAATCAATGACAATTCCAAAAGTGGCAGGGATTTTAGCGAACATCAAAATTTCCTACAGTAGTTAAGTTAATTATTTCGTTTACATGACAATTTCAAAATCGCTTTAGCTTTACCAAATTGAAAGATTCAACTTGAAATTGACTTCAAATCAGCTACGAATTGAGAGACTCCTGCTAGCAAACTAGGTTAGGGCTTAGATTAGTATAGATGTCGAAGCCAAATGAGCAGCGTGATGTTCAGTATTGTTTTTGTAGGTGAACTCAAAGAAGAATGAATGAAAACAGGTTTAATGTGAAAGAAAGAGAAGAATCTATATTGTATCGCGATATCACGGTACAAAAAGAATCAGTTGAATGCACAGTCGTTGGAAGTCTTTATTATTAGTCTATGGTTAGGGTTTATATTCTATTCATACTCCATTTTAAATTTTGAAGTCGATCTGGGTGGGTTTACTCGGAAATTCCAAGTCGATCAGAAAAATGTTTGTAATCGGATTGACTCAAGTCGGGTTGAAGTTATGGTCGATTCTTAGATTGAAGTCGACTTCAAGTAGATCATATAAGCGCCATAAATTATTTTAATGTCTCTCTAAACATCATTCATTCCCCCTCTCGCACCCCTCTAATAGAAAACATAAAAATGTTTGTAAAATTTTCACTCAGAATTTTAGAAAACATATTCCCCCACATCGACTTTTGATTCAGACTGTATTTATTAAAATAAAGTGTTGTTTTAATTTTGCTGTCAATTGCTTATTCTTTTTCTCTTTTACACTTGATCTCATTACGGATACTCTTATTCATTTTTACTGTGACCGAGGTAAATATAGATATATGCAAAAGCAATGCTTGAATGGGTTTATTTTGTTTGTTTTTTTTGGAATTTATCATAAAATCACACACACACACAAACATATAGTTACAATTATGTTTGTATTTATGAACAATTCTTGTTTTTCTTTTTTTTCTGCCACACGTATTCCAAATCATCTAAAATTTGAAAAAAAAATTTAAATTATTAATTATTATAAAAGCATATTTAAGAAAATAATTAAGTTTTATTTTCCTCCTTAAAATTTTGATTTGTGAAATTATTGTGCAAATCACAAATTTCCGGTTTTATCAATTAAAAATCAATTAGACACAAAATTTTATCAAAATCGATCTTCCTTTCGTCGATAATAAAAAGCGTAATCGATTCTGATTTTCTTGACCTCCTCAAAAGAAGAAGAAGAACATTCGTTCCAATTCTATAAGTATGTATAAGAAAGTAAATCGATTATTAAATTTTATGTTTTCTTTTTTTTTTCATTTCACAAAAATAAAATATCCGAAAAAAAACAATGGCGGATAAAATTTAATTTGTAAATTTTCTACAAAGAAATAAGCTTTACCCACTTTTTTTTCTTGTAATTATTTTAATGTATTTAAATCAATTCAAATAATTATTTATATTATTTTGATTTTAATTAATTTCATTTTGTAAAAAAAAAACATTTGTTCTCCAATACACGCGCATATCACGTAAATTTATAGAATTCTCTTCGAAATGCGATAACAAAAAATTCTTTGAATGGATTATATACAGTGACTTCACGATATTTTGTAACAATCTTTAGAAGGAAATGTTATCGAAAAATTTCACACGCGGTGTTTTTTGGGTAGAATTCTAGCGCAGACATAGGTATCGGTGGGTTGGGGGTGAGGCAGAAGAACTACCTCTCGAAATGTTGGCGCAACGGAGTTTTTTACGCACAAAAACAAGAGTCAGTGTTTGTGTCGGTTTCGAAAAAATTTAAACTTCAGACGCGCCATTCGATTACTGACCGTCAACAAGTAATCATAATCTAAAAGTTCATAGGAAATAGTAAAATAGTAGATCCTAACAGTTTGGTGGTTTAAGTTCGAGTGATGCTGTGCTCACATACACTAATACAATCCTTGTGTAGCTTGTATAAAAGACTGTGGTATAAACATATCTCTAATCGGTTTGGTAGATTTGTACCCAAAACTTGACGGTAGATTTCTACCGCGTGTAATCCGGCACCATCGGTTGTCACATTACCGGCAAGTCGTTCGTTTCGTAAGAATTTGAAAATTTTTTTTTTTTTGAAAATTTTGGTCTGTATTATTTGCCACTTGCTCTAGGGTAGAAAAAATTTTTACATTGAAAACAAAAACAACAAAAGAGCAAATCCTACACTACTTTCAGAGCAGGTGTAAACTATTGCACTATTAGCTAAAAGTTTCTCATTTAATTACAATATGGTTGCTAAGCAGCGCTACAAACATTTGAATTAAAGCTTTTTCCTACTCCTGCTCATTTTATTTGCCACTTACCCTGCTCCGGGGTAGGGTATGGCAAATAAAACAGACCTTTTATGACAAATTCACTTTGTTAGGAAAGCCATCCTGGGATCTAATTAAACGTGTTATTTCAAAATATTCCTTATATAATTTGCGCGAATTTTACAACAATTTTTGTTGTATTGTAGGAATTCTATTCATAAAGCTGCGTATTTACCAAATGCGTAAAATGTTTTTGCACCCGTGGGTTACAGTTCTACTATGCAGATAGAACTCGTATCTATGAAATTTCACTGATATGTATGTTATTACAAAATCGGTCCGAACAAGAGATTTTTAGTTATTCATTATATATATGGCAAACACATTCATCCATCGATATTCTATAGACCAGTGTTTCCCAACGTGGGCAATTTGATTGTTAAGGGGGGCAATTCGAAAATGGACATGACACGAGTTTAACCCTTTCGCTCCGGGCCATTTAAATGCAATGCTAGATTTCGGTGCCAAATTTAGTTTCTTAAGTGAAAAATTCAATTTTTTAATATTAATAATTATGTATGTTACATAGGGGGGGGGGGGGTGCATAAGAATTTTAGAAAGGCTAAGGTGGGGCATGACACAAAAAGGTGGCTAAGGTGGGGCATGGCACAAAAAGGTTGGGAAACACTGCTATAGACGAATATTTTCCACAAAACCAAACCAAATTGGTTACGTATAGCCCTAAAATCTTGTGAGAAATAGCATTTCCTGAATAGAAAAATGTGTTGTTTATATTGAGAGGCTACTGTTTAATATGCTATCAAACAAAACAAAATTTGTTAAGAAGAAAAGGAAAAATGTATGAGAAATGTATTTCAATGCGTTTGTGTGTTTGTGTTACTAGAGAATAACCGATGTGTATGGGTTTGCACATGAATATTTGGGAGTTAGGAGTTTTGATATGAATTTGCATTGAAATTTTTTTATTTTTTTTTTTTAATATTGTTTGAAAAAATTTATAATGATTTGAAAAAAAAAGAGAAATCGTTAATTAAACTAACTGCAATGGTTTTTTGTTGGTCGTCATAATGACTTTTAATTTAGTGTGTTTTTATAATTTGTTTGTTTTTTTGTTAGTTAATTAATTTTATTATTAAATAATTTAAATAAAATAAATTAAAATTTTTAATCCTTTTTTTTGTTTTTCTGTATATCTTATTAAATAACTGCTAATACGAATAAAAGGGAGGTAAAGTTTTGTGTTTGCCTATTTATATATAGATTAGTAGAATTCTGCATTTATACAATAGTATGAGTATGTCTGTCTGTTTTGTCATATGTTTTCTCAAATGCGTTATCAAAAGTGCCTTCGTGTAAATTTTGTCAAAAATGTCTACTCTCAACTAACTTGAACTTGAGTAAATGCTTTTATTATAAAAATTTATAGATTTCACAAAGTTTTAATAAATGGAATAAAATGAAATGATAAGGAAAGGAACACATTGGCGCAACGACATATGATGACAATAGTTTATCCTATGGTAGGTACTACCAGAGGGTATATTAGTTTTGTCACTCCATTTGGAACACATCGAAATAATGGTCGTAGAAAGGTTTTAATGGTATGGTTGTGTCAGGAATCAAAAGTTATATCGATTTATGCATGTCCGTCTGTCCGTCCGTATACAAAATAACTCATAAACGCGTTATGGGATTTTGATGAAATTTTCAATGTGAGTTGCTTATTCCTTAGCTTGGTTTGGTATTGCATTTGAGCAATCGAGTTATAAAGGAAAAACTAGGGTGACCAGAAAGTTTTGTCGTTTTTTTGTTTATGGTTTTTCGGGTATAATTGGAAAATTTGTAGATCAATTTTGTTTAAATTAATTACATAGGTTAATTACATAAATAGACGATATCATGTTAAATTTCAATCAAACCGATCCAACGATAAAAGAGAAAGAATTAATCCTAGGAGAACATTAACCCTCTTTACAAGGTTTTTTTGATCTAATTTAAAAACTAATTCACCGATTTGAACAGATTGGACTTATGCTAGCAGGGTCTAGGTTATCTGCAAATTGGAAGAAATTTTAATAAGAAGGAACAAAGTTATAAAAAAAAACCTTGAAATAATGTTAGTTTTGACAGTTTTTCTGCCCCATTTCTACCATAGGGCATTGAAAAATCGGCTATAGGCCGATTTTAAGTTACTATATGTTTTCCTTTTTTAATACATATTTTAAATGTATAATGGCGTTTAGGAAATTTTTCAAGAAACGAGTAAAATTTCTACATTTTATACCAGTTTTTTTTACCACACGACTCCACACGACTTATTTTCAGTCGGACTGAAAAAAAGTCATGTGGAGACTCTAAAAATTGGACTTTTTTATCAGTCTAACTGAAAATATGTCTTTACATGTAACATTTTCAGTATCCGTCACTTGACAGCTACTTATTTACATATCGCCATTAGTGGCAGAAACGTGCCCCAGCGACCAAAAATGATAGCTGGGTTGAAATAAGTTCAATGGAGTCGTGGGGTTAAGCAATTCAGAATATTCTCCGTTCTTAGTTAACTCTCGTATCTTAAAACTGTTGAGTGTTGAACAAGAATGAGTTTCGGATATGTTTCATAAACTCCGAAATGATAAATATTGTCAAAAACTCCAAGCAAACGAGTGAGAGAGCATGAACAATTGGAAGTATTTATGTGTGCGGAAGTATCACATGTGACTCCATTATCTTGTGTTTATCAAATTTCGTTCAAATCGATTTATCGCTTTTTGTGAGTAATCTATTAGTGGAAATAGAAGACAATAGACAATTTCAAAAAAATATATCTTTAGGAGGTTGCACTTTTTTTTTTTTTACTCTATCCAAAAGCTTTTTTTTTTCATTAGTTGTATTGCTTTCAGATGAAAAAAAAAATTATATTAAATGCGTGCCATTAATTTTGTTTTGGAGTTTCTTTTGCTCTCTCTTTCTTTCTCTCGCTCTTCTATTTTTGTTTTAAACGTGTTTTTTTTTTTTGATTTTGTTTCTCATTGAAAAGGTGAGATGGAAAATACGTGTAAAATAATTTTATTTATTTTTTTTTCTTAGAAAAACAAAAGCTTTGAAAATATATTTTCGCGCGTTTTTTTTTTATTTTTTTTTTTTGTACTTGTTTAACGAGTACGAATTATTTACGCGTTTTTTTTTTGTTTTGGTCTAAATTATTAAAAATTAAATAAATAAATGAATCCTTTTTTTTTTGAGGGGAGGTGGGTGGGGTGTAATTTTTTTTTTTTTTTTTTAAAATTTTTGGTCAAAAATAAAACTTTGTTGCCTTTTAGAAAAAAAAGTGGTGTTCGGGCTTTTGGAGGAGAACAAAAAAAAAAAAAGAAAAGCTGAATGGAAATGAGGTCGAATTTAACCAAGAGCGCGCGACGCGACGTGTGAAAAAAAAAATGCCTTTTATTATTGTAGGTTTCTTTTTTTTTTTTGTGAGTATTCGATGTCAATGTTCACAGGCAATTTCAAGGTCAACATTTTTACGTTTAAAATTCTGTGCTTTTTTTTTGTTTCCCTCTCCCTCCTTCTCATCTTTTTAGTTTAGACAAATCATTTTGTAATTAAAATAATATTGCCCGAAAAAAAAAAATTGAATTCGATTTTGTTTTTTTTTTTTTTCAAATTTAATTGTTTTGTTTTTATTTAATTTGATTTTCTTCTATAATAATAATTTCGTTTGTTTTTTTTTGTTTTTTCTCGAAACGTCGTAGTTGAATGTTCTTCAAAGAAATCAAAAAAAAAAAAAAAACAAAAAAAAGAAGGCCAACCAGAATATGAATATATTACACTTAAGGGGGCACAAACGGGCAGAGGCCATGGGATTTATTAAAGTGGGTAGATTTTGTTAGATCAAAAAACCGTTCCGTACACATTTTTTTGGTGGTAAATTTCTTTCTTTTTTTTTTTTTTGAAATGAGGAAAATTTTTGAAAAAACATTGAAAATTCATATCAGTCTTCGTTTAGAATAACACAAAAAAAAATCTAAATTTACAGTGTACTCACGATAATTTCGAACTAATGTATATTTTACAGTTAATGATTTCTTATCATTAGATAGTATTTAAAAGTTATAAACGACTAGAACTAGCTTTATAAATTCATGATTTACGACGAATTTATCGCGATTAGTAACAAATTTCAGTTTTTATATCACGATCGGACGTGACGTCATAATTAAGATAAAATATTCTAGTCTGTCTGCAACTGATTAATTAAATTCTATTTTTAAATGTTTTGGATCGAATTTGATCGAATTGATTAAATAGTTTAATACAAATAATTAACTTTGAATGGTTTTATAAAAAGTAAATACAAAATAGCAGTTGTATTGTTCATCATAGACAATGGAAGATTTAAGTACTCGAGATTGCTAGTAGTTGAAAGGTCTCGGGTTCAACTCCGGGTTCGGACTTCGACAATATTCACATTTATCAAAAAAAAACAATGTTAAGATGCATTTTGTCTAGCAAGAAAGTGAGATCAATAGAGTACCAACATTCAGGATTTGGCTCACGAGGACCACATCAGCCACTAGATTTTTTACATAATAGGTCTGTTTTATTTGCCAAACCCTACCCTGGAGCAGGGTAAGTGGCAAATAAAACGAGCAGGAGTAGGAGAAAGCTTTAATTCTAATGTTTGTAGCGCTGCTTAGAAACCATATTGTAATAAAGTGAGAAACTTTTAGCTAATACACTTTTTATGGTAGAAAACTGAACTAATTCGGGTGCAATTGCTTACACCTGCTCTGAAAGTAGTGTAGGATTTGTTCTTTTGTTGTTTTTATTTTCAATGTAAAAATTTGCTCTACCCCAGAGCCAGTGGCAAATAAAACAGACCTTATGTATAAAAGAGACAGTCGATAGTCCATTCTTACATAAAAAGGCTGATATAAGAATGATTAAAGTTTTGCCTTATTATTGAATTGTTTTAATCTTTTAAACACCATCCTGACTCGTTTAAAGTTTCTTACTCCGCCGTCTAAGCACCTCGTTGTTAATTAGTTGAAATTATTGCGATTGTACTGTTTAATATTTTTTTTTAATTGAAAAAATTGTAATTTACGTTGATTTTTTTTTTTTGATTACTTTTAATTAAAGATTAATTGCGATTATTTTATTTGTTTGGTTTTTTCTGTGTGTTTTTTTTTTCAAACTGTTTTTTTCTGGCTGGAAATTTTTTTTATTAAAAAAGAAAACCCAAACAAATCATTTTGAATTTTTTGGGGATTTTTTTTTTATTTATTTATAAACCTTTTTTTTCGTTTTTCAATAACAAATTATTATAAATAAAAATTACAAAATATTTTATTTAATTATTTTTTTTTAACATTCATAATTTATTTATAGTTTTTATTTTTTTCTATTTTCGTGTTTTTTTTTATTTCGTTATTTTTCTGTTTCAAAAAATTAATAAAAATAAAACTGGTTTTTGTTATTTTTCTGGCTTTCGTTATTAATCAAGTATTTATGAGTTTTATAACCTCAAAAAAAAAAAGAAAAAATATTTTTTCATTTCAAATAAAATTAAAATTATGTTTTTTTTTCTTGAAAAAATAATAAAGAATTTGTTTTAATGGAAAATTTTATTCTAATAAAAAATGTTTATTTGTGCCTCTGACTATTCGACTTAGTACAGGCTCAGTGCATTTTTTCACATAAAATCAATTGGCGTTTAAAAACAAATATGTTATGACGTTTTCGTTTTTAGCATGAAAATTGTAACCTAAAAAATGCAACATTTTAATTCTGACTTTTTTCAAAGTTTAATGAAATGGGAATGGGAAAAATTGACATCTCTCTTCTTCTTTTTTACTGGTGTTTGTAATTCATTTGTTATCATCTGTTATTTTTTTAACTCTCATTCTTAAGGTCAGAATTTCTTGTGTCGTGAAAAAATAAGATGCAGAAAATTCTACATTTTCGGTCAACATTTTCTGAAAACAAAAATCTTGAAAATTGATATAACTAGTTTATGGAGAATTTTCTGTCGAAAAACGAAAACGCTATTAAAGTCTCCTAAATTAGCTGATCTTACCAACTTGATGTCATCAATTTAATTTGATGTCGTTAACACTTTCTAAAAAATGATTTTGATCCTAAGATGGCGAAAATAATTTAAGAAATATTTTTATTGTCGATTATTTTTACGTTCTCTCATACAAATGAACTTTTCCAAGATCTGGAGTGGAATTGTATAACTCGAAAACTCACTGACTTTTAATTTTTAGTGGCTAAATGGCATAAATGTTAATCAATAATTTTTAAGCAAACATGCAAAATTTGATGTGTCATGGCTTTATTCTTATTTGAGATAGTTTTGTCTCGCAAAAATCCTCGCGGTCTTTAGTAGAAAAAGTAGATTAGAGGCTTTTATTACAGAAATTATTATCAAAAGTTTATACTGGAAAATTGTTCTACAGTAAATTCTAATAGATTTTTACCATGGAGTTTTTTCTCTTACTCTTTTCTTTCATAGTCCTGCACAGAATTAGTTAACCACCGTCACTGCATTTTTAGTAGTATAGATAAGTTTTTGAAAAACAAAAAAAAAACTGGCAACACAGGATTTTTTCTGGAATTTCATTCGAGTTTTTATTTATTATTTTTAATTATTATATTTTTCGATAAAATTAAATTAAAAAAAAAATAATAATAATAAATTTCCCTCTCTTCCTCTGAAATAAAGAAAAAACCAATTCTTGTTATTAAATTAAAACGTAAAAACATTTTAATAATTATTACAAGAAAAAAAAAGATTAGAAAAATAAAACTCATTAAAATTCCTAAAAGTAAAAAACAAAAAAAAAATGTTTTTAACCAGAAATAATTTTGTAATAAAAGTTTTTGGATACAAATAGTTTTTTTTTTTTTTTTGGTTTCCATCATTTTGGCAATTAATAAAAAAAAACAAAATAATATTTAGGGGAAAAACGAAATGAACAACAAGAAAAAAGAGTGGAAACCAAATTTTTTGTGGTTCAATGGTACATGCTTTTGTTTCGTTGACACGATTTCCAGTCCCTTGTCATGTTTGGCAGATGAATTAATAGGTAATTCTTAAAATATAGAGTAAAGGTTCCAGTTATCGATACCTGCTTGTAAAGAGTCTTTTATTAAGGACATAACAATACAAAATTTCTCCTTCAATAAATCAATTGTAACGTGTGCTGTGTGGCTTGTAGGGCCGTCTTGTTGAAACCACATATCGCCGATATCAATTTCATCTAATTCTGGCCAAAAATAATCCTCCAACATGGCACGGTAGCGCTCTCCATTGACGGTAACATGGCGATCGAAAAAATACGGGCGAATCACGCCTCCAGCATGTAAGGTGTCTCTTGAAGCACATGTGGGTTTGTTGCTGTCCAATAACGCATATTTTGCTTGTTGACGAAGCAATTCAGCCAGAAATGAGCTTCATCGCTGAAGATGATTTTTTTGATGAAATTCTAGATTTTCTTCCAGTAGTAATTTTTAATAATTTCCAAGCGTTGCTCATTCGTGAACTTTACCATGATGAAAATGTTGACTTTAATTTACGTTTTGACATTGACAGGTCATTATTAATGTTTAAGGGTGCGTTCATATAAAGATACAAAATTGTTATGTCCCATTTGAAAGACCCTATATTTTCTGTGTATTATTATCGTTTCTAACAATTAGCATTGTTCGCTATAATCAATGGCTCCGTAACCTTTGGATCTTGACCAGCATACTTAGATATTTCTCAGCCATCAACTCTGTGCATTTTTCGCTTTTTGGAGGCATTGGGCGCATCCAGTACTCCTAAGCCCTTAAATCAAGCAATACGGCTGCAATTCTGACTAAGCGCTAACCTAAGGTGCTTAGTGAAATTCTAGCATAATTAATTAGGAGTGCTGGATGTGCTCATTATAAACTGACACATCTAGCATCCATTTAACCAATAAGACGAGATTTATTCAAATATTAAAACGCATAAAACAGAGTCATCTATATATGTTCAGTATTCAAAATAAAAACTGGAACAATCTCGATGTAGAGTTATTATTCAATGTAAAATATTGATCTGTTCTGGAACAATTAGTGAAAAGATACGCCTATACTGTTTTATATCTATTTCTAACCCGCAATTAGATACAAAATAAACGAAATGATCGGATTTTTCCGCTTAAAAACTAATTTAGATCATAAGAGCAAACCTGTATACACCAAAATATACAATATCAAGATCATCGATGATTATCTTATTCTCTCATAGATGTAATTACAGCAAACATAATCGGCCTTGTCGTGTTTCGATTCAAATGTCACAAAAAAAAAATCAACCGGTTATCAAGTTCTCTGTTTGACGTTTACAATATTTAAACTTATTAAAACGTATAAGAAAGTTAAAAATTTAAATTTAATTCTTTCAATGGAATAAAAATATTGCTTCTAATTGTTACGTCATCATCGCTAATAAAGCCCCCATCATCGTCATAAAGTATATGGGATGTTTGGACGTGGTGTGTGGTGAACCCTTTCGCACCAACTAAAATAAAATCGTCCATTAAAATAATTTTGTCAATAAATTTTTCGGTTTTTTTTGTTGTTAAATAATAATAAAATGAATAAAGAAAAAAACATGTTTCCAACTTTTTGCCATGAGAGGCCATTAATCAAATTATTTTCAAAAGTTTTCGTAAAAAAAAAGTCGTACGAGAAAAAAAAACATTTTCATTTTTTTCCCTCCTTTTAGAAGAAGTATTAAAAAAGAAGGAAGAGTAAAGAGTGGACGTTTTTTATGTGTTTCATGGAATAACTCTGGCCATATCGATGCTGTAATGACACATCGTATTCGTCATTATTCTCTTAAATACAGATCCATATACATACCTTGTCATTTAAATACCTGAACTTCGAATGCAATAATAAAGATTTCCAATGACTTTATGTTGTGTATTAATATCAATGCACATCAAATATTTTTCTCTCTCTTTCACATTAAAACTCAAAATATATATGGATATATGCATGTCCGTCTGTCCGTCCGTATACAAGATAACTCAAAAACGCGTTATTAGATTTTGAAGAAATTTATACTGTGAGATGGTTCTTCCTTAACTTGGTTTGGTATTCCATTTCAGAAAAATCGGACGAGGACGAACAAAGTTATAAAGAAAAAACCAGTGTGACCAGAAAGTTTTGTCGTTTTTTTTGGTTTATGATTTTTCATATTTAATTTGAAAATTTGTGAAGCAATTTTCTTTCAATTATTTACATGGGTTGACTACATAAATAGATGATATCATGTTAAATTTCAGTTAAATTGGTGCAAGGATAGTGGAGTAAGAAATAATCGTAGGAGAAAATTAGAAGAAGTAGAAGAATAAAGTTTTTCCGATATATTTTAAAAACTAATAAACTGATTTTATTAAAATTTGTAAAAGATATTTATACTATTAAGCCCCAGCTTACCTGTGAATTAGAGCAAATTCCAAAAAGTCAAAACAAAGTTATAGAGACAAAACCTTGAAATTTTAGTAGTTTTGGTGCTTCTTTCTCAGAGTTACGTGTCCCATCTTTACCATAGGGCATAAAAAAATCGGCTATAGGACGTTTTTATGTTACTATATGTTTGTTTTGTTATTTTTAAAAATTTATAAAAGAAAAGAAATTTTCAAAATCGTTTTTTGTCTAAATTTTCTTTTTATTAGAATCGATAAGAAAATGATCCAAAAATAAATTTAAGTGCACGTAAACATGCACACAAACACAACGTTCACAAACACACACCAAATAAATAAACGCAAACATAGAAACTAATTAATTTTGATAATAAATCACAAATAGAATAAAATGATATCGTAATTTGGAATTATAAATAAAAATTAAGGAAAAAACTTAATTACACATTTTATTTTGTTATAATTAAGTACACATGTACGCACACAAACACAAATAAATTTGTGTAAACATGTTCATTTTCATTTTTATGGATTATTTTATATGATTTTATATTCCCTCTGTTTTTGTTATATATTGGATGGGTCACAAAGTTGTTTCGTTTCTGCCATATATTCATTTTAGAATTTCTTGGTTGTCTGCGCTAAAAAATCAAGACAAGTCATTTTCATAGAATTCTTTTGAATTCAAGGAGTTAAAGGAGATACCAAAAACAAATTGTAGTATAAAAGTTGTTACAGACTGATGTCAAACTGAAACAAGATTTACAAAATCTAAGATTGGTGAAAATTTGAACTGTATCTGAACTGTCCAGTTTCTGAAACACGATGGACAAAATATCCCAGTCTGTTGACACTTTATAGTGTGAGGTCAGAACTATACGGTATTACGTGTGTCGAAAGTTCTCTGTTAACACCTCATCTCCACACGACATAAATTCAGTCAGATACTATATTATGTTAGTAAATGTCAATTGGGAACGTTAGTGGGTTGATTTTGTTATAACATTTCATCTCCACAGGACAGAACAGCAGACAAAACACCTGCTCTGACTGAATTTATGCCATGTGTAGACAGCTAGTAAGATCTCTCTACTTTCGCTGGGTCAATAAAAAAAACACAATAATTTTGTGATTCATCAATTCTAAACGCTTTGATAGTTTCATAGTTTTTTTTAGCTCTTTTATTATGGTAAGATTCTGAACAATCTCTCGTCTTGTTAAATGCCAATTTGACTCAATCATTAATTGCCTGTCATCAATATCGCAATGATTTTTTGGTACATCCAATGTATGAAATCTATTTCATTCTTTCAATTTTCGTATATGTTTTGTCTCTTTTTTTTTCATATTATCTCGCATTCTCTCTTAAACTTTTATTTTATTTTAAAAACTTTTATAAATTTTATGTTATTATATTTTTTTTTAATATGATTCTTTAAAGTTTCGAGATAGAAGAGGACTCGTTTAAAGCTTCTGAAAATGCTAGAAAATTTGCACATTTATTCAATTTCGAAACCACAATCGATTTCCCTATCAATGAAACAACCAACTTATCGTACCGAAAGTGATTTTTTTTCTTCATTTTTTTTCTTATGTTTTCAAGAAAAAGAATATAAAATTAACAAATAACTTTTAAAAAAAAAGCTCATTTATTTTTCAATTCTTCACGTATGTACCATAAATATGTGAACGGAAGTTTTCTCAAAAAAGAAAAAAAAAATACTTATTTCACTCGTTTTTATGGTTTTTGTTGTTGTTTTAATAATATGTATTATGTGTACTCTTTTTAAAAGCGCATGTGTACTCATTAAGAAAAAAAAAAACATAAATTAAAATTTCTTTTGATTTTAAAGAGCTTAGATAGAATTTAATGAAAGTGTCGCAACTTAAATATTTGATCGAGTTATAAAATAATTGCTGTTTAGTTATCTCTATCTCTTCTGTCACTTTGACAGATGAAGAAAATAGGAAAATTAAGATTTTCTTTTCTTAGTTATTATAATTTAAACAATAAAGTCATAAAGCGCGATTAATAGAGCACAAGGACATTGTTGCACATTTTATGAGTTCGAATATATATATTACTGTTTTTCAAAGTCCGTGATATCGTCGCCTCTTAATGTGTGCTAGAGCGATCCAAAGGGGCGGCAGTTAACTCTAGGGTAGGTAGAATGGGGATTCATAAAATAAAGCAAATTTGTCATTGAATAATTCTGTTTGTTCATTTAAAGATGGTAGATTTTCAGCGAGCTGCTAGGTATTTTATTTATTTACGTTTTTTTTTTACCCACTCCCTTCTTAAAAAAAAGAGAGCGGATTGGCCAAAAAAGTTTAGTTAGGAACTTATGTTTTATGAATAATTTCAAATCATAAGGTTTTAGAAGCTTTCTATGTTTCTCTATTCAATTGTATATTTCAATGTTTAAAATATGTATACATAATATTTATATGAAGAGCTTTTAAAGCTCTTTGTTATTCTTACAAATTTTCATAAAATTTTATAATCAGATATTTCTCGAGAGTCACGCCACTTGTTAAATCAAGTAAATCGTAAAAGATAAAACCGAAATTATTTTGTTCGGGAATCATTTCTTTTACAAGAGCCGTGAGTCTCAAAATAGGCCTGATCATTGAAAGCGAAATTATAAATTATTCTTACGCCAGCTTTAAGCCATATTTGAAATAAAGGTAACCAAGTATGATTGACAGATATCAGCTGTTCTTGATTATATGTACATACTTTTCTTTTTCTTTTTTTGCGTAGAGTACCTAAGGCAAGTGCTTGTTTAGAAATCTAAATTCTGTTTTGTTAGAAGTACACCTTTATACATTCTTATACCTTTTCCTTCCTTTAATTTCATTTGGGTTTTATATGAAATTTTCAAGAAAAAATACAAATACATAAACAATGGTTTAATTAGTTTTTTTTTTTTTTTTTTGTTAATACTGGTTCTAAAATTTCAATGTTTTAATTCTTTTTCTTTGAAATTTAATACATTTTTCGTTGGAATTGAATCCCTTTTTTTTTTGCTAGCCGCATTAAAACTAATACCTAGTTCCACACCGTGTACTATACCTAAACTTCATGCATTTGTATATGCTGATTATCAAAGGTTCTTTACTTTCTCTCTTTCCATATTTCATTTCTCCATGGAAATGTTGTTGACCAGCTGAAATTCGAAATATATATATGCCATCGAATATTATAAAGGGTGTCTCCATAATAGCGCCAGATTTAAATGTCGTGCTATTTTCGTTTCATTAAGTTTACAGTACTGAAATCTTCACATCTGTCATCTGCCATTATTGCGGTTAATAGTCATGGAACTTTGCAGGAAGGAACGACATTATTATTGACAGTTTGTCAAGTTTCGAGAGCCTACTGTTGTCAAAAAGACAATTCCACAAAATTCAAATTGTGCGTTTCTTTCGGAGCATTCTTTATTTAATTAATTATTAAATTCCCTATCGAATGAGGTAAAATTCATACCTGTAGGACCCAGAATATCTGACATATTCGTATACCTTCATACAATTCTTGTGTTTCCTGTCCTAAAAAGGAATATTTTTGAAAACGGTGAATGGCATTTAATTCCTTATTAAATTGATCGTCGAATGAGGTATGGGTCGTCTTTATAAGATGCAGAATTCCCGAGATATACACAAACTTCAGTTACGCAAATCAAATCTTGCACTTTTATTTGGGACACCCTATATATGCCATCGAATATTATATATGTGTGTGTGCGTGTGCACATATCTGATTTCTGCTTTCATAATTTCAAAGTATTCGAATTTCATTTTTTCTAATCAATGAACTTTTCTTTTTGTGAAATTATAATATTTTCAAATAATCTAAAAGAATTCCTTTTGTTCAATGGCGGATTTCGAGAAAATATATCTTCCTGAAAATGACAGTTTTGAGTGACGTCATTTGTGCCAACTTCTTTCTTTTGACAGGTTTTTTTCTTTAAATATAAAAATCCTTAATTTTCGTCAATATTCAATTTAATAAAATAATATTTAATTAATTTAAAATATATTTTGCTGCTTCTTGTGTTCTGTTACCAATTTGTGTTATATTTTTTTTTCTCTTTCTTTTCAATTAACGAAACATGAAAGAGAAAATATTTTATTTATCATATTTTTTGTTGTTGTGTATTTTTATTTATCATGTTTTTTTTTCTACTGAATTTGATTTTATTCTTGTTTTTTTATTGTTCTTATTTTTTTTTTTTTGCCTTCCCCCTAATATTTTTTTTCGATTACACCACATTTTTCTATAAAATAAAATTAAAGAAAAACAAGCAGCAGCAGGCACGCGGTTTTTTTTTTATTATTATTGTCAGGTAAAAAAAAAAATGTATAAAAAAATTACACAAAAGCGTCAACTTTAAAAATGGAAATATGTAATTATATGGCAAATACGCATCGTCTTTTTTTTGTCCAACTTGTTTTGTTTCTTCAAATACAAATACATATTTAAAATTTATTTTTGGTAAAATAAAACAATGATGAAAATCTAGTAGAATACATTAGGACAGTGATATTCAAACTTTAGAATCCCACGAAAATCCTTTTCCTGGATCAAATTATCCATGTTCAAAATTTAAAGAAAATCTAAAAATGACGCTTTACCACGCGACTCCATCGGACTTATTTCAAGACATATTTTCAGTCGGACTGAAAAAAAGTCTAATGGAGACCCTAAAATTTGGACTTTTTTATCTGTCAGACTGAAAATACTTGTATGTCTTGAAATAAGTCCAATGGAGTCATGGGGTTAACTTTATATGATTTAAACTAATGTTTAGCACAGAAATAATAAACAGAGAATTCTTTGTGTTGTATACATTTTTGGCACCATTGCTAACTTCGTCATTAGGGTTTGTGAAAAATACTGTAACTACATGTATTTCTATATCACACAGACAATTTTTTTACAAACACCAATAAAAAGATGTCTTGTTTACAGACTGAATATCTGTGCCACATAAGAACACAATTTAACAACTCTAGTTTTTTTTGTATGCTTTTCTTATTAAGAAGGAAGGCAGAATGATGAATATGTTTTTCAATAGGATGATTAGACTTGCTACGAGGAGTGAGTAGTAAGATCTAATAAGAGAAAATTGATTCACCGGTGTTATCTTGAGCTTCTTCGAGTCTAAATTTGTTTACATTGTTTGATAGAACATAAATTATAAAATTTTTTAATCTAGAAACAATCTTTTAATTATTAAACGTATTCTTCGGGAAAATATCTGTCATGTAAAAACAGAATTAGGTTTTCTTTTCAAAAAATACGATAAAAAGTTCATTAGATTCTTATGTATAAACCAGGATCATAGTAAAGGCAATGATGCCTTCTAGACATTTTCATCAGGCCAGCATGTAGACGACAATGACGTCTTAACTTCAAGAGTGTGGAAAAGAGAAATAATTATTAAGCACGAAGATTGAAAGAGAGAAACAAGCTTCTAATGCTAATTACATTAGTAACGTGCTTCTTTATTTCAACCTTCATGCTTCATAATTATTTTTCTTTTTCACAAGTTAAGACATCATTGTCATCCATGTGCTGGCCTGATAAAAATATCTAGAAGGCATTGATAAAGGACACTACTTTTCTGCAGTAAGTAAACAAATATGTGCAAGCTTAAATTTACTTAAATTTTTAAAAGAAATATAGTTTCATAGTAGAGAGTACTTTTAGTTAAGGTTGTTGTGTTCGAATACTTAGCATACGAACGGTTTAGTTAAAATCAATTAAGTTTATAAGGCAAGGAAAAGGTGATAACATATGATCTCGGTAGATTCATGTCATTTAGAACAGGTATTGACGTTTAGTGAAGCAGGAGAGAGAAACCAGTTTTGACGTAATTTGTATATAATATATGTTTCTCTCATTTTAATACTTTGGTTTAATAATTATTTCCCTTTTTACCCACGCGTGTAATTTGTGCGTTTGGCAGACACGTAGCTTAAGAAAACTTTAGTTTAAGCCTGTTATTCTTCATTCAATGTTTTTATACTAGTTTTTATATTGTTTCTTTTTTTTCTTACGTATCAATAATTATTATTATTATTTTTTATTATTACTATGAAAAAGATATTATTTAAATTAAAATAATAATATTTCTATTTTTAATTTGTTTCACTTTGTTGTTATTTTGTTGTTTCTTATCTTGTTTTCACCATTTTTTTTTTAATGAGTATTTTTTTTTTTTTTTATTCAACAAGATCTGAATATGTAATTATTTAAATTAAAAAAGAATTAAATAATAAAAACAATTTTCAAGAAATATTATTTAAAATATCACATAAGATTTTTTTTCTCCAATTGTTTTTGTTTTAAAAATTTAGATCACGCATGCAATTTTTCGTTACAAATATTAAAAATATGGTAAAATAAACAGTGGCGTAGTGGTTAAAAATGATAAAAATAAATAAACTGTTTTGCGAAGTATAAAGTCAGCTTCAGATTCAATTTATTGCAGTACAGATAATTCTTAAATTAAGCAATTAATTAATTTCATATTATTGAAAACCGTGCAGTTTAAGGCCACCAAATACATATAAAATTGGTCATTTAAATTCAAGGGACTATTTAATCTCTGTTAATCCCAAGACATGGAATAAATAAAAAATCATTCAACTATGAAAGTCAAATTTTCAGCCTACCACAAATTCAAGTAAAAATTAATAAGTACTTGAATACTTAATATATTGAAGTGTGCAAAATGGTAATAGTATAATAAATCCTATACTTCAAGTACGTGTAAGTACTTGAAGTGTGCGAATTGAAAGCTACTAATGAAAATTTGAACATCATTAGATTATGCTAGATCTTATGGCAAGCCATTTTAAGAGTTTTAAACGTCTAAAAAGCCTTGTCAAATGTTTTTTGATCGTGTAAATTTATACCACGCAAAAAAGGTATCACATAAACCGAGGGGAAATTTATTGCGTGAAGAAAAACTTCACCTAAATAAAGAATTGTGTAAATCCATAGATGGGGATATTTTTGAAATTTAGTCCCAGTTTATAACTCGAGAACAACTTAAGCAATTCTTTTTAAGACAAATTTATATCCATACATATTCTGGACTAAAAAGAAGAACTGACTCCAGTTTTTTTTCGGAAATGTTAAACCGGAAGTAGTGGGTAATTTTACGTTCATGTTTTTAATTTTTTGTATGCACAATAATTTGAGAACGAGTAACCCAATTTCGATTGAATTTGGTAAAAAGTTAGATTATAATAAGGTGGAAGATTTTATGTCGAACAGAATTTTGCGGCTGAGAAAGTTGGGTGGGTGGTTTGTCATACAATATATTTTTTTTCCAATTCTATGAAACTCAATAATTATATTTAAGTGAAAAAATATAAACAACAAAATTTTTGTAAAAAGCAAAAGCAAGAAAAAAGAAACACCAACCTTGATCTGATTTGTTGTTTTTCATTTTTCTTCTTCCACCAAATAATAACTAAATCGACAAAAAAAAGTACTCTTTCTCTTTTTTTTTTCTTTATTATTTTTTTTTTTTTATAAAATACGTTTTATATATTTTCTTTTTCATCGCGTATCTTTTTTTTTTCTTTTTTTCCGTCTTGAATAATTTTTACTAGAATTTTCTTCTTCTCCATTTTTATATATGAATTTGAATTTTTGTGTTTGGGTTATATCTCCATTCTTTTTTTTTTTTTTTTTACTTTAAGAATTTTCCATTTCCCTCATGAACAATAAAAAAGGAAGAAAAAAAAATAAACAAAAAGCAAATTACATACAAGTATATTTGAAAGAAAAAAAAATATATATGAAAATGTGTGTGGTTTATTTTTTGATGGAGGAGGGAGTTTTTACATGGATTATAAAATATTATATCGTGGACACAAAAAAGAATTATATAAATTTGTGCCTGAGATAATTTTCCTTAGTTTTTTTTATTATTGTTGCATACCTATTTTTTGGTTTTGTTTTTTTAAATCAATTTAAAGTTATCAAAAACAATCTAAATAAACAATTCTTAAAAAGGGAACTGTCAAATCCGTTTTATAATCAGTTGAATAGATTTCACGTGCATAAACTTACTCAAGCAGAAAATTTGACAACTTTGCGACTATATACTTTGATAAAAAGCGTCGTTAACCCTTTAATATAATAGGTCTGTTTTATTTGCCATACCCTCCTACCCCGAAGCAGGGTAAGTGGCAAATAAAACGAGCAGGAGTAGGAAAATGCTTTAATTCAAATGTTTGTAGCGCTGCTTAACAACCATATTGTAATTAAATGAGAAACTTTTAGCTAATACACTTTTTATGGTAGAAAACTGAACTAATTCGAGTGCAATAGTTTACACCTGCTCTGAAAGTAGTGTAGGATTTGCTCTGTTTGTTTTCAATGTAAAAATTTGTTCTACCCCAGAGCAAGTGGCAAATAAAACAGACCAACTATGTCAAATGTACTGTTTTGGTTGCATTTGTTCAATGCTTGGCTCTGTCAATTATAATTTCAGCTTTAGAACCATACTTTTCTCTTTTAATATTCTGGTTTAATTGTTATTCTACGTTCTAGGATTAAAGGTATCACCATCATCGTCTATATATTTTGGGCCTGATGAGATATCAAGATGGCATGACTATACCTAAAAAACATTAGGTTTGACACGAACATATTTACACGCCATCTATCTGTCTCAGAAAAAATAATTAAAATTTAAAAGATTTTTATTTTAACATTAATTTGAAAACGCTGATAATTTCGCGTTTTTACCTTTTAAGTATAACAAAAAAAGGATGGCGTGTAGAAAAGCTTTCCTATTAATAAGAATACGAATGTTTTGAAAAGAATAAACTCCTCCATTTTGTCCGTTTTCTTCTTTGTCATTAAGTTTTTTTGTTAAAAGAATCAGGAAAACTTCTAAAAAATTTGTTTTAATTGAAAATCATTACATAAAACAGGAAAAATTGAAAAATAAGGGAAAATAAGGAACAAAACTATATATTTCATTTTATTTGTTCACTTTTTTTTTTTTTTTATATATATTAATTTTCGATATTCGATTGTTGTAGAAAATGTATTATTTTTTTGTTTGTTTTTCTTCAAAAAAAAAAAAAATATAAGAACCAAAATAAAATAATCGATTTCTTCCTTTTTTTTATACATTGCAAAATTGGATCACATACGTTTTTCTTCATTTTCATCTCTTTCGAAATTTTGTCGTCGTCGTCGTCGTCGTCGTCGTCTTCCCTTTTCCTTCCTTCATTTTTACGTTTAACAATATTCTAGGATTTTGTATTCTATATTTTTTTCTTCTTCTTCTTCCATTTTTTCCCTTTCATTGTTGTGTTGTTGCTTTATCTAGTCCTTTTCACCCTTCATTTTATACACGAACAAAAAAAAAACAACAACACAATATTCATTCCTTCAATTCCCTAATATAAAGGAGATCTGTGTACATACTATACTTCTTTTCTCCATCGTCAACATACAAAAACAACAATATCAAAATTCTCCCCAAAATGAAAAAAAAAACCGAAGGAAAAAGTTAGCCAAGCATATAGAAAACTCCATTATGTATATATATATAAAATTCGAATTTCATGGATTTTCTTTTTGCCGGTACTACTATATATATATATATATTTACACATCTCACCTCTCTCTCGTCGCGTCCCCACCCACCCTATATCGCGAACATCCAAACGAATCTAAAAAGGAAAGTTATTTCATTTTCTGAAGCGATTAATTTCAACCTTCTTCTTTTTGCTGGCTGGTTTTCCTTTCTTCGTCGTCGCTCCTGTGTCCCTCTGTCCCGGAACAGAACAGTTGTTTGTTGTTTCTTTTTTTTTCTTTTTTGCTAACAAATTTTACATTTATTAATATTTGCTAATATTTACACATACTTTGGTATTATAACTGAGTCTCTTTTGTGAAAATTCATATTTTCATTTAAAAACATAAAATATTAAAATTATATTATTTTCGATTTTTTGTCTTTTTTTTATGTCATGTATTTATGTGTGTGTATGTGAAAAATATGATGTTATATTTATGTGTTTGTTTGTCAAAATTCTGTAAACTTTTTTCATTTTCTTCGAAAATATAGTTTTTCACTTTGCCACGAATAAATGCTGTAATTTTTAACTTCTATACTATAAAAATATTAAATATTAATTAACCTAGTTACTTCTTTTTTTTAAAAGTAATCGAACAAACAACTTTAATGATGCGTAATGTAATGTAAAAGTTTCTTTAAAATAAATTTTGAGATTGTTTAATTATCGGACACAATTGTTCTTTCATTTAAAAAATGTCTCATACCAAATTTCATTGAAATCGGTCCATAAATAACGTTACAAGACCCCGTAATGTAAAAACACATTCGATCATGATTCCAGTAACTTATATACTTCGTATAGAAGTTAAAAATTTTGTTTTTCTCTAATTTTCCACATAAGATAAGAAGTAGAAGTATTTTTTAAGGGATGACGTCCCTTGAATATTATTACCACAAGGAATCAGGACCAACATTGAAATAAAATAATAATTTTTTTGTAAACTCTTAACTATTTTTTAATTTATTATTTCTTTGATCGATTTCAATTACTTTTATGCAATATCTGCCTGTCTGTCTGTCTTAATTGTTTGTGTATAAAGAAAATTAAAGTAATTATTATGAAGAAATTTGGGCAAAAATTTAATAAAAAAAACATATAGTAACATAAAATCCACCTATAAGCAATTTTTTGTAGTCCTATGGCAGAAATGAGACAGAAAAACAGTCAAAACTAACAATATTTCAAGATTGTTTTCTTCATAACTTTGTTTCCTCTTTTTAAAATTTTCTATAATTCGCATTTAACCTAGACCCCTAATAGGATAAATCTATTCTGCAAATTTTATTCGAATTCGTATATTAGTTCTTAAAGAACATCAACAAAAAAATGCAATATCAAATCTAACTGTCTAACTTACACAAATACGTAAGACACAAGTTTTTAGATAAACTTGTCATTAAGCTAAAATTAATCAGAATACAGTTTCACTTGCTCACCGAACAAAAATTCGGAGTTTCTGTTATTTACGTCAAGGGTGTCCAACCTTTTTGTTTCCCTGGGCCACATTTGAAGAAGATATGGTGTTTTGGGCCACAAAGTATATTACAATAGCTAACGACCGAAAAAAAGGTAAAATATACAGTTGTCATGTTTAATTAATTTAAAATTTATTAGTTTATGAATTTTTTCATTATAAAAACAGAACATGAAATTCATTTAATATCACTTAAGTCGCCAGGTGACAAACAACAGAGCAGTGTAGCTGAGCCAGCAACGCAAACAGAAAGAGAATTTACTACAGAACGAAAGAGCTTTCTGTTCTGTTCCTGTTTCTGTTGTTTGTCACTTGGCAGCTTTAGCACGAGAGCGCACACAACACACAAATCATTCTTCAGAAAAATGGACATGTTTCAGTAACCTTAAATATTTTCGGGCCCCATTGATACTTGTCCTGGGCCGCATGTGGCCCGCGGGCCGGGGGTTGGACAGCCTTGATTTACGTTAACTACAATAATTTCATCCAAATGTATAGAAGTTATAATCGTGATTTTTTGAAATTGAAACTTGTGTTTTTATTGATTTAAAATTAAGAATAAAATTTTTTTTTACAAAATTTCCTTTTTAAATTAGAAAATGATGAAAAACAAATAAAAGAGTAATATTTTATAATGAATTTTTAATTAAAAATAAAATAATTTAAATAAATATTTAAATAAGAATTCATAAAAATAGAAAAAAAGAAAAACAAAAAACTTTTGACATAATTTCATAAACAAAGAAATAATTTGCATCCAACTTCGTTTGCTTCTTTTTTCTTTTTTTTTCTATTTCTGACATCATTTTTACTTATTTTTTTTTTGCATTATAATTTTTTGATCCACTTTTTATTAACTTTATTCACAATGAAAGAAAGACAAAAAGAAGATTTTCCATTACTAACCAACTCGCGCGAGAAAGAAAGAAACAATTTCGTCTTATCGATAAAGAAAATAAGAAAAAGAAAATAACAGAATGGAAAATTTAATTTCATGTTTTTCTTACATAATTTTATGTCTTCTTTTTTTTCTTTTTTTTTTTTTCGTTGCAAGAAAATTTCATAAATGAAGTCAAATTAATTAAAATAAATTAAATAAAGTTATTTGTTTGTTTTGTTCTGGATACGAATCTAAGTACAAATAGATTTGTAAATAAAATTATTTAATTTTTTTTTTTTGTAATTATGTATTATTATCTAGGGGGGGGGGGGGGGCTCAACTCGAGGACAATATCGAATCACTTCATCATTTGTTTATAACCTAAATTTGTACTAAATTTGATAAAAATTGAGTAAGCCCATTTTGGGGTTCATTCGTGCATTCAAAAAAGAGATCAAACAAGCATAAAATAACTCATTTCCGATTTGGCATTTTTGTTAAAAATTTAGTCAAAATACCCCCGCCGACTTGTATACTTATGCTAAATTTAATTATAATCTGATTGTTGTTTAGGAAATAAATTATATTTTACTTTCAAGTTGATCAATTCTGGCGAAATTCTACTTAGTTCTTTCTTTTAGTCCAGGATATATAGGGTCTTTTAATAGGGACATAACAATTTTGTATCTTTTGTATCTAATTTGCAGGTAACCCAGACCCAGATAGCAAATTTTATTCAAATCGATGTATTAGTTTTTAAAGTACATCAAAAAAACTATATGAAGAGGATTATTTTCTCCTAGGAATATTTCTTTCTCCACTATCTATCTAATTTAAGTAAAATTGGTACACAATTTTTCCAATTAAATCCTAAAAACTATAAACATAAAAACGACAAAACTTTTTGGTCACCCTGATTTTTCCTTTATAACTTTGTTCGCCCTCGGCCGATTTTGCTGAAATACAATACCAAACCAAGTTAAGGAAGAACCAACTCACATTATAAATTACTTTGAAATAGGATAATGCGTTTTTGAGTTATCTTGTATACGGACAGACGGACATGCATAAAAAGATATAACTTGTGATTCCGTACACAACCATACCCTTTAAATCTTTCTACGACGATTATTTTGATGGTGTTACAAATGGAGTAACAAAACTAATATACCCTCTGGTAGTACCTACCATAGGGCATAAAAAATGTGTACGTTTTCAAGAATTGTTAAGATTATATTTGAGAAGAAGCTCAAATTAGATTGCAGCATACCAAGAAAAGTAATCTCAAGCGAGTTTTATAATAATGATTGATATGGAATTCACGTTATTTTCTGAAAGAAAGAATTAATTCTTTCAGCCCTTTGTACCAGCACCCTGGACATAAAATAACTCTTAAGATACTTTATACATTAGTAGCTTAAATCTTACCCCTAACATTTTCTATTGATTTTATTGAACAACATTGAATAGAAGCACATAACAAAATTCTCGCCATATAACGCTCTTAACATTTTGCCGAATCATATTGACAATAATGTAATTCTAAAACAAGCATTTTCCCCACAAAATATGATATTAGACCAAATAAACAAAAGGGTATACATATAGCATGCAAAGAAAATGATTATGGTTATGCCCTATGGTAGGTACTACCAGAGGGTATATTAATTTTGTCACTCCATTTGTAACACATCGAAATAATCGTCGTAGAAAGGTTTTAATGGTATAGTTGTGTCGGGAATCAAAAGTTATATCGATTTCTGCATGTCCGTCCGTCCGTCCGTCCGTATACAAGATAACTCAAAAACGCGTTATCCGATTTTGATGAAATTTAGAATGTGGGTTGCTTATTCCTTAACTTGGTTTCGTATTGCATTTGAGCAAAATCGATCCAGGGGGAGCAAAGTTATAAACGAAAAACCAGGGTGACCACAAAGTTTTGTCGTTTTTTTGTTTATGGTTTTTCGGATTTACTTGGAAAATTTGTTAATCAATTTTATTGAAATTAATTATGCAGGTTAACTACATAAACAGACGATATCATGTTAAATTTTAGTCAAATCGATCCAAAGGAGAAGGAAATAATCCTAGGAGAAAATAACCCTCTCTATAAAGTTTTTTTGATGTACTTTAAAAACTAATATACCGATTTGAATAAAATTTACAAATTAGACTTATGCTATCAGGGTCTAGGTTACCTGCGAATTGGAAGGAATTTTGAAAAACCTTGAAATAATGTTAGTTTTGACAGTTTTTCTGCCCCATTTCTACCATAGGGCATCAAAAAATCGGCTATAGGCCGATTTTAAGTTAGTATATGTTATTTTTTAGGTTAGGTTCACCGACATTTTTTCATATTTAGAGAAAATATTAAATTTACTTTTGTTAAATGTGCTGTAAGTATTTCTATGATCGCCACTGGTATATATAATTTTAAAAGATAGAATTTTAGTATACCTTTTCCCTTGCTTTTCGTGCTTGAATAAACAAACGAAACATTTAAATTATTCAGTAATTAAGTACTACTCCCTCTGTCCCAAATAATAATATACGTAATTGCGAAACTTTCTGATTATGGAAGAAGTTGTAAGGAAAAAAAAGTTTTTATTACCTTAGATTAATCTAAGTTAAGTCAACTTTCTAATGTGTAATAGACGCTTCTAGTAATTGCTTCATTTTTGAGATAATATGGTTGTGTCATATTATCTAAAAATTAATGCAATTCAAAGTAACATCCATTTTAACTGGAATAAGAAAATATGACGTCCAAACGTGAGACAACAAATCAAAATATTTTATGGCTATTTAGCCAAATGCAATATTGATGTTACAAGATTACGGGAATATAAGGAAGTAGATGTTTGCGCCGATATTTATTGAAGCAAAAGCGTAAGGATAATTTGAACAAAAGATAGATATCATATTCAATCGTCGTTTAAATAAATTTTACATAAAAAGAAACAGAATGATGGATTCACGGTTTTCAGTTTTCAGATTGTATTAAGATTATGATTAAGTTTTAGGGTGTTCTTGTACTGCGACCTTTAAGTTCTATTGTAGCCCCTTTTCTTCAGTTCAGTAGCTAGGTTTACTTCCTATTCTAAACCACCTCCTCCAGGCCTATTTCTCTTAGGAATTTTAGTATCCAGAGTGGGTTAAGATATTGTATCTCACTTGGGAAGAAGCAGTATGCCCTCAAATGTTTCCTTCTCCTACGGACAAGTGTTTCGCAGTCGCAGAGAGTATGCATTGAGGTCTATTCGTCCCCCTCACAGAATCTGCAGTTGCTATCTAGTTCAAGTCCTAGTTTTTTAAGGTGTACGTTGAGTCTACGTTAGTATTCCTGTCAGTACTGTTATATGTCAGATTCTATTAAAAGTACTCCGTCGTGAATCCGTCATTCGGTTTGCACCTTAAAAGAGTTATGTGTACCAAAATTTTGGATCTATGGAGTAGTTTTATTTTGTTTTGAATTATCCCATATTTACTGTATTATAAATGAAATCAAAAGAGTTTCAAAATATTTTAACTTAATTGTTTATTTTATAAATAAATTTTCATTTGTAAATTTTATCATTAAAAAATATGTTTTGTTTAATTAAAATCAAAAGCACAATCAAAATCGTAATAGAAAAGTTCAAACTCTGGCAAAAATATGTTTGTGACAAATGCGAATGGAATATTTGTTGTTATCACAATTTTTCACAATAATTGAAAAATAGATTTCTTTTTTTGTTTATGTTTAATAAAATGTGAACAAAAAGAAAAAAAAAAGTTTCCCTTTTATTTACATATGCTCATAAAAAGCATAAAAAAAATAGACTAGAATGTTTGTAATAGAAAAAAAGGGAGCCCCCTCAACGCAAAATTTAACCCAATAAATTTCTACAAAAAAAAAAAACTTTGCCTACACACACGCAAAATTATCATAAAATATATTATTTTTATTGAATAATATTCTGACATTGTTTTTTTTTATTCTGAATTTAATCAAAATTAGATTATAGGAAAATTATCGACAATAAAAATAGAAAGGTATTTGGCTAAAGGGAGTTTGTTTGTGGTTGTTTTCAAAATATTAAACTAAATTTTATTCGAAAATAAAATCCCTTAAGACTTCTAAAACTTTGATTTTTTTTATTTTAAATAAGAAAACCTATATGAAACATATAGTAACTTAAAATCGGACTATAGCCGATTTTTTGATGCCCTATGGTAGAAATGGGACAGAAGAACAGTTAAATCTAACAGTATTTCAAGGTTTTTTCATCATAACTTTGTGTCCTCTATTCAAAATTTCCTCTCATTTACAGGTAACCTAGGCCCTAATAGGATAAATCCAGATAAATCAGTATGTTAGTTTTTAAAGTACATCAAAAAAACTTTATGGACAAACTTATTTTCCCCTAGGATTATATCTTTCTCCACTATTCTCGTCTATTTACGTATTTAACCAATATAATTAATTTAAACAAAATTGATTCTCAAATTTTCCAGTTAAATCCGAAAAACCATAAAAAAAACTACAAAACTTTCTGCTCACCCTGGTTTTTGCTTAATAATTTCGGTCGATTTTGCTGAAATGCAATACCAAACGCAGTTATGGAATAACCAACTTACATTCTAAATTTCAACAAAATCGGCTAACGCGTTTTTGAGTTATCTTGTCCACGGACGGACGGACGGACATGCATAAATCGATATAACTTTTGATTCCCTGCACAATCATACCCTTGAAATTTTTCTGCGATGATTATTTCTATACGTTACATACTTAGCGACAAAACTAATATACCCTCTGATAGTACTTACCATAGGGGATAAAAATATGTAATCACGTTATTTATCATTTTTAACTAAACAGTTTGGTTTCTCCGTTTAGGTTCTATGTCGTCATAGCTTAAGATAAAAAAAGATTCTACTTAAACTTAGCTTAATGATATCGTTTTAAAATATGAATGTTTAAGTTGTGACAGACACTAGGATATTTGATCCGGATTCTCATGTCAAATTGGGTAATAAATTCTAGTCTATTATAAAAAAAGATTTATAGGTTCAAGATTCATTGTTAATTTAATTCGATTCGTGGCAAATTGAACTAGATTTAGAAGGTCCAGTTTTATCAAAATCTGAATAAAATATCCTAGTCTGTCGCATCTTTAAGCTTTCATTTGTTTTTGATATTTATGCATTATTAATCGATCAAAGTTTATCATCTTTAATTATCTGGTATGTATAGAAAACCATTTAGTGTTGACCAAGTAAAACGAGTCTCAATGGATTGAGGCTAATACTAGTATCGAGTGGTCTGGAGTTCAAATTCCAGTAACGGCAATTTCACAGTTGTTTACAATTTTGCAAAGTAGAAGAATTAACAGAAAATACAATTTTTTTTTTTGGGTGGAATAGCTTCATTAATTGAAAATTTTGGGATTTAATTTTGGTTAATTCTTAATAAAAAATCATATAAATAAATTCGATAAAAACTAAAATATATGTTTTTTTTTTATCCACACGGAAATAATAATAAAAAAGTATTTATCAAAACGAAAAAATGTGTTCAATGAGAAAGCAAACAAAAATATTGTTTTCAAGGAAATTTCTTATCAAATATTTTTATATTATTTTTCTTTTGCTGATAAAATATTTTCGAATATGCAAATTTTTGTTTGTTTTTAAAATCTTTAATTTAAAAAAATTATCATTTCGTCGCATAAATGGATTTTTAATCGGTTTTTTTTTTTTTGGGAAGAAATTTTAGGAACTCACTTCAAAAATAATATTATTTCATAAAATAAAGAATGAATTACTTTCTTTATACCTACCTTTGTATGGCATTTCTGTTTGATGCAATTTCACCAAACAGAAATAATCTATCTTCAAAATTTCTAGCAAAAGTTTTTTTTCAGCTGCTTGAAAATCCTATTACTAGACATTACTTCCTTTTATATGAAGTCCAAGAATTTTATTCAGATGTAAATGAGCTTCTCTAATCCAATAAAATTTATAATTTAGTTTGTTAGTCATAAAATTCGATTCGAAAATGATTCTTTGTTTAAAATAATGGCCAAATCAAACAAAACAAATTTGAAAACATAGTCTAATTGAGCTTTTATCTCACTTCTCATGAGATATCCTATCTAAAATAAAAATCAAACTTTCACAATTCCATTGTTTTTGGTATATCGGTAACGTATTTTCAATTGATGTATCAATTGCAGTAATTTAGTTCTAATTAGTCAAAGTGAATTAACGAAATAGGGAATTAAATGTTTGGAATTTCTTTCTGTTTTTTTTTACGGATTTGTGAAAATGAACTCGGTTTTTAGTTATTTTCTTTTTTTTTTCTTATTCTATTAGAAAAAATTAAATCGGTATTGTATTCGACTTTATATATTTGATCAGCCAAACTATTATAGAAAAAAATTAAAAGAATTCAGGCAGCTGAACTTTTATCACCAATAGTTACTGCTAATTCTGTTTTTAATGTGTTTAACTTGTTTATAAGTGAGCAAAGCAAATTCTAGTTGCATTCTTAATTGTAGTATCGTAACCTTTTAATCTTCATGGTATACCAAGGCATTTCTAAACCTTGTTTGAAAAGTATGAATATATAAAAATCTACTTGTTTTATTCATATTCACATGTCATCAAAAACTCTGAACATTTTCTTCTCCATTGACAAATGGCCCATATAGCATCATTTCGTAACACATCAGCTGCGGAGCTCTGTTCTAAATAATCAAAGCTAATTATTATTTGTACAAATAATAACTACACAACCTTAGTCATAAAAATAATTAGCATTTGTATGGTTTAATATACATAACATTTTCTATTTTTTTTTTAGTTTAAATCAATTAATTTAGGCCAAATGGTAAGTTTATTCGTCCGGCAATCGGAGGTCTGAAGTTCCATTTCTAATTTCTATGATTTAACATTTTTTGTTTTATCTGCAAATGAATATATATAGTTTCAAATTAAACCACTGTTAGAGAGTGGTTTTTTCAATTGGCAGACACGTGGATATTTGCTTAATAGTCATTTTGTAATTACCACTTGTAAGGAGCCAAAAACATAAAAGCAAAGATTCAATAGTACTACTATAGGATTTTTGATAAAAGGGTATTCATTATTTCTTGTAAATCGAATTGTATCGTTTTGTATTCCATGTCAAAATCCTTGTTCTGTACAAATGACAAATAAAACGGATCTAACATAAAAATTTAATGCATTTCTGATTTCACAATAACTCCGAATATAGAGAAAGTAACAAGATTTCATATTTATTTCTTTTTGTACGTATTTCTATTTAACCTAACTTATTCCAATTTTATTTTAAATAAAGTAAATAAAAATATGTTTTTATTATTTTCTTTTTTTTGTGATAAAACATATTTTATTTTTCTGTTATCAACATTTTGTTCGATTAATTTTTAAATCAAATTCTTTTTTTTTTAGTTCACCTTTTATCAATGTTTTGTTTGAATCCACAAAAGTTACTCATCAACGACTAAAAATACAATAACGACAAAAACTAAAAAAAATGTCATAAATAAATTCCAAATAATTATAATTGATTAATTTCATTTTTCACATTACTCATTCGTAATTCGACGTTCTTTTTTGTGCAAAAAATCATTTTAATTTTTTTACTTCATTTTTTAAAATAATTAAAGCTGCTTTCACATCGATTTATTTCAGAAAAGTTCAATATTTTTTCCTATTAATATTTTTCAATATTAAAATTCTTTATACCCGTGACAAAGAGAGAGGACCCATTATAATAAAGGAAGTTGCTTTGCAGTTGAATCGTGTAAAAAACTTGAAATTAAATATTCCATAAAATGGAAGATTTTGTTTCAACCAGTTTTCACACATTTGATACTAAATTAAGTTACAGAATTTCATTGATTAAGTAATTGGTTCTAATTCTTGTGGCATTTAAAAAATAACAATATAAACACGGATTTGCAAACTAGTAGTTAAAGTGTACGCAAGTTAGCTTTCGAAATTACGGGTTTTGTCTGTTGTTTACATACAAGTAGAATATATCTACCGCATAAAATAGGACTCGATAATATTTAAGACAATTATTTCGTTTACATGATCGGATTGAAGTCGACTTCAATCCGAATATCGACTTGAGTCAATCCGATCACAAAAATTTTTCTGATTGACTTGAAATTTGCATGTAAACCCAGATCGACTTGGAAATTTAAAATGGAGTATGAAAAGAGAGAGGAACATAACCTAAAAAAGAAAAATTTGTTTGGCAGCGTCTATGAAATTGACGTTGATTTGAAATCGATTTCAAGTCAATCTTTCAATCCGGTAAAGTTAACAAACGCGGGTTGAATTTCAAGTCGATCTCAAGTTAATTCTGAAGTCGCCATGTTAACCAAGTATGTGTCCAACAAATCAAAATATAAAGAATTCATGTTGGAATTTAAAAGCCGTAGTCGTAGTTCAGTTGTAATTATGAATTTTTTTCGTTCTTGACATTATTTTGAAATTTTCAAATAATCAAATTTGATTGCCTGTTAAAGGTGTTAAAACATATTTTTTTAATAACAGCCAGACGGTAAAATTCTGCGATGCTGATTCATAGCGTCATCAAATTATCGTTTGTTTTCTTTTAATAAGTGTTTTTATAAATTTATCGCAACATACAAAATGTTATCGCTAAATAATAAATACCATTATATGCTTGCTTCATTGCTTATGTGGCATAATTACGTTCATTGACATATGATATAATATAATTTTATATAAATGCCCAAGAGTTTATTCTTCATCAGACGGAATATTTGTTAAATGATGCATATTAAGAATTAGTACTACACTTCATCATACTACAAGTTTTTTTTTATTTTATTTTATTAAGTCTTCTTAACCTCCCCTGGGGTGTACTTTTCTAGGATGATGTTGGTAGCCTTAAGTCAAACCACCTGTAGCTATTATTTAGCCTAGTTTGTTTATAACTGAATCCACATGGTGGTATAATGAGCACTTGATGGAAATACTTTTTCTTTTAAAATGTTCTCCAACACCATAATCAAGACATCTTTGTCCGAATTTATTTTGATCAAATTGACTTATTCCCTAAATAATTGATAAACTGAATATTTTGCAAAAGGCGGGCTAAGAAAATAAAACGCAAGTTAATCGAATTTTGGTTTTCTGAAAATTTTATGACAAAATTTCTTTTAATTTAATATATAAAGTCAACTACTGCTTTTTAGGGATTCAGCATAAAATTTTTTCGATTTCTCTTTTTCTTGCTTGAAATCTGTATATTAAAGAAGAATTAAAAAGTCTGTGATAGGTTTAAGTATTTGGAAGCTATTGTTGTATATAAAATTTAAAAGTTAAAAAAATACCAGATTTAATATAAACATTTCATAGTATTTTGTCTATCAAATTGAATTAAGAAATAGTTCAGTTTCATTTAATCTTGGTTTAAGCCTTGGGTGTGAATTTCTAATGTATGCTAATCTTAAGCTTTCAACTGAACTTAAGCTCAATTTAAGCTTCCAACTGAGTTTAAGCTACAGTTTGTAGGAGTATAGATGTTTTGGTTTAGTTTATTAAAATAGTTAGTACAAATAATTGGCATTAAAAATTGAATGGTTTTGGTATTGTTTGAAAAATTGAGAAAAAAAAATAAATTGAACAGACAGATTATCGAGTACAGTGTGGAATGATTGAGTTGGTTTAGATTTCGTTTCTAGAAATTGGTGAGACTCTGGTTCTTCATAATTTATTTTTTCTTTCAACTTGAAGTTCCAACTAAGCTTAAGCTCTCACTATAGGAAATTAGGCATACAACTTGATATCAAATCAAAGCTGGAATAACATTTTATTTATTTAGTAGTGAATTTGGTGTAAATTATATATAAATATTTTAGCTTATTAGTCTCAAATAATTAATTCAGTTAAAGTTTATTTATTTATTTCATAATAATGTCACATAAAATCATCAATGTAAACTCGAATCAGTTTGAAATCTCTTTAATGGACTGAACTGCATTGTCTTCTTAATGACTGTATTTACACTCTTCATGTAATACTACAGGCACATATAGGGTATTCATACCATAGTTTGAGGATACCATGTCGTATACCATATGTGTGTCGTCGAATACTAGCCGAATACCATTTCAACTACGTAGCATAAATCTGGTATTTAAATTCGAAAAAGTACGTGGTATTCCCTTTTTCACTTAATTTTTTCGGTCACTGTAATCTATTCTTTAGTGATTGTCGCGTCTTTTTATTGAAGCGGTAAATAGCGAATGGAATTTTGTAGGTAAGCTGAGCAATTGACACATGTTTACATGGTACAAGGCTATACTGTAGTATCGATACTAAGGTATGAATACCCTATGTCTGCCTCTACTATTATCCTCGATTAATTGAGTACTGTCAACATGTAAATTCTCAAATAGGGTAGTCCTTTTCTTATAATTTATAGTATATGGAAGCTTTACGTGTTATGTAATTTGAAATATTTTCAGAAAGCCGTGTTGATTACAAGCCTATTCCGGCATCGTAAATAAAATTAGGTCTTCTATGACCTTCATTCGACAATTTATAATCACAATTGTAATGTGTTACGTGACCTTAATACTTAAAAAAAAAAACGTAATAGAAGAAAAAATAATATAGAAAAAAATTTAATTTCCATTGTGTACAAATAATTTGAATTTTTTTTTTTTTAATAAAGTACCTTGTAAAAGCTTTAATTTTTAAATAATAAATTTTTTTTATTTTTTTTTTTGGTTTCTTCTCGTTTTGATAAATATTTTTTGAAGGTAAAAAAAAAAAAAAAAAAAAATTAAGAAAAATATCGAAATTAATTTTTTTTTCTAAGAATTATTAATTATAATTTATTGTTGTACTAAAATTGATTTAAAAAAAAAAAAAAATAAATAATTATGAAATACAGGAAATCTTATAAAGCTTCGGAAAAAAACCACTTCTCTAAATTGGAAATAAGAAAAACAATTTTTTGCTTTTTCTACAAAACAAAGCCATCTTTTATTGACGAAGAAAAAAGCATAAAATTTTTTTTTAAAATGGCTGATTTTGACATTATTTGATATTTTTTTTTTCTTTTCTTATTTTTAAATAAGAAATCAAAAAGTAAATATTTATTTTCTTCAATTAGAATATTAATAATAAATTTGTTTATTTGTTTTATTTATTTTGAAATAAAGAAATTTTTCTACGTACTCTCAAAAAAAACAATTTCAAATTTAGGTCGAAAAAAGTTATTGGTTTTTTTTTTTTTTGCTTTTTGTTAAATAAAATATAAAGATAAATAAATGCAATAAAAATTAGAAGGTTTTTAATTATTTTAAACGAAAAACAAAAAACTTTTTAAAAAGTTTGATGACAAATTAGAGAATTAATTAATTTTGCGCGCACACACACAGAGATGACCTAATGAGCAAAATTACAAGAATCGAGTATAATTACTATTTGGTATGGGAAATAATAGTCATCGTTTTGAACAATTTTGCATCATATTACCATTGTATGTAGAGGTGTTTGTCAAAAGTAGATCTATTAACATTAAAATATTCTGGACAATTCTTCAATCGTTTCTGTTATAGATCTTCATTCAAGTAATACTTCCAATTCTTCAACTTGAACTTTGTTTAGTTATCTTGTTGATGGAAAGGCACTTTGTGTACTTTTAAAGCGTCGAAAATAATTCTCTGCTTGTATGCTTTAGATAAAGCAGAAGCTGGCACAACTAAACAATGAATTTCAGTGGGAATTTCTTTTCGTTAAATTGAAACGAAAAAAATACTTCTTTCTCGCAAATCATGTTTTTTTTGGCGTTAAAGTTTCCATTTTGAATTCAATAACAAAATTAATATTTATGTGTCAATTTTAATAGATTAAATATTGTTAACCGTACTTCAAATTAAATTTGTTGGCGTTTTAATTTATGGACTTTATGACTTCATTTTCACACTCCAATAAAATACTACGATCCATGAATGAAAGAATATAAAAATTGTGTAAATCTTTATTTTCATACTTTTATGGCATCACATAAATAATCGTGATGTTTCATACTAACAATGTATTTCATGTCTCGCGTGACGTAGGTGCGCAGAAAAAACCAATTTGAAATACATGGGAACACGTAATCTATATTCTTTCATTCATACTCCCATACTCCAATAAAATATTATCAAATCAAGTTTATTCTCTGTCAACTGAACTGAAATTTTCACTTTGAAGTAATAAAATTCCTTACCTCAAAAACAAAGAATGTACATAGATTTTTTTTACTCAATCATAATCTTTATTAAGAATAAAAATTTAAATTAAAAAAACATAATGAAAAATCGATAACCAATAATATTCATCTCACCTGAAATCAATTATTGCAATTTTTTTTTTAATTAATCAATTTCTTAACAAAATAATTATAGAAACACATTAGTTGTGTTTCTTTGGGGGAATTTTTATTTCCACTATTTTACTTTCTCGAAAAAACGATTTTTCTAATCTATATATGCTAATAACTGATATTCTTCATGTCTCTTTTGAGGTTAGAAAAAATTCTAAATTCGTTTTTTTTTTAGACAAATAATCAAATAAAACAAAAAGCAATAAAAAATAATAGAAAAAAACTGACCAAAATCAGGAGAAATTCAAAACTTCAGTAAAGACACAAAAGTTTTGATTTGTGCCATCTACCCTAGTAGATAACTACTAAATAGCGTCATTAAATTAGAAAGTGATACTACAAAGTGATTTAACTACAGAAAGTGATCTACTCCGGCTCACCACAATGAAATTATGCGTTGATAACGTCACTTTAACTCAGCTTTTTTAGATCCCTTTTAAAACATTCCCTTTCAAAATGAATTGAACATATTACCTGGGGCATGCTGGGGCAATAATCTTTTGAAATCATACAAAATTTCAACCATTTTTTCCTTGTTATTTCGTCTTTGCGAATTTGTCTTGGGTATTTGTGATGTTATTGTCCAATTCTTTTACTTTTTTTCTCACATTCGAGCAATTCAGAACATTACAATTTTTATTAACTATTTTTTTCTTTAACTGAATTACAAAACTCACAATTTTTATTTAAAAAGAAACACAAATCAAGTAAAACAATTTTGTTTTATTTGACAGCTGGAATGCGGTGCGTCAATGATAATACATCTAAATAAATTGTACGAATATAAAGCGGAATATATCAACTTCTATAGTTAAAACACTTCAGGGATACTATACATTCCTTAAATAAGTGCATATAAAATGTGCTCTTAATGTGCACTTAATTTTCCCTAAAAAAACACAGCTAGTATTATTATTAGTTTATGTGCTTTTCTTTATGCAAACAATTACGTTTTTCTTTTTTTTGTTGAATTTATCTAAAAATGTTTTTTATTGAAATTATCTATTTTTTGATCGATTTCGATGGGTTTTTTTTGTCTTTTTTTGTGAAAACTATTTTTATTTTTCTTCCATCAATATTATTATTACAAAATTATTATTTTTATTTGTATTTCCGGAAATAATTTGACGTGTTTAACCTAAATTTAAATTTTTCCGAATCGAAACAGAATTTCTATATTTTTGTTCTTCATTTTTTGTTTTCTTATTTATTATTATTTTTTCTTTTTTTTTTATTACTTTTAATTTAGGTCAAAGTAATTGCGTTTTAAAAGTTAATTACACGTTTTTTTTCTTTTTCTTTTTTTTTTTTTTGTTAAAATAAAATTAATTTTAAATAATATTTTAGACTGTTTTGTTTTCCTATAAATATTTATTCGAATTTTATTATAATTTTATGTAAATTATTTAATTTAAAATACAGAGAGAGAAAAAAACTAATAAAAATTAAAATAAAACGAATTTTTTAATTGAAATACAATTTGAACAATTTATTTTTAAATTTAGATTTCTTTTTATTTCAAAATACGATGTGTGGTTAAGTTTTTTTCAATGATAAATAGGGTAACTGATCCTAACTAATACACAATTTCATAGTTGGAACTTAAACCTAATTGAAGTAAAGCTAGATTCTTGGTTTAAGGTTTTTATCATATTAAAACAGTAAGAAGAAGATTTCAGCTTAAATTATTTTAATAAGTTTTATGAATTTTTATTCGTAAATTGGCAAATTATTAATGATTTTTCATGTTGTCGATTGTGATTAAAATGTTTTAAATAGTTAATTAATTAAACTACAGGAAATTTTTAGCCAGAAATTAAACTAAATGTTTACCATTGATAACAAATTATGAATAATTATAGTTTAGATTGACAATTACTTGATAGTATTGACTAAAACAGATTTCTATTGTAATTTGGTTAGAACAGATAAAAACTTGGTGTTTTTGCACAGAGTTAAAAACTTAGTTCTTTGAAAATCTGGTTATGGTGACAGAATTTTCTCTTTAACTGTAGCTCGAAAGATGTCGATAGCCTAGACTAGATACTCACTAATCTTTAGAATAAAGTGGTTCCTAGTTGAAAACCTGACATTGTTAAAAGTTTACTCAATTTTTACTGAGTTTATAAAAATATATCGAAATCGAGATAAAAATCGAATGGATATGCATTTTACACGATATGCTCGTACTTCATAAGAGTTTAGCGTGTGTGCGTGTGTGTGTTGGGTCGTAATTAAGGATCAGGAAGGAGGCCAGGGCTCAACTTTGGGGTGTAACGAGGAATTTAGCTCTATTTAGTGCCATATTCTAAGTTACTAATAAGCTGCATTTATTATCCAAAAATATAAAAGTCACTTTGATGACTGGTTAATTTACCCTTTTCCTCATTTCTGCAAAGTGCAAATCATTTGTATTTAATATTTTTCTTTTTTTTCGAATTAATAAAATCGATGATTGTTAATTAAAAGATCTTTACAAAAAATATTCTAAAATTAGAAGAAAAACAAGCTATAGTGCGCAAACCACTATAGGAACTTCTATACATATCAATCAAATTATTTCATATAAAAATTTATGATTTATTTTGTACAAAAATTTCGGAGTTTTGTCCAAGCACCCAAAGTTATGCTCCAAATTTCATACAAAAAAATTCGAATTTTGTTCGGCAGCTACCCGCAGTTGTAATCGGATTCAATTGATTTTTGAACACAATTGTTCTTTCATTGTAAAAGTGTCTCATGTCAAATTTCATTTTAATCGGTCTAAAAAATAACGTTACAATACCCTGTAATGTAAAAACACAAAAAAACCAAACTTTTGTTCGGCGGCTACCCGAAGTTTTAGTCCGATCAAACCAAACTTTTGATAGAATGGTTTTCATGTGGAAAAACCCGTTCCTACCAATTTTCATGGAAATTGCTTCAAAAATACGGCCGCAATCTTGTACACGACAGACAGACAGACGGACATTGGATAAAAATGATTGTAAACGATTTAGAATCTTATAAAATGTAGAGATCATGATTCCAGTAACTTATATACTTCGTATAGAAGTTAAAAATGACATTTTTGTGACGATTTTGTTTACCTCATTTTAAGTAAACGTAAACTTTTTTCTCCACACAAATCGAATGTACTAGAAATATGCTTCGCGTGATATCACTTTGCCTTTTTCTCACATACTTAATTTCTTTATACATAATTCTTTCACGCATTAGAAGTTTCTTTTTTTTTTGCATTTTTTAATCATAAAAAAATATCAGAATTTGTAATAAATGAAAACAAAAAAATATTTGATAAATTTCCTAATAAATAAAAATAAAATTAAAAAAAGAAATTAAAATAACAAGAAAAATATCATATCACAAAAATAAATAATTCAATAAAATAAAATAACATAAATAAGTTGTTAGCAAATGAATCAGAGATAAGAGATAGAGAATGAGTTAACATATTAACACACACGATTGTTATGCATGCATGAGTGAAATAGAAATACAATATTTCAATATGTTTGAAAAGTATAGAGACAAAAAAAAATGTGTATTATGTACAAAAAAAGAAATGAATAGAAAGAGAAAACAAAATGCAATATCAATCCACAAGTTTTTTTTTCCAAAAAAAAAAAAAGAAAACGAAAAAAAATGTCATTCAATTTTGTTGGTTTTCTTTAGTTTTTCTTTGTTTTGTTTTCGTTCATCAACCTAATCGAAAAAATGTTTTTTTTTATTCTTAAAATAACATCAAAAAGAAGAAGAAAATGAATGATACGAAAGAGAGAAGAGAATTCATGGTTAATAAGAGTAAATTTAGGGTTTTGTAAGAGAACAAAAATTTTGAACAGTATTTTCAACAAAAAAAAAAAACAACAAATTTATTCATGAACCTTTCTTTATCATTTTTTTCTTTCTCTTTTTTTTCATATAATTCTATTTATGAACTTTTCGAATAATAATTCGCTCTCTTTAATTAAATTTAAATCATTTCCTTAAATCAAAAAACTTTTGTTTTTAGAAAATTAAAATAGTTTTTCAAGTGTAAAAATGAGAATTACTGTTTTATTTTTCTTTTTTGATAAAAACTATATAAATCTCAATAAGAGTGAAAGAGAGAGGAGGTTGTGTATTAAAAAAAAAATCTTGATAAATATTTTTGTGCCGTAATTTTTGGCAATCAAAAAACTTGAATAAACAAAAATAAAATTTGATTTTTTGTTTTATTTTATAAAAAAATATATTTAAATAGAAATAAATGTTTCTTTTTTTTTAATTTAAGAAAACAAAGTTTTTTTATATTCATTAATATTTTTTCTTTCTCTTTTTCTCTTAGGTAAGCCATTGAACGGAAGAAATTAGTTGCGACAACGAAAACTTGTTCAAAAAATGTTTTTTTTGCCAAATTTTGATTTGTTTTTTTTTTTTTCAAAGAAAATATATTAAATATTTGGAAAACAGGTAAAAAGAAAAAAAATTTTATTATTTTCGTTTGTTTTTTTTTCTCACCTCTTTACTCAAATATGTATTTCAAATAAATTCTTTCTTGAAATTTCTTTTCATTAAGGTGGGTGTGAAAACAAAAACGTGTTTTTAGGCCTCTTTAGTTAGGCCGGTTTTTTAGCGTAACTAAAAATATGGTCACAACCAGTTGTAGAAGAAATCTAATTTGGTCGGCAAAAATGAATAGGTTTAAGTGTATTAATGGAGGTATGTTGTTGATGATTTTTGGTGAAGGTTAAACATCTGCACCTTTGATCCTGTCGTTATTTTAAACTCCGGAAGTAATTTCATCTATTGGATGAGATAACTAGTTTTTGAGTTTTTTTTTGTGACGAATTTCTAGGTTTTTTAGGGCAAAAAATCGAGGCAAATCATTTTTACAAGCTTCTTTTACAATTTACATACCATTAAAAGAGGTTTGGTCGTATGGATCGAGACAAGTGCTAGTCGGAAAGTACAAGGTAAATACTATACCTATATTAAAAACACTGAACATTTCATGTATATAGCCTGGACATCTAGGTAGACTAGTTTATGCTCCAGTTTTATTGCTATTCATTTGCTTTTTGTAAGACATTTTTCTTAGAACTAGTAAAAACATAACAATAATAATAAAATATTTTTTATAAAAATATTGATTAAATTTTCAATTAAAGTGAAAGCTCACGGTAAATTCATGCACATTTCGAGTTACAAGAGAAAAGATTTTTTTTTGTTTTTTTTTTTATATATGTACTAAAAAGAAATTTTCTTTTTTGCGCCCCAAAACTTCTATCTTTAAAAAAGAAAAAAAAAGAAAAACTGGCGTTTTTATATCAAAAATAATATCGATTGAAATATTTTCCCCATTTTTTTTTTCATTTCTTTCTTCTTTTGAACAATTTTTCACCCATTTTTAAAATGAGATTTAAAAAAAAAAAAAAAATCAATTTTCTTTATGTTGAAATTTTTTTATTTTTAAATAAAATTTTGACTGCTAAAGACAAGAAAATTCTTAGTTCTTAGAAGAAAAAAAAGTCAAAATTTTATATGGCAACAGGATTTGGGATTAAGAAAATCCAAGGAGCAGGAGGACAAAATGGACTGGGAAGTATTGACGATATTAATAGTAGTAATTTCAATTTTGAATTTCAAGGAATAGTATAAGAATATGGCGTAGTTATGCTTAGATAAGGTGTTTTTTTTTTTTTTTACTGATTGTTCCGGAACAGAACAAAATGGTCACATTGAAAACCCCAATAAAATGGTCCGGAACAAATATAACATGAAGAAAAGTTTATTTTTGTTGCTACATAAATCCAGTTAACTGCTGAAACAAATACACATTTCACATTCTATTGTATTTTCATGTGGGATGGCGATTTGAGATGTTTGATTTTTTTTTTTCGTTTTTCATTAAAAAAATCAATACCAAAATTAAATTAAAAAGAAAAACCCATAAAAAAATAACCTTTCACTTTTTTTTTTCTTTTATTTAATATTAATTGAAACTTTTAAAATAAATATAAAAAAATTACATAATTTGAATAAGCTTTTTTTTTGCAAAATTTTTGTGCTTTCTTCAAAATTAATGAAGGAAAAAAAAACCATGAATTTCTTTAATTTTTTAATTAGAGGAAAAACAAATGTTTTTCCAATAAGTCACAATTTTTTCGAAATTCGATTAGCGGAGAAAAATACAGATGAATATCATCAAGATGTATTAACTGGAAATTTTGTTTCATTCAAGAAAAAGTTCAATGAATTTAGTGCAATTTATATATTTTTCCCATTTCCTTCCAAAATTCCACTGAAAATATCGAACATAATCAACCTCTTTTCTTTTTTAAGGACAATTATTTTTTTTTTCGTACAATTTATTGGCCCAGCTTTCACCGGGCACATTCAAAAATTCAATTTAGACTCATTAGAGTGCTCCTCTCCACGGAAATCTTTAGTAAAAGGCGAAAGATTTATTCGACACTGAAGAGAAGCCAGAGTAAAGAACCATGGTGAAACAAATAGTATACATACGGTGTATGACAATTTCAAACTGCGAATTATAAAATTGAATGAAAATTTCATTCCCATAATAAAATGTAAGCAGTTTTGTTATTGTATTCTGATTTGATATGAAAAATTTTTCTGAAAGAAGGGGAGAAAAAGGCCTTTGCTTTTGAATTTAGTTAGAACAAACGAAAGCCTTTTTCGACATTTGTGCCACACCCTATATAAGAAGAATGTTAACACCGGGTGATTGTTTTTTTTATATTTTATATAAAAAGGTCCATCTGTCAAATTAAGAAAATTGTTTTCGTGTTCACCTATCTGGATTCATATGATAAGGCAATCTTCTAAACTATTTGCAAACCATGTAAAAAATGGCTAACATTATTAACAACTATTAAATAAAGCTGGGTTGTATTCTGTTAATCGGCTGAAACTGTAATAAAATATTCGATGGGCCAAAAAGTTGTTTCCATTTTTTCTTTGTAAATGAAAGTCGAATTTTCGTTTATTCGCCATGTTATGATTCCTATTATGTAGTGCCTGCATTAAACATATCAGTGTTCATAAAAGAAGGAAAATCCTTATTATCATGGTCGGGTGACCTTTTGAGCATTTTCCTTGGTGGTGAGGCCATTATCCTCGTCAGTGTAGCACTTCTAGATTTTCTAGGCGAGAATAAACAAAACAAATCATTTTCACATGATTCTTTTAAATTTAAGTTTATACCATTAAAATAATTCGGTAGAAATCATGACAAATGGATCCATCATTCTTAGCCAAGCTGCCAAAATTGTTCAAGAGTTATCAAACTTGTATGTGACTTTTAAGATTCATCAATTCGGGACGCTTCTGTTTGACAAACTTTCAAACTCTCGATTATTATATGAGCAATCTCTCGTGTCGTTAAGACGATAATAATTCAAAATTCTCTTGTTCTTGGACTCGCTTACTGGCTGTATATTGCCTCACAGTTAAGATCTCATCTTGTTACAATTAAGTGCTGTCTGAAGCTTTTATTAAAGACCAATTAAATTCGAGACAGAATAACTTGTTGACCCATCCAAACGTACCGTGCAAATGGAGGAGCACCTGTAAATTTAATGAGCATTCCGCAAAATTAATTATGGTACAATGTATGAAACCGGAAAATTGATTGCATTTCAACAGAAAGTAATTTAATATAAAATGTCGTCGAAATAAAGATCACCAAATTTCAACTAAATCATTCTAATAAATATATTTTAGTAATTCAGTTTTCTAAAAATTACGTGTCCTTACTTTGTATTGATTTAATTCGAACGAATTTTAAAAAAAATTTCCCATTTTTTTTTTTTTTCTTAAATGTCTTCTTCGTTTGTTCGTTATTTATTTTCTTTTTTTTCTGGTTTTTTATTATTAATTCTTTTTTTTTCTTGTTTGCACTTTGCTCGTAAAATATTTCACAACCTTGGTTTTTTCTTTAAAAAAAAAAAGAAATAAAAATATCGAAATTACACTTAATTATGAGCGTTTTTTTGTTGTTGCTGTTTTTTTAAACTTTTCGTGAATTTTTTTTTTATTTTTATACAAAAATAAATAAATTTGTTTTTTTTTTTTTTAGATAAAACTTACAAGGGCGGTCTGATAAGTCTGGTAAAACTGACATATTTAGCTCGATACAATTTTTAGTTTAATGTTTTTCCAATTTTCCTTACCAGGCAACTCCATTAGACTTTATTCAAGACTCATTTTCAGTCGGACTGCAAAAAGTCTTATGGAGACTCTAAAATTCGGACTTTTTTGTCAGTCCGACTGAAAATATGTCTTGAAATAAGTCCAATGGAGTCGTGGGGTTATTTCTTCCGAATTTGTCCAACGCCTCAAAATAAGGAAATAGCTATCATTATGTGCGATCAAAAATATTGTAAAAGCACATTTCCGTAACCAAGAATTCATATTCAGTTGGTTAAATCTAGTCTGTACTGTTGTGATACGAATTCACTCGCTTACGATTGATTCAGAGACCGAATTTGTGAAAATCGAGTCAATTTTGGATATTTCCGTATATCGGCCAATTCGAGTAAGTTCGAGAATAGGCATCCAGGATACTGAATTTTTTGCATATTGTTATATCAAGCTGTCAAAAACTGAACTAAATGACACATCTGTCTGAAAATTCGAATGTGGAATACTTTAAAAAAAGAGTGCTTGACAAATGTCATATGTAATTGGCGATTGTGCCGCTCTCTATTAAAATTATACCAAATTTATAACCAACCCCACCCACGTATTTTTTTTTTGAAAAAATAGTGACTCATTTTTGAATTTTTTAATTAATTTAAAATAAACATTGGAATTTTTTCTTTTTTTTTGCATAAAAACAATTTAAAATGAAATTAGCAAAAAAATAAAAAAAAATTTAAATATTGGCGCGTTATTTTAAAATATAATAATAAAGAAAATGGAGTAAAAAAAAGAAATAGGTGATGAAAAAATATAAAAAAAGATACGAAAAATTAAATGAAAAATAAAAAATTTATTTAACAGAAAAAAATGACCCAAACTGAAGTAAAAATAATTTATGTTATTTAAAAAAAAAAGCCTAATAGGATTTGAGGGGGGCATAAAGAGGAAACAATCAGAAGAAAGAACAACGACCGATGAGAGGCGCACATATTTGAAAATGTGTTGATTTTAACTTGTTCTCTCTCATATTCTGCTTGATTCTCTCTTTTTTTTTTTTTTTTTTTTGAATATGTTTTCTTTAAAATGTGGATAAATAAAAACAAACAAATATAATTGCTTACAAAAGCAAACAAAAAAAAATATTATTTATCTTCTTAGTTGTTTTTCTCTCTCTCTCTCTGTCTTTCTTTAAACGGGATTTTTTGTATGCGTTTCTCATATAAATAAATTTCGATGAAATAAAATTTACCAGAAGAACGGAAAGAGTAAATATAGGATAATTAAAAGAGAAAAAAAAATTTATATCGTAACAAAAAAAGACAACATATATGTCGTATGACTAAAGCTAATTTTTGATACAAATTTATAGTTAATAATTTTAACCCTTCAATGTCTGATTTATTTATCATAAATAAAGAAAAACTATTTTGAAAATCGGAACGAAAATACTCGAATCCTTGTACTTTTGAAGAAGTATATTTCAAACTTACAAATCAGCTAAAATCTTAATCGTTTTAGGTCCATCCTACCTATTTAGGTAGATATCTTAGGCATAGAATTTTAAATAGATAAATCTGTATCATTTTTATATTTCACTGAAGCAAAAGCATATTGTATTTAACACCAAGATGCACGCTTTTTAAAAATAAATCGTTATAAGCTTAAGATCAGTGCAACAGTGGGCTGCTGTTGGCACTGGTCCATCAAGCATACATATGCCTTTCATGCTTGGTTATTTGCAATATGTAATTGTAAAACAATTCAATGCCAATTAACTGCGTTAACTATTATTATTGCCGTGTGCTGAATAGAATTTTTTTCTTAAATTCAAGTTCTTCTGACATGTACCATATTTCGCTTAGATGACGACATGAAAATTGAATTCAGATCGACTTGAAACCTAATCTGGGTTTTTTTTTCTTTTTAAACTTTATCAGATTGAAAGATTGATTTGAAATTGATTTCAAATCAGCTTCAATTCGACGAGACGCGCTTGTAAGCAAGTTTTTAGGTTTCATATCACATTTTAAAGTTTCGAATGTCGCGTTTACATGCAAATTTCAAGTCGGATCATAAAAACTTAACTCAAGTCGAATTCAAGTCGATATGTGTTTCAATACACGATTTTTGGATGTAAACGAAGTAACTGACTAACAATAAAGATTTCCAATGAAACCTGTTTAATCAACTGGTTCTTGTTGTGTATTAATATCGATACACATTAAAATTTTACTTAAAATAAGAACACTGCCTATATGGCTTTGACATTTGGATATAGATATTAGAGCCTACTAGGATATGTTTCTGATTTAGGGAAATACTAATTATTTTCTTGTTGTGTGCTCTCAAAGAACCGGTTATTTTCGTAAACTATGTTTTAGTCATACGGTATAAATATGCTCTTTATCAGAAAAAACGAAAAAGTCCCTGAAATTATAATTTATTAATTTTGTTTGTTTGTTTTTTTTTCTTTTGGAATATGCATTTCCATGATTTTATTTCTTTTGACGACATTAAAACGGTTTTTTTTTTGTATATTTGTTACTCCTCCCCCGCTGTTAAATTTTTTGTTCTTTTTTTTCTCTCTCATTTATGCGATAACATAAATAAAATCGAAAAAAAATCAAAATAGAAAATCCAGATTTTTTGTTTTTTGCTTTTAGAAACATTAATTTTTTTTTTTATTTTTTTAGGAAAAATTTCAATTAAAAAAGTGTTACCATATCGAAAACATATTTTCCTTATATACTAAAAATTTGTCTTTGTTTTTGTTGTTAATACTTTTTAATTAAATATGGCGGCGTCATCATCACCTTGAACTGTATTTCTTGTGTGTGCTTTTTTTTTTCTTGATTTAATTATTTCGAAAATTAAATTGGTTTTTTTTTGTTTTTTTTTTTTTTTAATTGAATTTGTTCTAGAAACAATTTTGTATAAATTTTTATGAAGGCGTTTTTTTGATAACATATGTTTTTTTTTCTTTTCTTTGGAAATTATGTTTTAATATTTTAATAATGGTGTCGCATATTTTTTTTTTTTAGTTGTTATGCTGTTTTTATGTTGTACATAAATATATGCATTTATTTTGGCTTATCTTGTAATGTGTGAGTATGAGTGCCTGTTTTTTTTTTTTACCTAGGCAAGTTTTTGTTGTTTGTGTGCATTTTGTTTCTTAAAGTTTTTCAAAAACAAGCAAAACGATGACTTTTCTTTAGTGTTGGCAGCTTCTCGTATCATTTTTTATGTTGCGATAAAATGTAAATGTTATGTTTTTTTTATATTATTAATTTTTTTTTAATGTTTATCATAATTTTATTAAATTTTGTTTGATTGTGTGTGTGTGTGAAAAACAACATAATTATGGTAAACATTGATTGGGATTAGAAGATAGTGTTGCCAAAATCAAATTCTTCTAATGATTTTTGATATTTTTATGTAATTTATTACTTTTTTTTTTTTTTTTTTTTGAAATTAGGAATAAAATTATTTGGAATTGAATAATGACATATTATGCCTAAAAATATTATGTTGACCTATTTGGATTCTTTGTTAATATAGTTTTGATGCGTCATAATTACAAGTTTTGTTAAATTTCATCAATTCAAAATGAGCCCATTTTGATATATGTACGTGTATCATTTTTTTGTCATTCACTTTGGCTAGGGGAAAGGTGGCAGAACATAATAATAATAATCTTTAATATAAATTTAAGAATTGAAATTTTTTTTAATGAATTTATAGCGTTTTAGATTTCCCCCCTTAGAAATATATAGGGTTATCCAACATGGGTGATGTATGTTTAAAATTTGGAATGATTGAATTGTTTTCAATAAATTGATCCTCTTATTTGCAGTATGGCACGTAGCTCCATTCTGTTGGAATCATATTTCACTGAAATCAATGTTATTCAAATTTTGAAAGAACTAATCATTGATAATCATTGGCTGTAACGTGTGTTTCTTCAATATTTTAAAAGAAATAAGGATGGATCAGCTTAAAATGCACACAAAAGTGTTACCTTCTGAATTTGGTGAAACGTTTCTGGATTTTCATTTTCATCACTCCAAAATACGGCAATTTTGGAAATTGACGTAATCATTTAGGTAGAAATTAGTGTTATCACGGAAGAGTGAAAGCTAAATTTGGAAATTCTGAGATTTTAGCTTCACTCCGGGCATTTCTACGTTTTACCGGTGTCGCCCTCGTCATGTAAAAAATGATACTTTTCTGATTCTTCCACAAAATGAGGAACAACTTGCCCAGATGAACGGTTATGTCGACCATTAAATTTACGAAGTGCACGTTGAGTGTGGCGAATCGAAGACTGATTTTGAGAAGTTTTAATAACATTGTTCTATGATAAAATAGCAGACTATGTTGAAAAATGAAATAACAATGACAGATGTCATAATATTAATAAACGTGGCTACAATACAATCCATATTAAAAGTTTTATCACACCTATTGGATAACCCTTTCTGTATAATCATAATTTGTGACAGACGAAATAATCAAATATTTTAAATCAATAATAAAAAATAAATCAATTTGAAAATAACTTATTTAAAGCAATTTTCTAAAATATTTTTATATGTATTTTTCTTTTTTCTTTTATCTAAAAACTTATCGTACTGAAATTCTTTTACGACCGACATTTTGTAATAAATAAAATTAAAAAAGAAAAGAAAGGTTAGTGTCACAAATCCGCCAACGTTATTTTTTTATTTATTTTTTTTCTTTTCATTTAGCAAAACGTGTCTAACGGACTTTTGATAAAAATGAAAAAAAAACAAACTTTAAAAATCATTTTTAAATGGCGTACATTTTTTTTTGTATTTTATAATTTCTAATTATTTTAATTTTATTTATTTATTTTGCAAAAAAAAAAGATTAAATTAATGAATTCAATTCGAATAAATTTATTTTAAATAAAATTAATTAATTTCAAATTAAAAAAAAAAAGTCTGCAATCATTTTTTTTTCCAATAAATGAAATAAAAATTAATTGTTAAAAAAAAAGTCAAATTAAAAAGAATATTTTTCTCTCTCAGAAAGGAAAAGTTTTTTCTTTCTTGTCTTATTTTGTTGTTTTTGGGTATGCCCTGATTGCCCCTTTCCTCGTGGAGTACGTTTTTTTTTTTGTTGTTTTTATTAAAATTTCTGGCAATCCGCCCAAAATTTAAAGCGCATGAGCTCTTATTTGTAAAAAAAAAATATAATAGTTGTAATATCTCTATATATACATATTTAAGATATTATTTGTATATATAGTCTTAAGTACAGAGTGTTTATAAATGAGTAACTAATCTAATAAGAATTTGTAATTAAACTTTTATTCAGATTAAATTCTTGGAAAGAAATTATAATCTGAATATTTCACAGTGGACAGCTTAAGTTCAATTGGAAGTCTAAGTTGAAGTTGAGGTTTAAAATGAATTTCACAGTGGCTTAAGTTAAACTTAAGTTTATAACTTAAGTTTTTCTTAACTCAGTTTGAGAAACTATTATTAAATTTTTGTATTAATTTTTATATTTATTTTAACTTAAAAAGGCGTCTTTATATTTTAATTATTTTTAAATTTAGTTCTTAATTCATTTTTTTAAGAAATAAGTACGAAAATTTTACGTTTTGGTAGAACCAATGCCTTCTAGATCTCTTATCAGGCCAGCACATAGAAGATAATGACGTATTTTTTTTTTGGGTCTATGTGCTGGCCTGATGAGATATCTAGAAGGCATTTGTAGAACCAAAAAGCATACAATAATGAGAGTTTCCAATTTGGACACGTCTGCAAGCGTCACATTATTAGTAGTATTTGTTAAAATGACTATGATATAAAATTTCATATATTTACAGTCTTTTTTTTACAAATACTTTATAAAATCAAGGCACGCTTTGCAGCGCTGCAAACGTCTCATCAATTTATATAGAAATGATTACATAGAACGTAGAACTTAAGTCCGAGATCTATCTTAACTTAAATTAAGACTTAAGCTCTGACTGTAAAATTAGGCATTAGTATTGTAAGTGTTGTAAGCATTGAACACAAAATTATGACTTTGAATGAAAAAACGATATTGATAGACTAACAATTTAAATTGATTATTATGGAAATACGTTAAATACACTGTTGCCATCTAATGAGCATTTCACTAAAACATTTGAATTCTCATTATAGAAAATACATATGAATTTGTTTAACCAAATTTGTGGAAAAAATGAAAAATTTAACTCGATTGGCGCCGAATTTACCTGCACTTAGAAGTTAGATCTCTGAAACAGGGTCAGAATCTGTATAAAATATCCTAGTCTGTCGAAACTTTTATAAATAACCAAAAAACTAGTTTTTCTATGACTATTAAAATGATTATCAATTGGATGAATTCACTTTATAGTAAAAACCCAAAAGATTATCAAAGCTATCATCTCCACTTATCGCCTATTTTCACAGATCTAACAATTCAAAATAATTCCGACTTTAATTCGGATACGGGAGTTTTGGATGAGCCGAATACTAAAACTTCTTATCTCTGCTGTGTTAATTTTTGTTTTGCGATTTCGATATATCCATTCTTAAAAATATATAACCATATGGAAAAATACATGAAATAACAAAAACCATAAAAAACAAAAGTGATAAGTATTAAAAATAGGATACAACTGAATTTGGTAAAATAATTGAAAGATTTAACACAGTTGTAATGATTTGATAATATTAGTAGAAGAGGAAAAAAGGCAAATGAACAGCAGTAGAGATAGTATAGAATGGTCTAGTTGGTTAAGACCTTGACCTCGCCTCATGAGACTGATGAGACCCTCGGTTCTTCACTTTTTTCTCTACTTTTCTTTGTCTTACAATGACGTAGTTTTCACTTGCTTAACTCAATGCAATTGTTGTTATTTTGTTCTAATTGGTGAATTTGTTTTATTCCCTAACTTTGGTTACTTTGTCAATCCAGTATTCGGTTTGTTTATAATTCCTAATTCCTAATTTAACGACACCCTATTCCATGAAAATTCAAATTGAAGAAGAGAGAATCTAAAAAAAAGTATTAAAGAGAAAAGCGATTATTGGAAGAAGAAAAAGAAATAACTGAAAGAAAAATAAAATTTATGTATAGAAATTCTACGTGAATTTAATAAATTTTATACAAAATGAAAAAATATATACATATGTATATATTTGACATTATTATGTATAAATTTATGTACGAATATGTATATTAAACAAAATTTAAATAACAAAAACAAAATAAATAAACACAAGAAATTCACGAACACACATTGGAACGTGTGTGTGTGTGTGGGACATGTGTGCATGCGGATATCCATTTAGGAAATTTAAAATATTATTATTATGTTTATTATCACAGTTATTTTGTTGTTCTATTTTATTTTTGTCTCGTTTCATCTTGTTTATTTTAATTTAACTAATGATGAGACGAAATGAGTCTTTTTTGCATTTAAGTTGAATGGAAAACATGGAAAATGGAGCGGTAAGGTTACAAAAAAAAAAAAAAATTTCAGGGCAAAAACTTGTTTTTTTTTTCCTTTTCTTTTAATTATAATCAATTTACAGAAAACGAAAAAGATAAGAGAAACTTTGATTCGAAATAATTTAAGAAAATTATATTTTAATTTTCTTTCGAAACGTTGTTGCAATTAAAGAAATTAAATTATGATGAAAAAATTTTTATTTAATAAATATTTTTTTTTAATTTAGTTTAAAAAAAGAAAAAATTTGTTCTATTTTAAAATAAGTTAAATTAAAAAAAAGAAAGAAAGAAAAAAAAAAAGTAAAGAAAAAAGAAGAAAACTAGTACGCACGATGATAGAAAATTTGTATTGTTAAAGAAAAAGAATTTAAAAGAAAAAAGAATAAGAAACAAACAGAATACTATAAATCAGTATGTGGCCAAATTTTATGATACCATGGGCTGGAAGATTTGAGTTTCCGTATATAATATTATGCAGTAGAAATGTTCACCTTTTTTTCTTTTCTCGCTCGCTTTTACTCCAAATGATTAAAGTCTAAGTGTCACAGATTTCGGAGATAATTAACTCCGCCGTTCAATCAATGAGATATAATAATTTAACTTTTATCTCGGTTAGCATTTCAAATTTACTTTATTTGTGGGTAAATTGATTTTTCGGAAAAATAATTAAATGATTGCTTATCAGTTGATTATTATCAACACATCTCCACATCACTTGTAAAGTATATTATAGGCAAAGGAAAAATAAATTATGAAGAACCGGGATCCGGATTTGAACCAGAGTCTCATCAGTTTCTAGAAACGAGGTCTAAACCAACTCAACTCACACTGAACTTATTTATTTGCCTTTTCTATAAATTCTAAATATTATTCAAACAATACCACAGTTATTCTAAATATTATAATTATTCTACAACCATTCAATTTTTAATGCCAATTATTTGTATTAAAAACCAAAACGCTTATAGCTCCTACAATAGTATGGACTTCGAACGAAACGAGATTTTCCATTTAAAATTGACATTAGCGTAATTCAATGCGTAAAATTGCACTTGTGATTTCGTTTTGTGCGTGATTCGGGATATTATAAACAACTGAAATATCCTTCTCTGATACTTTACCATAGGCGATACAAAAACAAAAGCCCTAAGTACTAATTCGAATGTGTGTTACGTACTTTAGAAAAAAAAAAGCAAAACTAGAATTTTATTGCATGTGAATTGGTTTTCCTATTATTGTTTGCTAAATTATTCTTTTAAGAAGAAATCACAATTTGTTTTTTTATTTATGATTATTTAATAATAATTATTCTTTTTTTTTGTTTCTTTCAAGAAATTATAATAATTTAATAATAACATTAAACTAGCCTTGGAGAGTATTTCTCTTGACTTTGTTTGGCAATTTAAAAGAATCGTGATTCTTTCAAATAAAATATGTTTTTTTTTCGACTTTGTCGGATGATTAATTCGACAATTTTTTAATTAAAAATATACAAGCAGAAAAAAAAGAATCGAAATTATTTTTTTTATTTTGTATTAAATGTTTGTGATTTGTTTGTGGTGTATTATGTTTATGCCCCCTATGGTAGGTACTATCCAGAGGGTATATTAGTTTTGTCACTAGATTTGAAACGTATAGAAATATTCATTCAAGAAGGATTTCAAGGCTATAGATGTGTAGAGATAGAGAATCAAAAGCAATATCGATTTATGCATGTCCGTCCGTCCGTCCGTGTACAAAACAACTCAAAAATGCGTTATCCGATTTTGATGAAATTTAAGTTGTTTATTCCTTAACTAACTTAAAGTACAATTTGATCAGACATGACTGTCACTCGTGTTTAATACATAGCTGATTGCTCACAAAAATTTTGAATAATTTTTCAGTTTGACTGACAAACGATCAGTTTTTACATTCACACTGGTCAGTTTTTTCTCAGTTGCTCTAAAGTTGATGGAAAACTGATCAAAGTGAGTCCTATTTAATTATTACATTTCAGCTAAATCGACCAAGAAGGAAAGAGCAAAGTTATAAAGCAAAAACCATAGTGACCAGAAAGTTTTGTCGTTCTTTTAATGGTTTTTCAGATTTAATTATCGGCTATAAACCGATTTCCAGTTAATGTTTTTTGTTCCAAATACAAATTACGTCATTCGATTTTTACGAATGAAATTTAATATAATATTTTATTGGAAATTTTGTAAATAAATATTAATTTTAAATAGAATTGTTTTATATAGTTCTTAAGAATTACTAATAATTATAAAATGATAAATATTCAAAATATCATCGTCATCGCTTTGCGTTGAGTTTTTCTCCAATCATATTATTCTGTTTAATTTATAATGCCAGATTAAATTGGAATTTTGGACTCCTAATGTGCAAGAAAATATTTAGTAATAATAAGATATCGGGTGAAATATAACAATCTATAAATACAGAGTATAATTACTGATATTGGAAACCTCCTGGAAGCCGAATTTCATCCGGATCAATCGAATTATTTAACACAAATTTGAGCTTATCTTTTTATATTATAAAGAAAAGAAATTTTATTTTATTTATTCTATTTATTTTATTCTTTAGGCACGATATTGATTCAATTATCTTAATTTAGAACTATGGGAATTGTGTATGCCATTTTCGGACTTATGCTTGATTCTGAGCATGCATTTTTATGTTGATTGGTTTGACTCTTGTATAAGCTTATTAACTATTTTTATACTAACTTATGGAATTTTAATTTTTTATTTGTTGTCTTATTGCTTGCTTTAAGCATTTATTATAAATAAATAACTTGAAATACGCTAATTCGAGAGTGACTGACAAGCGTGATAACCGTTTTATATTTTCTGAGTAATGTCATTGATTTATATTATTAAACGCCTAAAACTCCTTCACAAATGTAAAATCATAAATATCTATCATCGAAGAAGCGTCTCGTGTATATTTATACACAAGGAATAGATTGCAGAATAGCATTTTTTGGTTGTTGTTATTGTTAACAGTTCACGAGTACAATTTTGTTTACATTTTTATTGTAAACAATGTAATAGGGAAGAAATATTGTGTACAATTCTAAGACACTGTTTATATTTGACATTTATCCATCGTATAAAATTCTTCCTCTTTTACACTTGGCATAAATCCTACTTTCCTATAAAAAGTTATCACATGGAGAAATTACAAAAATGTTTACACTTCAGATAGAAATTCGGCAAATAAATATCAGATTTATAAGTGTCAGATGTTTTTCGTCATTTTAGGAATTCGATGATGTGTCATGACCCCAAACAATTACAAAAAAGAAAATTTTCAGACAAATTATATCATTTTTTTTCCTTTAATTCTTAATCATTTATTTTTTTTGTTGCGTGCCATTGTTTTGCACAACTAAAGATTTTCTTCATGGCTTCTTCTTTCCACCACTTGTAAACATCTTTGAATCATGACAGTTTCTTTACTTGCATATTTAAGTGCTTTATTTGTACTTATTTTCAGGTTTTTAATGTTTTCATTCTTACTTGTGTAAATTGCATAATTCGAATTTAACGGTTTTTTAAACATGAAAAAATATAATTCTTTTTGATTTAATTTGTTTGCTTTATACTTTCGTAACGAATTTAATTTCATTTTTATTAAAAAAGAAATTTATCCAAAAAATATATATTTTTGGCAAAAAAAAATCAATATGAAATTTTTATCATAATTTCTTTCTTTTTTTTTAAGTTTCTTTAATATTTATTAACCACATTTTAAAGGGAAATTCTATTTTCATTTTTGCATATAAATTTGATTTTTCTTAAACTTTTTTTTTTCATTCATTTTTTTTATTCCCGCCGTTTGTATCTTTATTTTGCAAATATTCCAAGAGTTTGCGCAGATAACCGACATTCATTTTTATTCTATATTAAAAAAAGAAAAAAATTACAATAAATAAGAAACTAAAATAAAACGACAACTTGTTCATCATTTTAATGAAAAAATATTTCAAAGAAAATTTTCCGTTTATAAATTTTTTCTTTTTACTTTTTAAATATGGCTTCCGGAATTTATTAAAAGTTATTTATTTATATTTTTATTCTTTCAAAGAATGTTTGTTATTCTTGCATTTCTTTATATTAAAATTGTATAAAAAAACAAATTATTCAATATAGTAATATTCAATAGAATTGGAAAAACAAAGTGGTGTCAAAAGAAACCACTTTTTTTTCGCTAATTAATTCTTACAAGAAGCTCCTATGTCCCCCCAGGTTATGATTTTTGATAAGGTTTCTTAAAAGTGTTTCGGTAGAAGTTTCCCCTTGTGTTCTCATTTATTCAAATTACATCTTCGACTATAAAATGGAACTCCGTTTTAGATTCTTTAGGATTTGGATTTCAAGATAATTGTATTTTCCTGTTTTTTCAACATTGCTTAATGCAAGCAACAATCATTGTATTAGGAGGCCTTTCAAATGTCTTTTGCTCAAGCAAAAATCAAACTCCTTTATGTTATCATTCGCCAACCTCAACATTCGGGAAACTGGTTCGTTTCTACCGTACTCAGTTTTATGATGACTAATTTTGAATATTTCTACGGACCACCGTAAAGACCGTGTATTAATGTTAAGATGCATTTTCTCCAACAAAAAGGGGGGGGGGAAGTAAATAGAACCATTCAGGGTTTGACTTACAAAAACACCACATCCGTTACTACGCGATGCATTAGTTGGTCTTCAGTATACCTCCTTTTTTTTATTTGTATTTTTACTATTTTTTGTTATAGATTGAGTTAGTTAATTTATCGAATCTTAAAATTTAGGTAAATACATTAAAATCTGGTTTTTCCAAATTGTCTTTTAAGTAAACGTTCTCTTAAAAAATAATTCTGCATTTTTTACACAAAATGTTAAATTGAAATGGAAAAAATTAAAGGTGATAATAGAAAATTGAATTTTTTCCGTTCTATTCTGACTTGGAAAGAAAAGATCAAAAATATTGTAGTTTTTTTGGAACAGGTTTTTCATATTAGAAACAAAAACCGGAATTTGTTCATTACTCCATCTGTTATGAAAAAGTAAATAGGGTTTTCTTTAAATATTTTGGGTTCGAAGCTGAACTTATTGAAAATGTTAAATACAACGATAATTTAATATAGATTTTGAAATAAACAATCAATTAAATATTATCTATTTTTCTTTTTTAAACCTCTTTACATTATTTAAAAGAAAAATTCAACAAAGGAAAACGATTCTAATTTAGGAAAAAAACCAAATTAACAACTAATTGAACATCAAACAGAAAAAAATAGATTTCAAAAACAAATTTTTCAAATAAAAATGAAGAAATTACGATTAATTTGCCTTTCTAAAAAAAAAGAAATATCTAATATAGTAAACCATTAAACTTTCTTATAAACACTGCGTTTAAACCAAAAATATTAGTGAAGCATTTTTCATTAAACAATTTATAGCTGAAAATAACTTATTTAATATCCAAAAATGAATCAGATCATTTGTACTAAATTTTATCAAGATCGGTCAGCGCGTTTTAATTGTGTCTACAAAAGAATGCCTATGCATAAATTGTAATACATATCATAATGGACAAAATTGTTGGCTTTGTAATTTAAGGATGTTAGCTCTTAAGTTGTTTGACACATCGTGGCAGCATTATTAATAAGTTTGCTTTACAATGGGTCGATATGTGTAACGCAACAATTTCCTTTGAAAGCCCAGTGTCTCATATATGTGACACTTAGATACTGCAATGCAAATTGAGCAATCAAATTGTCATTTTATTTGTAACTTTTGAATTTTTATATATACAAGTAAGATGATGTGTTTATAAATTGAAGATTTATGAAAAACTTTGGTAATTATGAAAGGCTTCGTTGCTCACTGTCTGAGGTCATTATCTCAAAATTAATTAGGTGTTTCTTGTTAAGCATACTCATCTTAGCTCTTTATTATATTCTATATGTGTAACGTGACAGTTTGTGTAAATACTGCAAAAGAAAGTATGGTCTGTAGCGGCCGATTTGCCCCCAAGACCCTGGTAGCGAATGTATTAAAAATTTAACCGACTTGCGGTTGAATTAAAAGTATAAACAACTAATGTCTTCTGGCACCCCTGTTCATATGTATGAAATTAAATGTAAGGCAATTACCGGCTTGTTATATCATTTTGTGGTTTTACATTTACTTAAAAGTGGTATAAGAAAGTAAAAATAAAAATGACATGAAACAGAGCAGACATAATGAATTAATTTAGTTGTTTTGATTGAAAGAGTGTTGATTAACTCTTATCCGAAATATGTTTTGTTTCATTTATTTCTTATTTTTAATATTTAAATAAAATTAAGTAAAATAAAATTAAAATCTTAATTATTAAAAAAAAAAGCATGGTTCTTGTTTTTTCCATAGTTTTTTTCTTTTCAAGAAGACACATTTTTTTGCATAATTTATTTTTATTTTTATTTTTTTATTTTTTTTTTTGCAACAAAATGACATTGACATAAATTTTATTTAGTTTTTTTAAAATAATTATGACAAAAAAAATATATAAAAATATAGAAACTAAAAAAATCACAAGAACCCAATTTTTATTGAGACATTTTTTTAAAATACAAAAAAATATAAATATTTCCTTATTTCACAAAAGTTTTTATTATAAAACATATAGAAGCTTAAAATCGGTCTATACCCGATTTTTTGATGCAACATAATAGAAATAAGACTTGTAATTAGTTAGCTAAGTCATTCCAATGAAACTTTAGAAACTAAAGAAAACTTAATTTTGCTCTATAACTACGTCTTTATGCACTATTCTTGAATTTTCTTTTTCTACTTCATATTACCCTACAGATGACTGTTCTTTTTGAATTTTACTGAAATATGATTTCGCATTTTTTATTCAAATTGGTCTAAGTTGTAGAATAAGTATAAACTAAACGTTTTTTTTATAATTTTGCGTAAAAGAGGAAGTCACGTATGCCAGAGAACTTTTACCCTAATTTCCTAACTTTGAAGTTAAAAATGGACGAAAAATTAATGAAAAGAACAAATGAACAGCACTTTATGAAAACGAAAGTGGAAATTAAAACGCTGGTAAAAAGACAGCTGATTAAAAAAGCAATTTTTCATCGTTGAAACTAAAACTATCTTTAAAATAGGTTAATTCTTTTTAGTAAAATTATTTTCTTCATTCTAATGATCGTCCTGGAACTACTGCTTAAAGAATATAATCTTCAAATGACTACAAAACTTTCCAAATTAGGTTAAAAAACTGAAGACAATTCCAAAAATGTATTTATTTGTTTCGGTACTTCTTTGAACTTTTACTGAAACATAATGATATCGTGTATTTATTTAGCCATTGTATGGTATGTTATTAATTTCTATGAAATTTCTGTACAAAATTTTGAATTAAATCCAGAAAACGACCAAGCTTTGTATGGTCAGCCTGGCATATTTCCTTTATGACTTCATTTCTCGAAGCCTCATATATGGTAGTAACTAATTTTTTCAAATTCAATATCAGAAATGGAATCTTGTAAAATTCGGTTAAGACGAAAGTGAATCTAAAGTGTATTACAATTGCTATACGATCTCGGTCAAATCGAGTTACACGATTTCATTCCTGAGCAATGTTCAAACACATGCCTGAGTTGTAACGTGTACCTTGACGGGGACATGTAAAAATAGATATAATAACTTTTGATTCTCGACAATCCGTTCTACAATGATTATTTCTCTGAGTTAGCAAAATTCAGTGACAAAACAAATATAATATATATCTGGCATTCTACCATAGGGTATGAGAAGTTAACCTAAATGGAAAATTCAATTTTATTTTATTCAGTTTCGTGAATTACGTGCCGCCTTTGTAAAGTAACCAAAGTGTGGTCATTTTAAAATAAGCCACTTTTTATTATTTATAAAATAAAAAAAAAGAAAATAATCAAAAATGTTTTTGTGATAATAAATCTTGTTTATTGTTTTTTGATAAAAAAAAAACATATTTTATTATCAAAATAGAAATTAAAAAGAAATAATCATGAAATTTAATGCATTTTTTTGGTTTTCAAATTAGGCTTTTTTTCTCCCGAAAAAATTTTGTGCCGAAATTTTCCTTTCAATTTTCTTCTTCTTTTTTCTTTTTTCTTTTTTTTATTATACACACTTTTTTGTTGGCTTCGATAAACATGCATCATGTAAACGGAATTTCAAAAGGGGAAGGAGGAAGAAAGGGGAAACGGGAAATTATTTGTGTTTGCGTGAGAAACACTTTTTTTAAAATAACAAAGTAATTATGAATTTTCAAATTCTATTATTTCGATTTCCATTTGTCATGGAATTCTTTCAAAGTTACAACAATTTTTATTATCATTTAATTGTGAAAATGGAATGAAATGCGACATTTTAATGGCGATTAAGAATTGAAAGAAAATGGGGTTATTACCACTGTGTTCAAAAACTAAGGTGAATTTTGTTTTAAAATTAACAATTTTTATTTATTCTTCCAAATCGATTTCGTCCCCCCCAGCTACAATACACTTATGCCAACGTTTTTTCCAAACTTTGAAGCATGCTAAAAAGTCGTCCTCAGGTTTAGCCTTCAATGCGTGTAGCGATTCACGTTTGATCTCTTCAATCGACTCAAAACGATTTCCTCGGAGTGGTCTCTTGAACTTTGGGAACAGCCAGAAGTCACACGGTGCTAAATCAGGCGAATACGGTGGTTGTGGAGAGACATGAGTGGAGTTTTTGGTGAAAAACTCACGCTCATCAATTGACGTCGATGGTCGTCCAGAGCGTTCCAAGTCATCAACACGTTTTCTGCCTTCTTTGAAGTCTTTGTACCACTTGTAAACATTTTTCTGTGACATAGTCTCGTCACCGAAGGCCTTTTGTAACATTCGATACGTTTCAGCGGCGGAAATTTCAGTCCGCAAGCAAAATTTAATAGCACTTCTTTGCTCAACAAAATTCGACATCGTAAAAATCGCCAAATTCACTTTTGTTTGTTCACAAAACCCAGCGTAAACTTAAAACTAATGATGATATTGACATGTAATTTGTCACAGATGTCACTAACAGTCCTACCAACTTGAAAAAAAAATTCATTTGTCCGATTCGGTTAACGCGGGAAGTTTAAATTCACCTTACTTTTTGAACACAGTATATATATATATATATATATTTTTTTTTTAAATATTCATCGGAATTTGTTTTTGATTTATTTTAATAATGTAAAGTAGAAATATGTCCCTAATTCGGTCCAATATTGAATGGGTTTTTAATGAAATTTGGAAGGTATATTTTGACTTGATCAATCTTAAAGAAACGATATGTCTCCGTGCCGTAAGGGGGTTGCAGAGAGCTGCATAAATAGGAAAACGTCTCTAATTCTAGGTTAATGAATGGTAAATTTATCGCGTGAAAAAGGTGATGCGTAAATCGAGGGACGACTTTATGTTTAAAATTGATAATCATCTATATTGAAGTCAGAAACACACTTCAATTTAGATGATTATCAATTTCAATTTCTGGTCATTTTATTTGCTAAATATTCTGTTCCGGAGTAGAACATAGCTGATAAAACACCGGGCCTAAAAAATTATGAATAAATGCATTTATGGTATTATCGCAATGACTGGGTTCATATTGTTTGTATTGTATCCACCACTCCACTGTAAAGATTGTATAACACTTATTCGTAAAGATCACATCGGAATGATGTGACTGAACTTGGGAGCATTTATCCTATTCTATAGAAATCTGATTTTTCGCAATAAAATCAAAAAAAGTGGTTAAAAGAGAAAGAAAATGGACAAACAAAAATATGAGCAATAAAATCGGTAGAAGACAAAAGGAAACATAAATAACCAAAAAAAAAAGAACTTGCAATCAAGTTTGTTTTTTTTTCATACGAAATGAAAATGGCAATGAAATGTGTTTGGTTTTTCTTTCTATTCATACACTCTTTCTCTCCCGCGCTCTCTCTCTTCTTTTCAATATTTTGTTGTTTACTTTTAATGGAAAACTACTAAATTTTGTATTTTTATTGTATTTAAAATGAAGAAGTTTAAAAATTAAAAAAACATTTTTCTCTCTACAAAATATTTTCCATCTTTTTTTTCTCTCTCTTTGTTTTTCAAGGAAAAAGTTTTATAAAGACTTAGTACCGAAAAAAAAAAGAAAATGGGAAACTGCAAAAAAAAATATGTATAAAGGAAAAATCCTGACTCAATCGAATTTTCCTTCTTCTCATTCCCGTAGTGTGTGTGTGTGTGCTTTTATGTGTGTTCTTGGGATATTAATGTTTTTTTTTTTAGGGTCTTTTTTAGCCTTTTTTTTTTTTCTTGTCATGTCTTTCACCTCTAATCTCTTTTGTCCACACATTTTTTCTTTATTTCAATTTCCCTTTTTATCCTCTCTAACTATTTATTTTTTTTGTTGAATTTTCAGAATTTCCCTGACAAAAATATCTTCCGGAAAAGTTATTTTCTTTTTTTTTTCTTTTTGTTATACGATTTTTCTTTTCTTGGCAAAAGTGTTGAAGAAAAAAGGAAGAAAAATACAAGAAAACTATTTTAGGGAAAATAATTTTACCGAAATTTTAATCAATTTTGTGTATTACTAATGGAATTAGATTTCATGTAAGAAAAACTGAGTGAAATTGTGCAAAATTGATTGCTGTGTGGTGTGTAATGGAATTCTCCTCAGTTAATAAGAAACAATACATAAAATAACAAAAGACATTTCACGTAGTCTTAACATTTTCATTTGATTATATAAAACTAAAAAGCAACATGATTATTGACCCGAAATCGATTATCAATTATGTCCCAATTTTCATGAGAGATAATCCGACCTTCGCCAAACAGTCAGTGTGTGCATGAGTCGGAAAAATAAGATCAATTCTTTTTAAGCACACATCAAGTTTGATTTACATGCTTGTTCTGAGCACAGTCATAACGGTTTAATGACGTCACTGTCATAACTTTCTTTTAAAGATTAATTTGTATTCTGACGCGTTCATAACTCATACAATTGTCATAAAAAATTATCACAAGTTCTGACCGAAAATATTTTAAATCATAACGATGTGATTTAATTGATAAATATGGAATAATATGGAAATAGTTTAAACTTTTATAAATTCTTATTTTGGACATAATTATGACCAGTCGTCCGCCAGAATAGGAATTTTCTCGGCTGTCATAATATTTGTAGTTGAAAATTTGTTATCGACTAAAAATTTCTCACAACGCCAGAATAGGACTGTTAGTCTATGCACTTATAAATTTTTATATTTTTTTTTGAAATGTCAATTTTAAGTTTCATGTATCATATATGTCATGTATGACATCTAGAAGAGTAAATAAAAAAATTACCCTAATTAAAGTCGTCTCTCTTAGAATATAATTGTACTTTTCTTACGCGGTATATTTTTTGCCTGTTTATGCGGTATTTTTTATGTGCGGGGTGAATTTACGAGAATTTTGACATTTGTTGCAATTAATAGTGATGAAACTCTTTAACAAGAAACGGCATTATGACACCTGTCAAATTTTGAGCTACTGTCGTTGACAAAACGAAATTGTCATGAAATCGTACATTTTTGTGGATGCATTCTTTATTTAATTCATAATTAAATTCCTTGTCGAATGAGGTGTATTATGAGTCATATCTGTAAGTAGGACCCAGAGTACCCGAGATATAAGCATATTTTAATTTACACGAATTAAATCCGGCATCTTTTTATTGGGACACATTTTATATTTAAATCGTTTTTCTTTATTTTATTCTTCTTCTAATAAACTAATTTAAAATAATATATTCAAGAAGAAAAAGAAATTCCTAAATTTCAAATAATTAAAGAACTTTTTTTTTGTGTGTTTTTAATTTTCTTCTTTTAAAAAAACACACATGCTGATAAATATTTTTCTATAAATATAATTTCTATTAAATATTTATCATCGGGGAAAATACGAAGAAAAAAAAACACAAAATTTTTCTAAAAGTGAAATCGATTTTCTTTCTGCGCGAGATGAAAACAAGAAAGGAAACGAAAAAAAAATTGTAAACACCAATTTCATCAAAATTTAATCATTTTCATTTTAAAAATTTGTAATTTTGATTTTTAAACAAATAATTTGAGAATTTCTCTTTTTTAATATTTTATAATTTTTTTGTTTCTTCTTATTTTTAAAATCTATTTAAATAAACTTTTGCAAGAACAGGAAATAATAGGGTAAATTCTCCTACCATGATTTGCAACGGATTTGTAGTTTTTTTTTTTTTTTAAATTGTGTCTATTTTCAAAATTTCTTAGTGCTGCCTAAATTACTCTTGAGATTTCAGTCTATATCTAATTTTAATATTTATAATGAAATTAAGTTTCTCGGGAATAAGGTGGTTACAAATTTAAAATGTCTTAATTTTGTTTAGACAATTACTCTTTTGTATATCATACGTAATCAAAAACTTGTAAAAAATCAAAACCTTTTTTTTGGATATGAAAGGCTAAATTAAAGTGTAGTCGATTTATAACAATGTTCACATTTCTATAGTTTAGTTATTATGCATTCCTCTAAATTTGGTCTGTCATCAAAATTGAACATTTAGAAAAATCCGATTATCGGAATATTTTTCAAATGACTGACTACTAGTTTTTCATTTGTGAGTCATGGTTTATATGTAACCCCACGACTCCATTGGACTTATTTCAAGACTTATTTTCAGTCAGACTGAAGAAAAAGTCTAATTTTTTGAGTCCGATTAAAAATAAGTCTTGAAATAAGTCGTGTGGTTAAAACCATAAAAACTCTGAAAACACAATTTTTATATAACACGGTGCAAAAATTGGAAATACTCTTTTAAAACGAGTTTTCCACATAATAAAGAACGTATTTATTCTGTTATTAGAAGGGTTGTAAGTATTTACGTTCCAGCTATCAGCATTTCTGGCATAAAAATTAAAATTGGTCTACCACCAACTCGCCAACAAAACTTAATAACACATTATGAAAAAATCCATGAAATTATGACTACCTGTTGGCAAAAAAAAAATGCTCAATGTGCAAATTATTAATTTCCCTAGTTTATAGTTTCATATTTATTTTGAAAAACATTTTAGTGATTGTCCATTGATGTGTTTACTCTATATTACCAATTCATCTTCTTCTTGTCTTACCCCTTTTTTTGTTTAACTCCTCTTCTAAAACGGCGAAAAAATATCCAAGTTCAATTTCAGTTTTGTATCAAATTTTCGAAAGCAGCGTAAAAAAATATGCTGTAATATTTAATCTCTCATGTTTCTCTCTTTTTTTTATGGTTTTTTTTTGTATAAATAAAAAAAAAGCATAATTCTCTTTAAGAGTAATTCTATTTATAAAGAAAAACAACAACACAAATGATACTGTCGCTTTTTTGTTGCTTTTATTCTCTCTCTTTATTTTGTTTTTTCTTTCTCTCTCTTTTATTTTCTTGCGTTAAATTTAAAGCTTTCCATTTTCATTATTTTTGTTTTGTTTGTTTCACTTTCTTCTCCACACTCTGTTTTTACCTGTTTCGTCGCTTTTAGTTGTTTCCTAGTTCAAATAAGTTTTTTTTTTCCTTTTGTTTTGCTTCTCGAAAATCGTATTTTTTTTCTTTTCCTTCTTGGTTATTATTCTTTTTTTTTTGTTTTTGTTTAAAAAAATCCTCTCTTTTAAAATAAGTATTTTGATAAATATGTGCTGCGAAGAGAGAAAATATATGTTTGAGAGATTTTATGTATAATTTATTTAGAAATGCTACTTTAAGGGCTATGAATTGCGACATCCACCTTTAATTTATAACTTGGAGTGTAAATACCGCGGGATTCACCTATATTTGAAGTAGGTTTTAAATTTTAAGCCATTTTGAGTGAAATTTAGACAAAATATTGTATATTGTTATTATTAACACATTCTACCCGGCTTGGGCCTCCGGTGACCCACACTTAATTTTCGACAATTTCTTAAGAATTCATCCTTTGAAGCCATCGTACATCGTACATCGTACATCGGTAAAATAATTACATATAATAAGAATATGAAAAACCGCTCCAGGTAGAACGTGTTAATGTTTTTTACCGAGAGATGTCCAACCCCTATGTGAACAGCCTTATTTATCTTCAGTGTTGTTATTGTAGGTAAAATTGAAGAAGAATACATCAAAAGAGTATAATGTGTAGAAATATTAATACACAAATTAGTTGAATGCACAGTCAATAGAAATCTTTATATGTACTTAGTCTATGGTATGAGTTTAGTTAAAATCAATAAAATAAAGGCAAAGAGTAAACAAGTGTCCTTATTCGCTTCCTTCCTTGGTAATGCTCGTTGCATGGCATTCAGAGCCAAAGGTGGTTTCCATTCACACCTTTTTAAAGTACTAATTAATGAAAAATATTTGGTGGAAAAACTGATTCTACCTGCTTAACCAAATTCATTTAAGTAGTCAGATTAGACTCCCCAAATTTTTCCGCTAATTGGATTTTGTATGTGATTTGGTCGTTTGAGAGATTTGTCTTTAAATGTCAAACTTTTAGAATTTTGGCTTTATATTCAAAAGGTCAGGTTATATTGTATTATAATTAAGAGGTTGACAAATAGAATATAAAAATTGTTTTTTTTGCTATTTAAGTACTTGATAAATTTTAATGTAGAGCTACTACTATTAATAACTGGTAATTTGCATTCTCTCTTTTAATTCAACTTTTTTTTCTTACTTCTTCCCTCTGCTCCACATTTGTCATTAGTTTTCACGGGTTTTCTTGCATTTAAGTATGTCGCAATCCATCACCGAAAGTCTCTGCACTTGGTTTCTACGTGAATAGGCCGAATAGTTCCTTGAGTAACAATATGCAGTCGTTTATGAAATTTTCATTTTCGATCTTTATTACCATAACATTGCATTGCATTGCATATGATATACGCTTTTTATGTTTATGAGAAAATTTATGCTGCGTGTGAATTACGCATCGTAAAAAAGTAGTAAAATGCATTGTAATGCATAATTTTTTTTTTTTTTGTACTTAATATCCGAGATAAGAGTTTGTACGAGCGAGTATGTCTCGTTTTTTGGCATAAAAAAGGTTTAATTTCGTTTTTTTCGCATAGCTTTTAGCATATTTCATTTAAGAAAGCTTTTGGAAATTTATCCAAGAATATTTTTGTTGTTTTAGAAAAGAAAAAAAAGCCAAGAAAGTTTTTTCTAATGAAAAATTCATTATTATTTATATTTTCCGGAATTAATTATTATTTAATTTTTCTTCTTTTTTTTTTTTTTTATAAAAATTAACATAAGAGACTAACAGATGTCGCAATTGTTTTTAAAGTTTCATTTTCATCGAAATAATAATAAGGCGAAAAATAAATGAAATTGAAAGAAAAAATAATGAACGTTAATTTTAACGCGCAGCTTGTTTGCCGTCGATGTAATGGAGGACCCGAAGAGTATTTGTTGTGTTTTATTCGATTGGACCCACTTGACGTTGGGGGGTCAGTGTCTGATGGAGTAGAATCACGTAATTCAATTTCAGGGTTTTTAAAGAAATGATAAAAAAAGACGAAGAAGAAGAAGAAGAAGAAGAATTGAAAATAAAATTGAATTTTTTTATTATTACCTATTTTGTAAGAGATTTATCGAAGGTTGTTGTCTTTGATAATTATCATCCTAATTTTTTTTGTTGAGATATAATTCTTTATGAGCATATCACATAATATCCCAATATGCAATGATAGAAGAAACATAAGGAGAACAGATGCAATTCGATTAATACGATAGTAAAGTACAGGTAACCCTCGTATAACATGCTCCAATCTGGATGGACCAACTTAAAAGATATGATATATCTTCACACGGTAGATGGTTGTCTGATAATTTTGTTGATGGTGAAAAGGACACCGTAAAAATTTATCAAAAAGCACATAATTTCGACTAAAAACTATCCAATTTATATGAAATGTATATATGGGGGGGGGAGGGGGATTGATCAAATTTTATTTTGTTAATGTAAAAAGTGCTTGTCTGCTTGTTTTTGGCTGGGTTGTGAGTGTGAGAACATGAATGATCACCTCAAGGGGAGAAGGATCAATAATATCCAAAAACTGTATACCAAGGGTCATGAGATATTTCTTTCTAATTTCTCTGAAATTAGTCGTGTCATACTGTATATACTGAAGGACCCCCCTATAACGCGAAAGATTCGTTCTGCGTTATAGGGATTTCGCGTTATACGAAAACAAAAGCGCAAAAAGTTATCAATTTATAAATGGTCTTTTTTTTATTAATATAACACAAAAAAAATATGCATTTCATTTAATTCTAAAACAACATGAATATAAATTTGATCACAGATGAGTTTTTAGAAATTTTTTAATCGCGGATTGCGAGCGTTATAGGAGTACCGCCTTTTAGGGGCTTCCTACAGTATATAAATATATATTTATAGTGAAACGTTAAACAATATCTTTAAAATGTTTTTGCTGCAAAAAAAAAAGGAAAACCGAAATATGAACCAACTTTAAGTAAATTAATTAAATTAAATTGGATCATAAATTCAAGCACGCCCTAAATATTTTATATTACATGTTTTTTTTTTTTAACATAAATAACTTAAAAACTTGTTTAAAATCTAGTTTCTTCATAAAAAAAAAAATTAAATAATTTCTCTTTTTCTTCTCTCGAATGTTTTTTAATCGAATTTTTTATGCCAAAACATAATTTTTTTTTCTTCCAATAATTTTTTTTCAACATTTTTTTACACACAATAAAAATATTTCTTTAAAAACTGAAAAATATTACATATTTTTTTAAAAAAAATGTTTTGAAAAATCTAGAAATGAAGAAAACCAACAAAATCATGAATCCCATAAAATTTTATATGTTAATATTCCAATCATGTTTCCAAAAACAAAAAAATCATATTCAGCATAAAATATAGAAGAGAAGACGAAGAAACAAACAAACATGATGGAATTGAAGAAGAACGGTGTGGAAAGGTGGTTGAAAGTTTTTCCTATTTAATAAAAAAAAAAGTCGCGCAGAATTATTTCAAAGCTTTTATAAACTCTTTAGAAAAAACCAGAAAATTGAGAAAAATTAAGAATAAATGAGGATAAAAGTAGAAATAGGGAAATGTGAGCATAATAAAAGTTTTTGTCATCAGAGGGAGGAATCAAGGGGTGGTTGAGATGGAATAGTGTTTATTTATGCCATCCAAATATGCTATTACCGAAAAACTATACTTCAAGAAAGACAATAATAATAGACATGACCTAAATAATTGACCTCTAAGATGATAATCCAGTATCCAGTATCATCCGACGTTTCACTCTATCTATATTAGGATCCTTTCTTCCTATGGAGGGTTACTGGTCGCTGGACTTTCTTAACTAGTTTTGTGTCGATTGAATTAAAGAATGTTCCAAATTTTGATGAACACAATCATTTTCTTTCTTATATAGAATAGTTTTATTTCTTGAAATAATCATTAAAATGACAAACGATGGTGATGTTTTTTTTTTTTTTTTGTTTAAATATTGCATTGCACTAGCTAGGGGTCGTCTAGTTTCTTTTAAAGAACAAGTTCCATATTGAATAGCAATAATATTAATACTAATAATATTGGTAATTAGTAGTATGTCTCGTCCTAGGATATATAAATAGATAAAAGTCTTATAACACTGCAAAATAGTTACATTTCTTTTTAATAGTAGAGACGAAAGAATTATCAAAATTTTTAATGTGTTCGGTTCAGACGAAACAACTAAGAAATTCTTCTGAAACTTTTCCATAAATTTTGCATTAGTAAATTATAAATTGCCTATGTTGAGGCGCACATTAAAATTTTAGTTGGATAACAAACATACACTATGATATTATTTATATGGTAATAATAAAAGCAAAACCATATAAGCATCAAAGTTTTCGAAGCGAACTATTTAAACGTGGTACTAATTCCGACAATGCATGAAACTTGCCTCTGAAACTACAAGTTGCAAGTTCTATCATTAAAAAAGTTACGATTTAAAAATGAATCTGTCACATAAACGACACACTTATCGTTCTTCCTTCATTCAAAAATCCGATGAAAAAAATCAAAATAATTAAGTCATTAAAATAAATTATAAATAATTAATATTTACTTTGTTGTAAATAATAATTAAAAATTTTAATCATATTGTTTTCGTGATAACAAATTCGGAAAAAGTTCAAATTAAAAGAGAACACGTGCGCTACTTAAATAAATGCACTTGTTTTCGTACTCTTTAAGTTATTCCTCTTTTATGAAAAAACTATTCTCTTAGTAGTTTTCTCTGTTTCTTTCTTATATGTTTCATTCATATTTATTTTATGAAAGAGAAACTTGTGTTCTATATAAATTTTCGTTGAGAGAATTAAAGAACAAAAAAGAGCAGAAAAAAAGCATTCAACCTGTTAGAAAAAGGGAAAAAAAATGATGATAAAAATGCATGCAAAAAGAAAAATAAAAACGCCAGACTTTTTTTTATCATAAATTTTATTTTTTATTTGGCTTATCTTTTTATGTTTTAAATGTTTTTCATTTTTCCGTTTTATGTTATTAAATTTTTAAAGCTAATAATTGAATACGTTTTGTACATTTTGAGTATGCAAGTATAACAGTTTGAGTATAACATATATCTCATCGCAATTTGCTTTTTACACTGATATAAGCCAAAACGATTTATATGCAGCACAAGCAGACAAACAGACATTGTATAGCATTTTAATCTTCAAAAAATAAACACATTTACACGTAATTTTATATATGACACTTATCAAAATATCTGTCAAATTTATTACCTGAACAGCTGTTTTCTAACAGCTGATTGTGAATTTATAATTATGATGTCTGTTTGCAATTCTATGCTTTTTCGATCAAAAATTTGTTTCCTCAAAAATATCAAGTAGATGATAACGAAGTACAGTAGTGGTATTATGAAAAGGCGACAAATCACAATTGATTGTCAATTTCATGTATTACATAAAGGGGATTTGTCACTTGAAAGTGATAGATTTAAATGACAGCTATCCATATTAAAATGATGTGGAAAACCCTGATTTTGAAGGCTCATCTAAACAAAACGAGGGAGCAAGAAATTTATAGTCTAAATCCGAAAAACGTCATGGCAGAGATAGAAAGTTTAGGTACTTGTTAGTTACTTATTCTTTGGTTTGAACGCTTCTTAAGATAACGGTCATAATAGGTCTGTTTTATTTGCCATACCCTACGCCGGAACAGGGTAAGTGGCAAATAAAACGAGCAGGAGTAGGAGGAAGCTTTAATTCAAATGTTTGTAGCGTTGTGTATCAACCACATTGTAATGAAATGAGAAGCTTTTAGCTAATACACTTTTTATGGTAGAAAACTGAACTAATTCGGGTACAATAGTTTACTCCTGCTCTGAAAGTAGTGTAGGATTTGCTCTTTTGTTGTTTTTGTTTTCAATGTAAAAATTTGCTCTACCCCAGAGCAAGTGGCAAATAAAACAGACCTAATATAAGCAAATCCTGTTCTATAGTCACGATAACATATTTCTATGGCAATGTGTGTTGACTGGCACCACTTTTGTTACATTGTCGATGTTTGCATTTCATTTTGAAGTGCACACTAAAACCACAATCGACACTAGTTTTTCGACTTAACCTTTATTATGTTTTTTCAGACTTGAAATCCAATTTGTATTCGCTTCGTAAGCAGTGACGTCTGTATCAAGACATAACGGGGTTTACTTTAGGATCGCGTTGCTCTTTTTTTCATTCACTGCTTTTATTGTTATTTCTCTAAATTTGTTTTTATATAAGTCGATTAGGTTCCCTTGAAGTTGACATCGTTGGTTTTTTAAGGCCTTTTATGAAGGAGGCGTTGGTTTGTGCGGAAAAATTACAAGAAGAAAAATTACATCTGTTAAGTGAGATTTTCTTCATTAAATAAAAAATAAATTAAATTTTCAATTTTTTTTCTTCCCTAGTTTCCAAATTTATGTTTTTTTTTTCTTTTTTTAAATTACACCATTTTTCAATTTGTTAGTTTTATAAAAATCACTTCAAAAATTATTAAAAAAAAAGTAAATACAACATAAAAAAAATTATGATAAAATATTTTTCTCGAAAAGCAATTTATATTCATTGCATTATTTATTAATTGTATATTTTTTCATTTATGCTGTTTTTTTTTCTTTTTGTTTATTCTCATTTCCTTCCTGTAGGTTGTGGGTGGACCATGTGGTTATCACGGTTCATATACATTCTATAAAGGACTTCAAATCACCCCAAACTCATCACATAATAATACTACTACTACAGGACATGCGGATGATGATGGTGGCAATGTTACAAATGATACAACAACAACATCATGTAACAGCGCAAGTCTACACAATAAAAATCAGAATGGAATTTTAAATGATGGAACTTACACCAACAATACTATTCTTGATGCAACAACAGCAACAACAACAACACCCCCAACAACCCCAACAACAACAACAAATAATTCAGAACAGACAATATTATCAACAAATACAACAATACCAACAACAAATAAAATTAAGCCGGCCACAAGAAAATGTGTTAACGAAAGACGAAATGATGCCGGTGTCAATGGAGTGATTGGAAATGATGTGATAGGGTGAGTAGTTTTGGTTTTTAGTTAATATTTAATATTATTATTATTTAAAAAGTTTTGAGAAATGTGAATTTTTTTGTGCCCGATCAAAAGGCAAATGTGGACGTAAAAAGAATAAAGAGGTTACTCCGATAATTTGGACCTAAATCAGAGGTTTCCAACTTTTTTGTTTCCCTGGGCCACATTGGAAGAAGATATGGTGTTTCGGGCCACAAGTATATTACTGTGTATAAATCCATTTTTTAAAATAATGTGATACTTGGCATTGAAGTTGAGAAACTAAAGCGTCAATATCTGGTTCGATTGATGTGGTTGTAATTCTCAGGCAGTTCTCAAGGTGTTCATCCAACATGTTGGTTCTAATTTTACACTTAGTATGTTTCATTGTTCACATAAGCCGCCAGGTAACGAACAAGAGAACTGAAAGAGAATTTACTACAGAAGGAAAGAGCTTTCTATTCTGGTCCTATTTCTGTTGTTTGTCAGTAGACATCCCAAAGAATATTACACTTCGATTACTTCGATACTCTGTAATAGGATCTTAACAATTAAATATTATCGATCGATCGACGAATACATTTACTATTCGTTAATCGCAGCCAATTCCTTTTCAAATCATATTGACTACTCGAACAAATGGCGATCGAATCGAATGGTTCATTGAACTGTCTGACACGGTTCCACTTCTAGTATAATCAAACTCAAACAAAATTATTTGATTGAAGCCTTCTTGATAATCAGATTTTTAATGTCGATATTGCTTTGTCTCAATCATAAAAGGTCCCTCAAATTTACTTGAGTAATATATACATAACTACGTCACTGTTTTGAAATTTGCTGTTTTTTAAATTGTATTATTAAATTTTTATGTTTTTTTTAAACATAATTCTTTATATTTGTATTTTATTTTAATTTCAGAGATCAAAAACCGTTAATACTTTCACTTGGTGATTGTTTACCGGTCCGACCTTGGTCAGATTCACCGATCGCTTGTTTAGCAGAGATTCGAATGATTTGGCGTGATAAAAATGAACAATCATTGTTAACTGGATTACGTTTATATTTTCTACCAGAGAATACACCGATGGGACGTAATTGTCATGGCGAGGTAAGAAGAAAAAAAATATTATAACATATTTAATAAAATAATTAAAATTTTAAATAAAACATGAAAATTAAAGGAATATTTCTTTCCTTTTATATACACCTTTTCTGGGAAATTTTGTAGGGAAATTATTTTAAAGTTAGTTTTTTTTTTTTTAAATGGTTTTTTATTGCTTTTAATTGGTTTTAATTATTTTTTTTTTTCTTCTCTTTACTTTAAATGCGATTCATTTAAAATAATTTCGACATTTTTTTAATTAAAAAAAAAATTTTACAACCTGTACATTTTTTTAACTTATAATTAAAATAATTTTATTAACGATGAGCCGTGATCGTTTTTAATAAGTATTTTTTTTTGTTTTGCCTCGATTTACTAAAATAAAAGAACGCAGTTTTTCTTAAAGTGGTGCGTACACATATTTTTTACTCCACATAAAAAAAGCAACATAGATTTGTTTACAAGTGACATTAATCGGCATCGATTTTTTAATGGTTATTTACTTGTACACCGGTCCAAATGTACCACCGGTGTTGTGACCACTGACACAATCCAGAAGATGTCAGGATACAGTTTTTGAATAATATGGTGACCTAGAAATGAGTGACATTTACAATTCTGTATTTACTTTTTTTTTTTTTTTTTAAATGGAAGCTTTTACAATATCACGCGAGCAATGTTCATGCATGCAACAAAATTTCATTCATTCACTTGTTTATGCCCTATGGTAGCTACTACCAGGGGATATATGTATTAGTTTTGTTACTACATTTGTAACATATCGAAATAATCACCGTAGAAAGATTTTAAGGCTACAGTTCTATCAGGAATCAAAAGTTATATCGATTTATGCATGTCCATCCGTCCGTCCGTCCGTATATATAATAACTCAAAAACGTGGTATTCGATTTTAATGAAATTTACAATGTGAGTTGGTTCTTTATTAATTTGGGTTTGGTAGAAAAATTGGTGCAGGGGGAACAAAGTTACAAAGGATAAACCAGAGTGACCAGAAAGTTCTTTCGTCTATTGTTTTTCGGATTTAATTTGGAAATTTGTGGAACAAATTATTTTAAAATTTACATGAGTTGCCTACATAAATAGGCGATACCATGTTAAATTTCAGTGAAATCAGTCCAAGGATAGTGGAGAAAGAAGTAGTCGTAGGGAAGAATAAAAGCCTGTTCATACAATTTTTCCGGATTTTAAAACCTAATATGTATACTGATTTCAATAAAATTTGCAGAATAGATTTATGCTAATTAGGGCCCAGTCTACCTGTAAACGCGCCTTTATACTGTAATTAAGAATAGCAATTTGACATCTTTTTAATGAAGATTTTTCGATTTATTTTTAAGGATAATTATAATTAGATTTTTATTATAATATTTTTAAATTAATAATTTGTGTTTTTTCGCCCAGTAGTAATTATTCATTTGAAAATTTGTAAAGCTTTCAAAGCTTTTCTCTCGTATTTCATCTCGTACACTCTTTTGTTATTGCACAACCAATAACAAAAGAGTACGAGATGCATTTACTTAAATTTTAAGAGAATATTTAAGTTTCCGTTTGAAGAGCAATTTTATTTTATATGCATTTCTGTTTTTCTCTTCTTTTTTTTTTATAGGATGAAGTAGTTGCAATTTCTGATAAGGTTGTGATACGTGCTGAAGATTTACTAAATTGGTTGGATGACAAACTACAATGTGAGTATTTGAATTATTTCTTCTTTTTAATAGTATCGAACGCCATCTTTATAAATTTTGTCTTGACTAAACTTTTTTATTTAAATTTTTAAAATTTTTGTTTTTCTTTTTTTAAATTTTAGTAACATGGAATTGGGGTTTAGTACGACAAAAAAATTCAAAAAATGAAAAATCTAATGATTTTTCACCCGTTTGTAATGCATCGTTAAAAAATTCACAATTGGATTTTTCAGATATTGAAAAGGAAAAACTTTCAGGTATGTTGAATATTTATATTAACTTTTAAATATACATAAATATATAATAAATTACATTTTTTTAAGAAATTTGTAAATCCAGTACATATTAATTAGAATTTTGTTTTCAAATATTTTAACACTTTTCTTGATATCATAAAAGTAGATCTTTTAGCAAATATTCTTACCCTTTCACATAACAGTACTTGAAATATGGAAATGGAAAGCACCGAATTATACATTTTCAAGATGATTTGATATTTCTCTGTCCACTTATTGCAAATGTTCACTTTATAGATTAGGTTAAGATTAGGTTAAAGCGGTGTTTCCCAAACTTTCGATATCCGTGTGTACCCCTTCCATAATTTTCGTAGCAGTGAGTACTGAGTGCTGAAGAAGCCACTTCACATAGATATGAAGTTGAAAAAGGCTTGATGTATTTCAGGACTTTCTCTGTTAAAATTGGATACGCATGTTGCATTTGTAACTAGAGTGATGTTAAAGTACACTCCTTATATTTTTCTATCAAGAATCCGTCTTAAGTTAATTTCAACAGTTACTTTTCTTCCGCATGCGATCAACGTTCTGGCATGGATGCTGAATTAATGTTGAACGGATTTCTTATCCCTTCAATATTTTTGTTTAAATCAATAAAATAGTTTTTTAGGCCCATTTGTAAATTCTCTGGATGCTGTGATATACATTTCAGAGTATCAGCATCAATTTTACCAGCCGAACTTGTTATAAACTCATGAGGAGAGGGAAACGAGTCCACTTCTGTGTGTGTGTTTTTTTTTCTCTATTAGATAAGATTATGATAATCAAATAAGCCTAATTTGGCCTAGTATTTTGGTTTATTTTTTCTTTTGGTCACTGTGTGTTACGGTACAGAGTGTACCCCAACCAAACTCTTCGTGTGCTCCCAGAGGTACGCGTACCACATGTTGGGAAACACTGGATTAAAGCATTCACTATTTTTCTTAAAATTGTTTTGGAGAGTTTTATTTCGGATATATTGTATTTGGCTTCTTTCCCTCACACAGGGTAATTATAAAATTTAAGTAGTATCGAAATCATGGAAGTAAAACATAATATTAAAATTGCATCTTGGCACATGCTGAGAGCGGGATTATTTTTTTTTATTTATATTTATTTATTTTATTTTTATTTTTTCGGTCTAAAAATTATTTGTATTGCCAAACTACAATAATTCCTAGAATGACAATGAACAAATTAAAATTCACGTTAGTTTTAAAGCTTTGTTATTAAATTTCTTTGGAAATAACTTTTCTAACCTTAGTTTTACAAAAGGAACGACTTAACCATTAAAATTTCAAATTCCAAATTGTCAAATTCACATTCGTTACAAATTTGGGTTACAAAATGACCATGGTAGATGGCGCACAGGCAATACTTCAGTCGTAGGTATGTCAAAAATATTAACAATATTTCGCTATTCCTCAAAATTTTATTGAAAGTCCGCTCGTAATATGGGTGGGGGAAAAACTGTGGTAGGTGCCACTACGAATTTCTTAAAAATTTCATTTTTGACTCCCACCATTCTCCCACCACTTCGCACCAGTAGGCTACTTGACTTCAAAAGATGCATGCAAATAAAAGTAGCTTAATGAAATATTCAATTGTGTTATATAAGTATAACACTTTAGTTCTTCCTTTAGTTTAAAAGAAAATTATTATATTTTAATCTTGTTTCAAGAAAATATTATATAAGGCAAGTTGCTTTGATTTTTTTTATATTTTTAAAATTATTTAATAGTAATTTTAATTTGTGCTTGTGTGTTTTTGTAATAAACGAAATTTGTAAATTTATTTTACATTGTCATGTCATGTACGAATGACTTTCCTATTGATAAAGAAAAACTTTTGAGCGGTATCAAAATGTAACAGTCGTTATGGTTTAAGGTGTAGTTCGTAAATGTGGTCAATTATCACTATCATTTATCGACAAGGGTGTAAAAATCTATGTCTAAATTATTATTATTTCCAGTAGGATTTCATGCCCTCGCAAAACGCAAAAAACCGTTGGAATGATAATGTTTCCCAAACATTTGGCACATTGTCTTTCAAACATTTTGATGATGGAAATTAGCCTATTGGATTCTTGACTTGTTTTAGCATCATCCCACGAGATCGTTAACCAAAATTTCTTTTTAGTAATTCGGTCTAATATAGCAGAAGGGAAACATTTATTTCCTATTTTTAGTCAATTTCTAATTTATTGTTCGATTTTGATTTATATAATCTCATCGTGGGATTCTCCAAATAATTTCAAAATATTTTCTTGTCGAGGGCTTAAGATTTACTCATTAAAAAATTTCTTTGATAATTGCACTAATTTTTATTTTCATTTTGCATGATAAATACTTAAAATATTTATAATTTTTTTTGCCATTAATCCATTTCTTATTTTCATTAATTAAGACAGCAGACACTATCATATCCTTCGCATTGGAATCTAGAAAAAAAAGAGAATTTTCGTTTAATTAATATCTTGCCGCACGAATGTTTTATCCTTAAAATTTTTTATTAGTTAAATTTTAAACAAAGCAGAAGTGGAAATCTGTAATTGATTGTGACAGTCATTATTATTTTAGTCATTTTCAAAAGCGACGGCTCGTTTTTCAAATTGTTTAATTGATATCAGTAAGCGTTAACTGTTTCATTAAGTTTTAGAAGTTCACACAACGCCTAACCCCAGAGCGTTGTGTGTCTTTCAAATCAAAATCATTATTTTTGAATCATCTACTAAACCACTTTGTACAATTGGTTTTAGGTAGAACCTGGGTTCATCACAAGCAAACAATAACTCGTAACTACTTCAGATCGAAGTAAAAAAGGAATGCTTCCGAGCAATTAGTGTTTTTTATCACAAAAGTTGTGATACACTGCATACTTATTACTGCTTGTTTAATATCACTTCAAATTAAATATGTTAATATGCAAGAAAAACTACTTATGACATCTATTAGAAAACGATGCTTTTTAATTTTCATATCCAATAAAATAGTTTTGGATTAATAAAGTTTTAGACGAAATTATGGGTATTAATTGTTTGCTTAGGGGGTGGTACTCACGTCTGAAGTATAACTGTATTACTGTCATCACATTGTTCGGCTGGGCAGCAGGTACATTCTTCAAGCATTATGATATTACCAGGAAGAACATATTGAACTAAAAATCTTGTTCCTGACGAATCTACTTCTGTTTCATCGTCGGCGTATATTACCGCAAATGCAGAATTTATTGAAAATATTGCCAATAAAACGAAGAAAATAATTATTTTTGCCATTATTGAAAAAAAAAACGAATCAAATTTAACACGAAATATTATAGAAAAAAAATTAGTTTTTAATTTGGATTTATTAAAATATTTTCTTTAATATTTTAATAATTTTATTTTTTTGGAATTATTGTATTCAGATCCCTGGTTTGTTGTAAACTGAGTAAAAAATCGACGGAAAGTTGCCTTAAATTGAAATCACAGAGCAAACAAATTCTAACAAAACAAACACTTTTTTTTAGGTTTTATTAAATCTCAAGCCAAATAATCATAAAAATTGATAGTGTTTAAGATAAAAAAAACAAAGAATTATTTATCCAAAAATTATTGAAACAATTTTAAGATTCAGCGAACTCTAATTTGTGATTTTCTGTTTAAGTTCGTTATTTTGTCTTTCATTTCATTTTGTATAGTTTTGTATGTTTTTTAAACCAGAAGGGAGAATATTTCTTAGAGGGTGTTTTTATACTATTATCTATTAGTTTTGACAAAATAATTTATTTGAATTTTCCTCTATCATTTCTATTTTTGGTAAATAAACTGAATAATAAATCAATGAAGAAGGAAGTATTGAAGACATAATTTATTGTATTTCTTCGTCATTGTTACTTGGAACACTTCTGTACGTTCAATAAACAAATCGGTTGCACATAAGTTCCAGTCAAATTTTGAACAGTGCTAGAAGCATGGGTATTAGGCACTATACATTCTTAAAATGCATTAACTGGACGGCGGTTATTAGTGGCGAATGCTATAGGGCTTTTTTCAGCTTTATTAGGTACAATAATCGCCGCGTTGCAGCTATTGTGCTTAATAGCGCACTTTATATTTTTGAATATCGCCTCAAAGGCACCTTCTGCCGCCACTAAAGCTAATTATTAACAATAATTCGGATTTTTATGCCCTAAGATAGTTAGATACTGTCCGAGGGTTTTGTCACTACATTTGTAAGGGATAGAAATCATAAACGGATCTTAAAGCATGTTCGTCCGGGTACAAAATAACTAAAAAATACATTGTTCGATTTTAATTGAATTTACAATATGATTTGGTTATTCCTTAATTCGGTACGGTGTTGTATTTCAGCAAAAATCGACCGTTGGGACGTGAACAACAAAATTAAAGAAAAAAAAATGAAAAATTATTGATTTTGGTTGTTTTTTCTTCGAGTTAATTCTTTGAACGGATTTGTTAACTACGTGGACCATGTCTATCTTAGTGTATTAACAAATTGGTTATTGGCCAATTTTAGGTTTCTATATGCCTTTTGCTTGGTTTAATTTTAATAAAATGTTTGTATTATATTTCTCCTCTATTATATTTTTGAGTTGTTTTAGTATCATCCTACGAGATCGATCGTTAACCAACATTTCTTTTTGGTAATTCGGTTTAATATAGAGGAAGGGAAACATTTATTTCCTATTTTTAGTCAATGGCTGCATCCAGCACTACTAAGCGCTTAGTCGAAATTCTTAATCTAAGCAGTTAGAAGTTTTTGTACTTCTGGATGCGTTTTTTTTGCTTGAATTAAGCGAAAAATAATTTTATTGTCTGTGCTAAACGTCAAATTAGTTTTATTTGAATAAATTCTAAAAATATATTTTTTTTTTAACGAAATAAGTGTCGAAAGCAAATAAAAATTGAGAATAAAGTGGGATAAAAATTTTATAGGAAAGTGGAAAAATTTTAACAAACTCATTGCAATTAAAATTCAATAATCCAGAAACAATTTTCAAAAATTCCTTTCAATTTATCCATTGCACAGACCATTTCTTAACGTGAACAACAACCTCAAATGCGCTGTTTGGGTTAGCAAAAAATTTTTATGCTAGAATTTCACTAAGCGCTTAAAGTTAGAATTGCATCCAGTTCTCTTGCGCTTAGAACTGCTGGATGCGCCCAATTTCAAAATATTTTGTCGTCGGCTTAAGTTATAGTTTAGTTTTTGCTAAGCCTTCAACTGTGAAATTAATTTTACACGTTTAAGCACAACTTAAATTTCAGGTTTGACTTAACTGGGCCTTTATTATTTGAAATTAAATTCAAAAATTATTTAATAATTGCATTAATTTTTATTTTCATTTTACATGATAACAAACTACTTAAAAAACTTATACTTTTTTTGCCATTAATCCATTTCTTGTTTTCATTAATTAAAACAGCAGACACCAGATTGGCATTGGAATCTAGAAAAAAAAGAGAAAATTTTCGTTTAATTAATATTTTGCCACACAAATTTTTTATCCTTAAAATTTTTTATTATTTAAATTTTAAACAAATCAGGAATGGAATTCTGTAATTGATTGTGACAGTCATTATAATTTTGGTCATTTTCAAAAGTGATGGCTACAAAGTAAGATTTTCATTTAGAGAAGTACTTAAACATTATTTGAAAGTTACAAACCAATAGTTGCCACCTTAAATTTATTACTTTTAAGTGACAAATTGTTTTACGAAATGTAGGAAAATGACAATCAATTATCGTTTTTCAGAATTCCACCGCAGACGAACAATACTGAATAAAATTTACTACTCTACAGCAAATATTAATAAACAACAGAAATATTGGGTATGGGAATTAAAAGTCATTGGCTGCATCCAGCACTACTAAGCGCTTAGTCGAAATTCTTAATCTAAGCAGTTAGAATTTTTTGAACTCCTGGATGCGTTTTCTTTGCTTGAATTAAGCGAAATATAATTCACCACTAGAATTGTCTGTGGTAAACGTCAAATTAGTTTTAATTGAATAAATTCTAAAAAAATATATTTTTTTTAAACGAAATAAGTGCCGAAAGTAAATAAAAATTGAGAATAGTGTGAAATAAAAATTTTATAGGAAAGTGGAAAAATTCTAACAAACTCATTGCAATTAAAATTCAATAATCCAGAAACAATTTTCCAAAATTAATCTCAACTTATCCATTGCACATACCATTTCTTAACGTGAACAACAACCTCAAATGCGCTGTTTGGGTTAGCAAAAAATTGTAATGCTAGAATTTCACTAAGCGCTTAAAGTTAGAATTGCATCCAGTTCTCTTGCTAGATTTAAGCGCTGTAAAGCGCTTTAAGCGCTTAGAACTGCTGGATGCGCCCATTATTTTTCATGTTTGCAAATCGCATTTTTTCATATTCTGCTCGTTCTTCTTTAAATGATTACTTCAAATTGATTAATTGATATCACTAATGTGATTAGCGTTAACTGTTTCATTAGGTTTCTCAGAAGCTCACACCACACCTAACTATAAGCTGACCAGGGCGTTGTTGGCCTTTCAGATCAAAATAATTATTTTTGAATCGTCTACTAAGCCAATCTGTACAATTGGTTTTAGATAGAACCTGGGTTCATCACAAGCAAACAATAATTCGTAACTACTTCAGATCGAAGGAAAAAAGGAATGCTTCCGAGCAATTAGTGTTTTTTATCAAAAAAGTTCTGATACACTGAATACTTATTACTGCTTGTTTAATATCACTTCAAATTAAATATGTTAATATGCAAGAAAAACTACTTATGACATCTATTAGAAAACGATGCTTTTTAATTTTCATATCCAATAAAATAGTTTTGGATTAATAAAATTTTAGACGAAATTATGGGTATTAATTGTTTGCTTAGGGGGTGGTACTCACTCATGAAGTATAACTGTATTACTGTCATCACATTGATCGACACAGGCACATTCCTGAACCTTTACGACATCACCAGGAAGAACATATTGAATTAAAAATCTTGATCCTTCCCCATCTGCTGCTGTTTCACCTTCGGCGTTTACTGCCGCAAATGCAGAATTTATTGAAAATATTGCCAATAAAACGAAGAAAATAATTATTTTTGCCATTATTGAAAAAAAAAACGAATCAAATTTAACACGAAATATTATAGAAAAAAAATTAGTTTTTAATTTGGATTTATTAAAATATTTTCTTTAATATTTTAATAATTTTATTTTTTTGGAATTATTGTATTCAGATCTCTGGTTTGTTGTAAACTGAGTTAAAAATCGCCACAAAGTTGCCTTAAATTGAAATCACAGAGCAAACATATTTTAACAGGACAAACAGCTTTTTAATTTTGATTAAATAAATAAAAAAAAAATCAAACAAATAATTTATGCAAAAATTATTGAAACAATTTTAAGATTCAGCGAAATTTCGTTTAGTAAACTAATTTGTGATTTTCTGTTTAAGTTCGTTATTTTGTCTTTCATTTCATTTTGTATAGTTTTGTATGTTTGTAAGTAGAAGGGAGAATATTTTCTAGAGGGTGTTTCCAAGAAATATAAGATTCTAGCTGAGAATTGAAGATTTGAACCAGCTTCTAATATTAAGTACTACTAACGAGTTACAACCACTCCAACCACTCTGACATATTTGTCTATAAATTCCGCATTATTCAAAATTATTTGCAATAATTGTAAATCATTCAATGACAATTAAATTTTTGTAATTTATCCACTTTTATAAGGATAGACAAATAAATAATAATAATATATTTCTGGCCCAAAACACCATGTCTTCTTCCAATGTGTCCCAGGGAAACAAAAAGGTTGAACACCCACCCTTGCTCTATCATTTCTATTTTTGATAAATAAACTGAATAATATATCAATGAAAAAGGAAGTATTGAAGTATCTAAAACACGAGGTAGAACAAACGTTGTTCAATAAAGTTTTTCGAAACCCTGTTTGAAGCTGACGAATAATTTGTTAGCAGTTTGAGACAAAAATTAAAGGAATTCGCCTCTATTCATATTCGATTTTAATTACGGCGCCAAACTGCCAATTTATTGATTATAAATATATATATATATTAGTTTTTTTTTTCGATCATGAATAATCATAATTATTAATTTTATTAAGTATTTTGTTTATATATTGATATTTTCAGTAGGATGTAATTTTTTCTTGTGGTTTTTTATTTATTTTAATTCATTTTTTATTATCTTATAATATAATGATTATTTTGCATGAATAATTTAATGGGATCTATTCTACGATTTTCTTATTAGGAAATGTCATATGACTTAAATGATTTCTAAGGCTATTCATAAATATCATGGCATGTTTTTAAATGGCCGAATATGCATGAAAAGAAGGCATTTGGTAGAACCAGAGGATTTTGGTCTACCATATACTTTCGAAAACTAGTGAAACAGTCAGTCATTTCTGGTCGTTACAGACAATAACTGATCGAATTGAACCGTGCTTTGAAGGAAAATTGACCAGAATAATAGGGTCTTAGACACGGTAAAGTGCAGCATAATAAAGCTAGGCAACATATTCCTAAATTGGTTCAGAAAACGTTGGAAGTTCTTGGCTGGTAAATGCTACCTCACCTGTTGTATTCATCAGACATTGCTCCTTCTGATTAAACTGTTTCAATTCGAAGGACAAAGAATTCTTTCAGCGCGGAATCTATACCCTGCCTGAAAGATAGACAAAAGTCAGAGCTGAGGATTGAAAATATTGTATTTTGATTAAAATAGAACAAAGTTTTCATTCAACATTGACGAAAAATTGTTTAAGTCATATGACATCTCCTATTACTTGTATGTTATTTTATGTTTAGGTTACTTTGAATTTACTTATAAAATAGTTTAAACCATTTTTCCAAATTTTGTATTCTGGAAAAAGCCTTTTGTGGGGTATTTTACGTTTAAAAAACCGAATAGAATATATCAAATTTCATTAGGAATGAAAATTTGAAATTGTTATCGCAGTGATCTTTACCCTAAAAGTTATTTTATTAATTTGTTTATAAACAAAATATTTATTCTAAATACACTTGGCGACGACATTTTGCTTGCATTTAATATTTCTTACGAATTGAATATTTATTTTTGTCGTTAAAATTAAAATTTTAAAGAAATTGTCATTTAAATTTTAAATGGCAATTGCTCGTTCAAATTTCTGAAAAATTTTCTCAAATTGTTTATAAAATCCTGTAACAACACCTATTTAGATAATTTTAATTTTACTTTGTGTAACCGTAACTTAACAACTAACAAAATAACATAATATAACAGAAAATTGTCATGTAGAATACCAATTTTACGTAAAATAGTATTTTATGTGAAATTTAACATAACATAACATAAAATATGATTGCAGAATAGACCCCAAAATTAGCATATGATTAATATTATTAAAAAAATATAAATATTCAATTTTTTATAACTAAATTTTATGATTTCTTATTGATTATAAAAAGTTTTTGAATATGTAATTAATTAAGAAAAAAATTTACATCTGATTTGATTCCTCTTATTTCGGCTAATTTCCAATTAAAGCGTATTTCTATATATAGTATATAACATGAGATCACATTTAATAGAAAACTTGTCTGAGATTCTCATAACATTTAGTTAAAAAGACTTCTAAAAAAAAAAACCAAAATAATTGAAAAATTGTGGTCCCAGCAGGATTTTATTTCAAACTCTTTCAAGTCGAATGATCTAAACTAGCCAAAGTGTTTTAACTATAGAAGATGATATATTCCGCTTTATATTCGTACACATTATTTAGATGTGTGTGTTATGTTGACGTCGTTGACGCACCGCGTCCAGCTGTCAAATAAACCAAAATGGTTTTGCTTTTAAACGAAAATTGTGTGTTTTGTGATTCAATTAAAGAAAAATATGGTTAATAGAAATTGTAGTGTTCCGAATTGCTCGAATGTGAGAAAAAATGAGAATTGGACAATAATCACATATCATCGATTTCCCAAAGACGAAACAATAAGGAAAAAATGGTTGAAATTTTGTAGGATTTCAAAAGATTACTGCACGAGCATGGTAATATGTTCAATTCATTTTGAAAGGGAATGTTTTAAAAGGGATCTAGAAAAGCTGAGTTAAAGTGACGTTGTCGACAAATTATTTCATTGTAGTGAACGTAGATTGCCTTCTATAGTTAAAAGACGTTGCTAAACTAACAAAGCTATTGAAGAATTAAGAAAACAATGTCTTATCTTTAACTATCTAAGCAAAATTTACGTTGACCATGTACCTATAATGGATACATGTCATATGTAAAGAAATAGGTCGGTACAGCCGAAATCTGATTAGATAAAAAGTTATGTTAGATTTTCAGTTCATTCTATTAAAATGAGGTTTCGTATAAATTTCAATTAATCAAAAAGTTTTAATTGATAGTCGAAATAGGAAAGATGCCGCTTGGATATAGTGTGAATTTTAAGAGCCTAGTTTTCTTAGAAATTGAATTTTTTTTTTTCAAAATGTTGAAAAATCAAGTTTAATGCCATGCAAAATATTTAAATAAATTTTCATTTGCAGATTCATTGGGATTATCATTTTGACATAATTAAAAGAAAAAAATATAATTATTTTTTACAAGTTAGGGATTTATCAAAGTAGGTTGGAATGATAGCGTCTTTAAAGAAATAAATATCAGGCACGAAGCATGAGTTTTTGATGAACGAAAACATTTTTTGCTAAGACAGATAAGAAGATAAAAATCTGATAAACAGGGATTAACAAAATAGTAGAAACGAAAGAATTATAAAATTTCCTGAGCTTACGATTCTCACACCAAAAGAAGCTTTCAGAAATTTCATTATTTCCATAAATTTGTTCAAAAATTGTACATTTTTTCAGATACGTACTAAAATATTTTTGTTGCTAACAATTAGTATAACGATTTGTTTTCGCTTATAACTATGAATAGAAACCTCAAATTTTTCTCTTTAAATATGCTTGAGATTTATTCTTTAATAAGAAATTAGTTTGCTGTCGGCATTTATGATACAAAATTTAAGATCCAGTAAGAATGTTTCGTATCGTTTCGGACAGCTCTGCCTCATAAAAGTTAAATATGTCAAAATGTAAGGAAAAGCGATAAAGTAGACACAATGTACCGGTATCTGTCCGAATCGAAATGAGTTGAACAAATTTCAACTTTTTACGATAACGTTAACCTCAAAATAGTATTATTGTATTTTTTAGTAAATTAAGATCAAGAAGTCGAAAAATATAAACTTATACTAAAAATGGAAGAAATATAAATCTTTCTGAAATAAATTACAAAAACCAAACGAAATTATGTGTCTAGTTATTCGCATGAACACGTAAACAGAGTGTGTTGGAGCGGGCCAGACCGATACTGTACGGAACGAAACGAAAATAATCTATCTCGACCTTTGCTCTTATATGAAATAAAGTATTTTGATTCTCCTCGCCCATATTTTCAATTTATATTAGACGGAATGCATATCTTAAACTAATGTTTAGACTGTATACAAAATCAGTGTAACGTCTGGTAAAAACAGTCTAAACGGGTATTCTATACTAAAAATAATGACTTTAAGTATACCTTAAATTGCAAGGAACAAAATTAATTCTTTGTAAAAAAGAAGAAGATTAGTTTATAATTAAAAACTATACAATTTTATGCATTTTGGTTATACTTAAAAGAAGATTGCGAATGAAAATTCGCAAATTCAACAAATTTATTCCTTATTTTTTATATCTGGGAAATGTGGAATTGAATTAAAATTTTTATTCTTGAATTTTTCTTCTATGGAAGCACTAATTCCCTTCATCATATGGACGCCTCGTCCCTGTTAAGTACCTACTAAATGATGGAAAAATAAATTATTTGTTTATAGATTTTGAATAAACATTTTTTACAGAATTGGTTGTAAAAAATTGTAAGCATTTTTATAATATAATTTTGACATGAGTTATTTGCATATAATTTTTATTGTTGTTATATGATGGCGGTAGACGAACTCGTGTACCTTTTTTTGTTCTTTATTTGTACTTATTTTTTACCAGATATTTGACTGTCGCTGATAGATATGTATATAAATTTATGTTGTCGCCAAGGTACAAATAAAAACATAAAAAACGCGAGCACAAGAAGCTATAGTAAAATAGTTGAAATTAAGGTCGACTAAAGTTTTCAACCGATAATAATGTAGGTTTAAGAAAAACGCTCGTGTCTAGGTTCAAACATTATAAAAACGCAAAAAAATAAAATATTTGTGAAAAACACTTAAAATTAAGTCAGATCTTCTTTTTTACTTTCGGAAAATGTAATCTTTGTTGTAAGGTTTAATTTAGATAATAAACTACAATGATCATACGTACCACATCTTGTACTACAGTATCATATTTTCCATGATCGTTTCATATTGTCCACATTGTAACAATTGTATTAGATTTGAAATTCCATATTCCATATATTTTTCCACAGAACGCAACGATTAATGCACCTAAAACAGGAGGTAGATTGTGGAAAGATTAAACAAATGTATCGTTTTTTTTTAAATCAACAAATCCTTACTAATTGTTAAATAAAGTTTTTCGAAACTCTGTTTGAAACTGATGAATGATTTATTGGCGGTTTAAAACAAAAGATTATAGGAATTCGCCCCTATGTCAACCCAATCGAATTCAAAATGCAACAAATCTTCTTCCGAATAATTTTGAAATAATAATCAATAAATTTCCTGTCATTTCCACTTATGTACTATTCGAGTAGCTGGACTCGAAGAATTTTGTGAAATATAAATTTGTTTAGGTTACTGTAAATCTTGTTGGCTATCTTGAAAGGGTCTGGTGTACATTGCCGGATCCAACAACCAAATTATTTTCATATATTTGGAGCGAACATGCATTTACTCACCAGTAATAACATTATAAAAATTTATAAATAAATGAAAAATGTTGATAGTTATTGTATGGTCCGGAAATATACGCCAGACCCATAAAATGCATGGAAGGAGATATCTGTGCCACATTCACTCCAAAGAAATTTCTTGTACATTAAACTCAACAAATAGACGCCCTGAATGTCGACTTTTAAAGATTTAAGATAATGAGAACTTATTGAAAGATTTATGGTATGTACTGTCAGTGTAGGTGTTTGAAAGTTTGTTTGAAAGTAAATAAAGGAAATACTGGTCTTTTGTTCTCTAATTATCAACAAATCGTATAGATCTTAACCATTAATTATTAAATAAACATTGATTTATAGAATTTATCTGAACCAAAATGTTTGAATTTAGTTCGCCAACAGTATTAACTCTTTTTCGTTTCTGGACTCGATTGGAAATCACTCGAAATTGTCTAACGACGAATGTCCTACGTTCTGTCCTTAATAAATTTATTAAAATCAATCGAAATTCCATGTGTGCCTTATAAGCAAAATTTAGTCCATTTTCTTGATGGTACGTAAATAGCCCAAGGAGCACATTTGATATATGTAAGTCTATAGGCCTATTCTAGCGTTGTGATAAATTTTTGGTCATAACAAATTTTCAACTAATAATATTATGCTTAAAATTTTGACTTCTGAGATAGTTTTCACCTGCTCTGAAAGTAGTGCAGGATTTGCTCTTTTGTTATTTTGGTTTCAATGTAAAAATTTGCTCTACCCCAGAGCAAGTGGCAAATAAAACAGACCTAATATGAATTCATAACAGTTTAAACTGTTATAATTCGAGCGAGTAGTCATGACTAATTGAGAAATACTCTTGAAAATGTTTGTATAGGTGTAAAATTTTTATATAGGTGTAAACTTATTTGTGCCTTTAAAAAAATGGTGGAAATTTTTCATATTTATTAATTAAATCATGCAAAATATTTTCGATCAGAATTTCATATTTTTTATGACAATTAAATGTTATGAGCGCGTCAGAATACGAGTTAGTCTTTAAAAAAAAGTTATGATGGTGACGTCATGTTCTGACCGTTGTGTCGAGACTCAGAATAAGCTTGCTAAACTACATTTTTGTGATTATATATAAACAATGTCAAGCGTCATGAATGAAAGAATACAAGATTACGACGTGCGTATGGCGGTCATTTTGAATGTTTATTTTCGTATGACATCACATGTGACCCCATTTTATGCATATATAATAGTGAGTTTTTACACAAACAATGTATTTCGGGTCACAAATGATGTAGGTGCGCAGAAAAGATCAATTTGAAATATGGATTGGCGTAATCTTGTATTTTTTGATTCATTGTCAAGTGTCATTAGATCCTTATATACGTCAAATGATTGTTACTTGCCTATTTATAAAAAAAATTTCAATGAATTCTAATCGTATCTTTGTATAATAAAACAAATTAAAAAATTTTAAAAGCTTACTAAAAAAATATATTTATTTCTTCAAATTTTAGAATTAAATACATGTACACGAATCGCAGTACTTAGTTATCCACGATATTGTCGTTATCGTGCAACATTACGACGTCTTGAAAATGTCGATGATGAATGGTTTAAAAATTCAATTGTAGCAGCATTATGTGGTTTTACATCACCATCAAAAAATATGCGTGTTATGTTTTGTCGTGATACATTCGATTATCCAGAATTAGAAACACATGAATTACTATGTAATCATTTAGCGCCAAAATTAAAAGGACGACCACGTGGCCGAAAAAAGAAGAGTCGTTCCGAATCACCGTTTACTGGTATAAAACGTTCAGCAGATTCTGGTAGTGATTCAAATGAATCAGATATATCAATATTTTCACTTGGAAAGGTATAAAAAAAAATGCATTTTTAAAGTTTTTTTCTAATTTCTAATTAATTTTTTTTTTGTTTTTTTTTTTAGACAACAGTTAAAGTTCAACCACGACGACCAAATCATTTACGTTTCAATCATAGACCATCACGTAGTAAACCAAAATCAGAATCTGAATATAAACCATATAAACGTCTTGAACATAATAAAAATGATATAATATCTGAAATCGATGTAAATAATGAAAATCATAAAGTTTTACAACAACATAATGATAATGATAATAAAATTGATGATGTTTCATTAGATGATGATAATCAACAAAATATTAATGATGAAAATTATGATATCGATGATAATGAGGAAGAAGATGATGAAGAAGATATTGATGAAAATAAATATAAATATGGTTCACGTAAAGATAATAATAATGATAGAACAAAACGTTATTTACGTACAAGACCTATGAAAAAATTACGTAAAACTTTATTAAAAACTACTAGCCATACCGCAACAATAACACCAACAACATTAACAACACCACCAACACAACCACCATCAATCCGAACATCGACTCCTACACAAATAACACCATTAATAACAATGAATGGTAATAATCTAACAGATGATAAAAATAATTTACGTAATACTGAAGAGAAATTCTTTTTACGTAAATTACATGAATTTCATATTAAACAAAATAATTTAATACCAAAAATTTTATGGGTTAGTTTAAAAGGTGTACATTTATATGCAATATTTCGTCAAGTTAAAAAATTGGGTGGTTATGAAATTGTTACCGAAAAGAAACAATGGAAAACATTATTTGGTCAAACAACAAATCAAAATCCACAATATACAATAACACGACGTAAATATGAAAGGATATTATTACCATTAGAAAAATCTGAATTAGTTACAAAAAATCATAATAAAAAAGATTCAACACCAGCAACAACAAGCGATGAAGAATATAATAAGACACGTAAGGTACCGAGTTTAAAAGTTACAATAAAAAAAGAAAAGAAAACTGATTTAGAAATTGAATTTAGTAAAGAAGAAATGACCAAAATTCAAAATAAAGTTAAATCGAAAACTATTAAATATGAAAATGATGATGATACTTGTAATAATTCTGATATTGATATAAAATCAACAATTTCATTAGAAACGAACGATTGTAAAACGAAAATTACAAATAATAATAAAACTATAATAACATCAACATCTACAAATTCTGTATCACCAGTTTCAGTTCCAGTTACGGTAATTGTCGGTGGTGGTTCATCATCATCATCATCATCAATAACAACAACAAATGATATAAAACCAACATCAACTTGTACATCTACATCAACAACATCTTCAAGTAAATCATCAACACAAACTACAACAACAACAACTACTACTTCATCCGGTACATCCGGTTCATCACCAACATCATCGGCATCATCATCATCAACAACATCATCATCTTCACCATCGTCTTCATCGTCTTCACAGAAAATTCAAATTCAACAACCCCATACAACAATAACAGTCCATCAAACAACAATTCATCCTCAAACGCATTCCAAAATAACAACATCACAAAATCAAATAACAAATCAAATACAAATAACAAATCAAATTCAAATACAACAAATTACTGTTCAACCGACTGGCAGCAATGATTCTACAACAAAATTAATTGGACAAGGTTCTGAATTTCTGTGCAATATTAAACAAGATAAAGATGGGCAAGAAGTTAAAATTGAAAATCGTGATAGTTCAATTGATGATCCATTAAAAACAGGTGGACGTTCAGGAATGAACAGCAATACAAATACTAATAATAATAATAATAATAATAATAATAATAATTCTAATAATAATTATATACGTGTTAAGACTGAAAGAAAACCATTCGAAAAAGAAAATATGCCATTTATAGCGGCTGGTACAACAATAACACCAGTTCTATCACATGGTATTGGAAATACTACGGTTGAAACAAAAAAATCACCAGAAATTATTGATTTAGTTGATAGTGATGGTGAAATTGGTTCGACCGTTACAAATATGAAAACAACAAATTCACCAACAAATTCAGCAACCTCATCTACGACAACAACATCATTAACAAGTCATCGAATACGATCAAATTCTGGTGAACATAATACCACAACAACAATAATACCACCAGTGAAAAAACGAAAATTAGATATATTACGTGAAGGTGGTCTTGAAGTGACAGCAATTAGTAATACACATGGTGTTATATCGACATCATCATCATTACCACCGGTTTCATTAAGAATTCCAAATCATCCGCATCCATCATCTGGTACAATACCATCACCGATTGATCGTTATAATTCAAATGATGATAAATATAATTTGCCACCATCAACAAGCCTTACAATACCATTAAATGGACATACACCGAAAATAACAGCACGAAGTATGTATACAAAGACTGGAAAAATTTTTGGTAATCCAAAAGATATTCTACCACCAACACCACCGGCACACTCGAATGCTGGTGAAATTCTTGATTTAACTGTTAAATCACCATTAAAATTTCCATCACTTGAAATCCATCCGATACCAACGGCACGACATGTTCGATCACCACCGTTACGAAATCTATCGAGCAGTAACAGCAACAATAATAATAATAATAGTACAGCAATAAATTTATCAAATCCAAAACATAATGATAATGGTTTACAAATAACTTTGGTACCACCGCAACACCATCAACTACATCCAGGCCTTCAACATTTACAACCACCACCATCTTTAACACATGTTCAAAATATACATAACTCACAAAATCATAATATTAAACGAAAATCTGTTGATATATTACCGGTATCAATTCCGTCTGTTCCACATCGTCAATCGTCACTTCAACAACTTCATCATCATCTTCATCATTCACCATCACCATCACATGGTGGTTCATTGATACCATCATCACCATCACAACATCATCATTATTCGCATCATCCTCAGCATCATTCAACTTTACCACAACATCATTCGCCAACATCATCTATTCCAACGACACCATTAACAAAACATGAGCGAAAAAGAACATCAACACCAAATAATAATTCTCGTTCATCGACAACATTACAATCACTTCCATCACCTTCTGTTCCAACAAATTATCCCAGTCCAAAACAACCTCCTCCGCCTCCACCACCACATGGTTTTTCGTTTCCACCATTCATCCCACATTTAGCTGCTGCAACACCACATCCATTCTTACCAATGATCAATCCGATGTTTCTCTCCAATTTCTATCCTGCTCAAACTCCAAATTTATTTTTACCAAATCAAATACCTCAGGAATTGCTTCAATTGTACAAAAACTTACCAACCGAAATGGGAATCGTTCCAATATCAAAAAGCTAAAATTTTTTTAGTTTTTTTTTTTTTTATTTTAAATTAAGTTTTTGAAGTTATGATGGTTTATTTGATTGAGTTTTGTTGATTCATCTTGGATTTTGGAACTCATTTTCGTCAGGTCTTTTGATTGGTCGAATCAAAAGCGCTGCAACAATCTGAAATTGTAAAGCTGGCATAAGCTTTACATTCGTGTATTTTTTTTGCTTCTTGTATAGTAGATATATTATCTCGTGCTTCAATCCATATAATTATAAGTAATTAGTATTTATTCTATGGCGATAGTCAGTTCAGTCATAGATTAGTATACCTAGATGTCCAAGCTAAATGAGCAGTGTGATGTTCAGTATTCTTGTTGTAGGTGAACTTAAAGAAGAGTGGATGAGAAGAGGTTTAATGTGAAAGAAAGAGAAGAATCTATATTGTGTCGGGATATCAGTGTACAAAAAGAATCAGTTGAATGCACAGTCGTTGGAAATGCTTCTTATTAGTCTATAGTTCAGCTATATATATAGTTCAGTGTTAGCTCGTAAATTGGTTCATGTTTTCATTTTTCGAAAATATGACAGCAAACAAATTGTTTCACAGCCATATGAAATGAAGAACTAAAGTTGAAATAGCTTAAACCGATATTATAATAGGCAAAGGCCCCAAGCATGGGAAAAAAAATACGAATGCAAGGTTATGCACATCCAACTCAAAGATATAAATAAAGAGAAGATATCGTAAGTTCAAGAAAGTTTTTATTTAATATAAGTAAATTACATTAGATCTTATGGTGTGAGCTTTGATTTTCTTAGAAGCTTTGCCGTACGATATAATGTAATTTACTTATATTAAATAAAAGGTTTCTAGAATTTTACATATCTTTACTCATTTATATCTTTCTCCAACCGATTAAAACGTAAGTAAGTAAGTAAGTAAGAAAAGGCTCTTGACAGTTCGCAGTAAAGGAATTCTAGTGTTGCTGGTAATTTAAAAGTATTTTTTTAAAAAAAAATATGGACAAACGTTTAGAAAACTAATCCGCTTATTCTGGCATTGTGACAGTTTTGCTGTCATAAATATTTATGATAATAATATTCTGACTGAAATTATGACTACCGTGAAAATTCGTGTTCTAGCGAACGCGTCATAATTTTGTCCAAAATATAAATTTATAACAGTTTAAACTGTTATAATTCGAGCGAGTTGTTATGGTTATTTGAGAAGTACTCTTGAAAATGTTTGTATAGGTGTAAAATTATTTGTGAGTTTAAAAATATGGTGGAAGTTTTTCCATATTTATCAATTGAATCATTCAGAGAACACACATAAAATTCCATTATGATGTAAAATATTGTCGGTCAGAACTTATGATATTTTTTTTATGACAGTTATTAGTTATGATGGGGTCAAATAGTCTTAAAAAAAAAAGTTATGACGTCATGTTATGACTGCTCTCAGAATAGAGGGGTAAGTTTGTCTATGTTTGGCATTTCGTATTGTAATTTAGTTTCTGGTCGATTCAAAAGATTTAAAAAAATTCACTTGTTGACACTCCTGTTTTCGTGTTATTAAAGAGATTTTCAAGTTTTCCAGGTCAATTCTGGGCATTTTAATTGTCTTCTAAGATATTCGGTTGTCTCTCTCCAGATGGCATATAATATGATCTAAACCTGATCATAATAAATGATTTAAGACAAATTAATTATAGCAGAAAATCGTTAATTTAAAACATCATAACTTTCGAGAACTTAAATTTTGTTTAAAAAGATAGTAAAAAAAAAGGAAAAAAAATGTAAATAATTTTATGTTGTTTTTATTTTTAGAAACAAAAAATCCCATTAAAACAAAACAATTTTTTTATTTTAAGATTTTAATAATTAATAATATTAAAAATTGACTACTACAAAAAAAAAAAAAAAAAAATACATATGTAAAATAAAAAACACAAAAATATAAAAATAAAAAAAAACCGTAGAAGAATTTTTAATATTAGAAAATTAAAAAAATATAAAAAAAAGCAAATATTAAAATTAATTAAGGAACAAATTTATGTGTGAATGTTTTTAGCGTGCCGGTTTTTGTGTGAAATTATTGTTTTTTTTTTACACAAAATAAATAAAAAACAAAATAAATATTTTATTTTTTTTGTTTTTGTGCCAGTAAAATATTAAAAATAACAAAAAAAAAAGAAAAACAGCATAAAAATTATGAAAAATAAAACAAATTTTTAAATTTTAAGCAATTTATTTTTAATTTAATTTTTCTATATATTAAAAAAAAAACAAAATAAAATTTACTTGTAAAAATAAATACAAATTAAAAACAATAAAAACAATTTAATAAATTAATAAATATTTAGCGTAAAAAAGAAAATGCAGGAAAAAAAAAAAAAAAAACATGAAATTAAAAATAATTTAAAATTAAAAAAATTGATGCTAATTTTAATTTAAAAAAGAAAAAAAAGAAGGAAAACAAAAAAAATATTTACCAATCTAAATGTCGTTATTGTAATTTTTAATTGTTTTTTTTTTCTTTCCTTTTATAATTAATTATAATAATTAATAATAATAATAATATTTTGTTTACGTAAAAATAAATAATGAAAATAAATAATTATTTTGTATTAATATGAAAAAGAAAAAGAAAATTTATGAAAATGAAAGAAAAACATACAAAAAATTTAAAAAAAATAATATTAAAATTAAATATTAGGTTTTTTTTTGTTTTTGCAAAATAAAAAATATAATTAATTATATTTAATAATATAATAATGAAGAAAAGAAAAAAAATCGAGTTTTTCATTACCTTAAAGTGTGAAGTGAAAAGATGCCAGCACATAAGTTGTTTCATACTTTTTGATTCGAAGAAACCGTAAAAACAGGAGTCGAATCATGTAATTCGATTGAGACTATATCGAATCGAAAATTCATTTCGGTTGGGGTATAAATACTGTTTCGATACAATTTGGTTTAACCCATTCGCTGCCAAGCCTATATTATATGAAGCTTTTCCCATTGCCATTTATATTTTGAGTGGTATCGTTTACCAAAGTTCTGTTATTACTTGGTAAAAGCATATATATTATCATACATAATCATTTGCATGCATAAAATCAAAGATGAGTATAGTCATCGTTGGCAATGGGAAGGCAACAGGACTCGACATCCTTTTTCGTATTTGCGTACGTTTAAGAAGAAAAACAAATCGGAAATTGTGCAGATGGATGAAAAAATAAAAATACAGTAAAACAGGACACAAAAAATTTGCTTATTCAAAAACCTGTATGTTATAACATATTAAAAGTAGGACGAGTATACTCGTTTTGGCAAAGCATAACACCCTGTCAAAGACGAGTATACCCGCCTTGGCAGCGAATGGGTTAAATCGAATTACACGATTCCACTCTTGAATTATAATAGGCATAACATAGAGCAGTGAGCGGGTCTTCAAACTTCGGCATCCCACGGAACACGAGATAGAATTATCTACGGAATCCTATGTTAAAAATTTATTTTATGGTTTATCAGTTTATTTCTTTTACATATCTTTATATACTATTATTTTTGTTGCACGTTACGATGTTGCTTTAAAATAAAATATAGTATTTGATTGTTACTTTGATGTAGCAGATACTTTTATTTATATGACATCTTAGAATTAGATACATCATGATTTATATCTTAGGAATATAATTTAAAATATGGGTTTCTTATGAAAATCGAATTAAATCAAAAAAAATTGGAATGGCATTTTGTAAGGCGACAGGTGATATTCACTTATAGATTGTCACTTTTTTGGTATTCCGTAAGGCGATATCCCCGTCAATATCGCCGCATAGTGATGAATTTGAACAAGTACATTTAAAATTTAATTTTTAAAATTGACAATCGTTTTATACCGTGTTTTACAGGCCGCTTCAGACTATCTGGTCATATGTCTTCGTATAAATTTTGTCAAAATTACTCACTAAGTTTCATCATTATAATGAAGAAAATTATGGAATAAGTGAAAACTGAAATTTTTTTCTGGTTTTGCATGAAAGACGGTTATACAGTTGGCAGTGAAATTTAATGTTAATTCCCAATTTCCAGGTTAAAAATAGACGAAAAATGTTCTCAATGAAAGCAACAAATGGATAGCTCTTTATTAGAATGAATGGAAATTGAAATACTGTTAGAAAAATAGCTGATCAAGGAAAATATTTTTCATAATTGCAATTATAAAAACAATTATAAAAAACAAAATACATGATATACGTGAGATTTTTTATCTGAAATCTAATTAAACTATTTCCTATGTTTTGTATTATTTGTTTTCTTTTGCAAAAGTATTCCCTTCATTGTTATGATGAAGCTATAACCGACGCCTTATGGCTTGGTAAATACTTATATACAAATTTATAGATTTCATAAAGTCTCAATAAATGAAATGATAGGGAATACATTGGTATAACTCCATATGACATAGTTTATCCATTTTTTTATATTTTAAATGCATTTTCATTTTTTAAAAAAATTCTGCATTTTATACTAGCTATACCAGTTTTCAAGGAAAATCAGAATTTTTTCCGTTCATTTCTAGGATATGAATCTCTTTCAAAATTGTCGTTTTCATTTCTAGAATATGTTGATCGAGAATGTAGAATTCTTGCATCTTCTTTTTTGACGATATAAAAAATTCCCTAAAATCATAACTTGAAACGTCATATAGGAGTAAAAAAAAATAAAAGGTGAATGAATTAGAAGTAAACATGAGGACAATTTTTTTTACAATTGTTTCCGCTCAATTTTACTTTGAAAAAAAAGGTCGGAATCCGTCAACAAAATGTAGAGATCTAAACGTGTTCCATTTGGAGTTTAATATGATCGAAACAACAACTTATGTGCTGTCATTATTTTGAAAATTTGAATCACTGAATTGTGAACCCATTTACGCGTTGACATCCTTGTTTTAATGTGATGCAACTTCTTTTGCTGGTGTGCTGGTGATGGGTATCTTAACTTGGTGGCTGATAACGAGATTTTGATTTTAGTTTGAATTAGTTTTTGGAGATTATTTGCATCAGAATTTTAAGAAAAAGTTAAGTTTTTATTTATTAGTGGTTGTGCTGTGAGCTCTAAATATTGGTTTAATACTTTTGTGGTAAATTATTTTGATTTACGAGGATATATCCACCAGGTGAGCTTGAAATTTTTTTTTAATTATTAGTCAATTTTTAGAAAGCCTTTTTATGTAGAATTTTTCAGAATTGTCATTGATTTTTCTTAGGTCATAGTTTCAAAGCTAGTTTTAAGAGACTGGAATTTTAAGTTTTAAAAAACCTTAAAAAATGTAGGTAAAAAATAAAAAAAAGCTTGTAAAAAGCTCTTTATTTTCTTGCTTAGATTTTGTTTAAACAAGGTATGTCTGGATAAAAAAAACTGGTCAGCATTCTTCCAAATTTCCACCTGACCGCTCAAATCGATTGCATCATATACTCCGAATCTCTGTTTTTTAAAATATAGTACATTTAAACGAAGTTATTCAACATAATTTAGAATTATAGAATTCATCAAAGTAGAGATAGTACTTATCAGAAAATAATGATATGTTCTTTTACCATTGTAAATTCTGTTGTATATAAAAAAGACTAAATTATACAACGATATAACGATAAACCCTGATTTACAACGGTAAGGGAATACCCTAGTAATACTGAAAGTTTAAATTGATAGTTATTCTTTCAAAACTTATATTTTAGAATTTTTAATTTACATCGGCAAAGGTCGATCCCAGTCTTGAACTATGTTCACTATGCGTTAAAATATTCAGTAAGTATATACATTAAATCGATGAGCAAGCAGAAGCTGAAAAGTCTGTTATTCACTGAGTCTGCTGTATCGGTCGGGCTATGTAATTAGGTTCATTGGTGTTCTATCAATTGTTTGACCATATGTACTTTTGTATGTACTATCTATATTGTCTTGTGTCAGGGTTTGGGTGGTAGATTGATGGGGTGATGGTTGAGTGATGATATTTGTTCCCTCTATCTACTAATTTATCCCTTCCACCCTCCCGACACTAATGATGATAAGCCTATATGTACATTCGACTCAGCATTTATTCGATGCGAATATGAGTGATGTTTGTAATAAGCATATCTGAAGTGTTATATCGTTGTTTCTAAAATGTGGATTACAGAATTTCCAATTTTTTTTTATTATAGACTAACTACATTTTTTTTTAGGGAAAAAACTCGCCACATCAACGAAATTTCATAACTGACTGTTCTCTTTTAAATATCTGCGAAATTTGGTCAGTTTGGAAGATAACTATATCATGGAGAAAAAGATATGTAACTTCATGTGAAAATGCAGAGATGTAAGTTTGGTGGTTCGGCAAACTCTATGGAAAAGACAAATAAGGATATTGAAAATGTGATTATGGAAACTTTGATATAATTAGCGTAGGAAGACAAGTACACTGAAAAAGAACGAGCAGTTAAATAAGAAATATCATCAGAAAATGGACCAACTTATTATTATTCTTCTTTCAGATGCGCATATAATTTTGAAATTATGAAATGTTGCTGTTACTGATTTTTTGGTGTTGAATATTTTATAAAACAAATCTAATTCAATTCAGCTGCCTTCATCATATAAAAAAAAAATAAATTAAAACTTAAAAATATTCCGTCTGGATGAATATGGCATGACAAAAATGTTAATGAAAATCTTTTAGTTGACCCGCCTTGTATTATTATCATACGTTACAGTTCACTGCACTTCCTGTATTTACATACAGAATAGATTTTTTTTTCATAAACTCGGAAACTACAACCATATTTGTATAAAAATCACTTGCGTGCAGACAAACGGCAGTCATGCGTCAGTAGTTTTTTCAAATTCAGAACAGAGTTTTTTTCATAAAGATCGAAAATAAGTTTGTAAAGCAGTAAAAAAAAAGTAGAAAAGAAAAAATTAAAAGTTAAAGTGTATCTCTGATAAGAATAACAATGGCACAAACTCTTGGAAATCATTATTATGTAAACAAACAAAATGATTTTCTATTTCTTTGGAATTTTAATTTTATGCACATTAATTGCAGTTTTATTGCAACTTTTTCTTTTGATTGTTACGCCACTGGATTCCAGTTTTGTTGTATTATTAAAATTTGTTTAAAACTGTTGTTTCTTTTTTTTTTGTAATTTCAATGATAATCATTGAACTCAATTTAGTTAAAATTGCAGTAAATTAAAAAAAAATTTTTGTTTTATGAAATTCAATTTGTTGATTTTATGAAGAAGAAAAAATGGGACCGAAAAATTAATGTGAAAATACCAGTTCTTGGGTCCTCGAGTTTCGAACCAAATTACGTCCCAAATGATGATGAGATGATAATCACGGGAAAATTTTAAGCAAGGCATATGTTTGATTTCCGAAATATCGAGGGTCAAAATGTTGATCGTCCTCCAGTCAAAAATTATGACACTAATAAATTTTTAGTGCACTATTATTCATGTTTAACAAACATCTGTGACAGTATTATTACGAATTTGATATCAAATTTAAAAATGCCGGATCCAATATAGGTGACTTCAGTCACTTTTTGGTGATAGAATTTTGAAAATGTATTAAAGTATAATTTTTTATTGTTTTTATTAATGAAATTTTTATTAATGTATTTTATTTTGTAGAAATTAAATGATTCAAAATCTCAGAAAAGTACAAAAAAATGTGATGACATTTATTGAGATGATGTGAGAAATGTCACATTGTCCATTGCGGGAATAATAATATTCAAATGGGATTTGATTTCACTACTATGGTAAAATTCGGAAGTAGAGCCATTACCTATAAAATTCATGCTTGACGAAGATTGTTATTTGTCTCGTCTGATAAATCCGGGAAAACAATCGACAGGCTCGTGAAAGTATCAAATTTGATAAGGAAAATGGAAGGATTGCATATGTTTTCAAACCATTTAGTCAATTTATGTCCTTATATAAGAATGTAGATCTTTTACAACAGCGCAACAGCTTAAAATGTTTTTAACCTTTCTAGTTTCTATCAGCAGGTATATTTGCATACCGAACGGATACGATTGGACCAAAAATAGCTCCTACCTAGTCCACGATTAAACAATAATGAATTTGACCTTTATTGGGCTTTATTATTTTGGGTATCAAATAAGATCAAATTGGTCTGGTTTACGTATAAACACGGTGATTTCTTATACAACTTCTGACTACCATTTTACATGGATTACGAAGGATTAAGGTGATATTCAATTATTGTGTACGCACTAATAATTTTATAGTGCTTAGATCATTGCGGATCCTTTGCTAAAGGATCGAACTGATCATCTAATAATTTGAAAAACTTTTCATTAGACACTGTCTTTCCAAAGTATGGAATACGATTGAGGTATAAAAATACGTTATTAAAAAATAAAAAATTAATACATTCTTGCAGCTACTTTTGAGATTCACCAACTTCTGGAAATTAAATCTTAGATAAATGCTTTGCTATACTTTTAAAGCAATTTACAATGTTTGATTCACGAATATCGTGTGATGTGCTTCTAGAATATTTGTCAAAGATATTTAAAGTCTTACATTATAAAAGACAGATTCCACAATATCAATGAAAATATAAGAAAATATTGATTCTTCCTCATATAATGCTGATATACTTTTCAAACATTTTTGATAAACGTTTCTACTAAAGGCCAATCTCCAGACAGCCGACATCCTATTCTGATAAAAGTAAGGGATGCACTTATGCAAAATTTAGTTAAACAGAAAGGGAGAAACAATCATCCTACGAATTTTGTCATCTTCTGCAGATTAAATTTCCCCATCTGATTCTTCATCTGCCAGATGATTCCCCTCAAATGCAGAAGAACTTGTTCATCTGATTTAAGGGTTTTCATCTGCATTTGCATACTCTCACAATAATAATACACGATATCGTCGCACACTACCAGATTTTCTTATAGGAAGTTTTTGTATGACGAATTGATTTTTATGGTCTACGCAAGTTAAATTTTTAACTTCTATACGAAGTATATCAAAAATAAAAAAATTTGTTTTGCAAATCTTCACGTTTTATAAGATTCTAAATGGTTTGCAATCATTTTTATCCAATGTCTGTCTGTCTGTATATCACAACAAATGTTGTGATTAACTAAGGACTACGTTCGCTCTGAATTTCCATATTCATATAGCTTTCTTTTAGAAAGGCTTTCGGAAGGTAACGTGATTTGAACATACGTATAGAAGTTTCGTCGTTTTGCACTATAGCTTGTTTTTAGATGTGATAGGAATTTAAGCCTTGTGATAAAGTCTGAAAACACAATTTGGTACTACATTTTTCTATAAAATGGAAGGGAATGTTCTTAATTTTCCCATAATATTATAAATTGTGTGGGGAGAGACCCTGATGTTTTTATTCGGTCAATCCTAGAGAAAATTGCAAAAGTCCATCTCTTTCTACTTTTCTGATTTTTCTCGCCAGAATAGGATGTCGGCTGTGTGGAGATTGGCCTTAAAAGGTTCAAAAGTTTCTAAACATGTTTAAAATTGTTTCAAAAATGTTTCAAATATGTTTTACAGAAGCTGCAACATTTGCAATGCGTATTATATTTATTTTTTGATAAAGATCAGATCAGACAGCACTTTTTTAGTATAATATATAACACGATTACAATACAAGAATAAAATTGATCCAGTTTTTATAATCACTAAGCGATACGATATCCCTGATGCACTATCATCGATAAGACAGGGATAAGTTTAAGGACCAAGTCATCGTAATGAAAGTAAAAGAGTGATTGCAGTCTAATTACTTCAATTATCGGGTGTGGTCACTGGTATTAAATAGAGTAAGTTCTCTATAAAATTGTGTCAACTGAATTCAATTAATCGAAAATTAGGCAATAAAAACCGACTTCCATTGTACACAATTGTTCTTTCAGTATTAAAAATTATGATAGTATTTCAAAATTTTTGGGCCAAAGACGAAACTATATCTGCATTTGAATTTTAATTGTTTTTTTTTTTTTTTAAACAATGGTCAACCAGAAGAAATCGGTTCCCACGATTGTCTGGCATAGTATTTTGAATATGCCACACAATATCCAGTGTCTTTTGATTCTCAAAGTTTTAAGCAATTCAATTAGAAATATCTAAAGTTACGATATTAATGCAAAAATGTCTAAAAATGGTAAAAGTTGCCTTGAAATATTTAACCCGAACATTTTTTTTTTCGCATTTTAGAGAAGGCCAAATTTTTTAGTGGAAATAGACTATGAACATTTTAATGTAGTAAATGATCTTCAAAACAAAAAAAAAACGTTTTTCGTAATTAAATAAATGATAAATTAAAAAATACCGTATTTTCTTCGTTTTTTTTTTATACATCTAATAATTTATTAAGCAACTAAATAATAATTTTGAGCTTTAATATAATTAATTAATAATAATCATAATAAAATTAAATGCGTTTAATTTTTTTTTTCTTTCTCAAATATATATTTTTTTTTTAAAATCGTCGAACCTTTTTTATTGGGAAATCTTCAAAAATTCGTAAACCGCTAATAACCGGAAAAATTTACGAATAAATTTCCGGATAAATTTTATTAAACTCTTTAAAGCGAAATATTTCACTCTAATATCGGTGAAAAACTTATCCGGGAAAAACTTATCCGGGAAAAACTACAAATTAAAAGCGAAAATGTTTGCTTTTTCTTTCAATGTATTATCAGTAAAATTCGGTTTTACCGGAATGTATTCGGTCGCAAGAATTTCGGTTGAAAAAAAGTTCGACTGAATAAATTTTTACTTTTTTTTTTTTTTTTGTTCTTGTTTTTTAAATAATAGATTAATAATAATTATAATAATAGTAATTAGTTTATTTTTTTCGTCTTCCTTGTCTAGCATCTGTAATAGCACCCCATAATTCGATTATAAAATCATCAGTAAAACCGAAAGCTTCTAAATCAGAATTATCAATAGCCGATGCAAAATCCATTGAATTGGTCTCATTAAAACCTAAATCCCATATTTGTGTAGCTAATTCGGTATCATTAATACCCATAAATGAATCTAATAGATTATTAATAGCATCAATACCAGACTGTGTTGTATCATCATATTTATCTTCAATAATTGTATTACCATTGGCTTTAAAACGTAATGTCTCTTTACCGGTACCGTATGATTGTTTTTTTGAATTTCTTGAATTCTGTTTTGGACCAATACCTTGAAAACCACTTTTCATTGGTTCAATTAAACGTAATGTAAATGTTGAACCAGTTGGTATATCTTTTAATAATCTAGCAACTTCATAATGTCGTTTACCAACAACATTTAAATCATTTAATTTCTCAATATGATCACCAATTAATATATGCGGTATTTTATCAATAATACTACCATCTTTAATACGTTTTATAAATGCATAACCGGCACCATTATCAGTTATTGTTAAACCTAAAGCATCTTCGGTTTTAATTATTTCAATTTCTTTTGGACGACCTTTACGATGTGCAAATATAAAATCATCTAAACCAATTTGTCCACCTAACAATTTTGACATATCAACTTTATGTGAATTTAAAGTACAAAATAAGATTTCATTTGATTGAAAATCATAACATTCAGCAATTTTCTGATATAATTCTTTAACACTAGCAAAACCAGTTATTAATCCAGTTGGACTTCCATGAGCCAATTGACAATGAAATACTAATTGTGGTTTAGAAACATTTGTTTCAGTTTTTTGCTGTTGTTGTTGATTTATTGTTGATTGTTTTTGATGTTGTGGCTGTTGTTGTTGTTGAAATGAATTCCGACATTTTGTATCCATTTCGGGACCAGATATATGTTCTGAATCGTTATTATTATTATTATTATTAATACCAGAAGTTTTTATATGTTTTTTATTATGAAATAATGGCATTTTGGATTTTTTCATTTGTTCTAATTTTTTTTGTATTTAATTTAATTAAATTTAAATTTATTCACTGTTTTTTTTTTTATATAAGAGAAAAATTTCACAACGTTTTTAATCAAAATTGTATTAAATTACGAGATAACTAGAAAAAGTTTTGTTGATTTTTTTGTGCGATAAAATTTTTTGATATCAAAACACTATAAAAAGATAAAAAATCGCTTATCGGTAAAAAAAAGAAAGATGAAAAACGCGAAAAGAGCGAATTTTTATGTCGTTTTTGTAAAGAAAGACACTTCCGCTAAAACTTTTTTAATGTTTCAAATAATTTGATATCACACGATAATATTTTTTTAATTAATTAATTAATTTCAGAATACAACAAATTTTTATCATTTTTAATGGAATTTTTCTTTTGAATTGACAAATTTTCTTTTCTTTGCTTTTTTTTTTAATTAGATTAAAATTCAAGTCACTATGATTTAAAAATTAAATTTCCTATAATTTTTTAATACAGTTTCTTTTTTCTTTTTTTTTTTCTTTTTAATCGAAAAACTTAATTTTCTTCTTTTTTTACACAGATTTTAATTCTTCATGATTGTTGCATCGAAAAAGTTCATCAAGCACAAAACTTATTATGAGAAGGGTTTAATAACCTTTTTTCTTCTGGAATAACAACAACAACAAAAATTACACAAGATCACCAAAAAAGATCACCTGAAAAAGAAGAAAAAACAGTTAATACAGTTAATAAATGGATTTATTTGACATTTAAGAAGAGAAGAAAAATAGAAAATGGAAGTACTTTCGTGGTTTTTTCTTAAAAATAAAATTTACCTTGGATTTTTGTAATATTAAATATTTAGTATAATTTATAAATATATTTTTATTTTAGGTAAAATAATAGCACGATAAAATAAACACAATTGATTTTATGAGAAACACGCGAAAATATGAAAAAAAAAAAATAATGAAATAAAAAAATATTGTATAATTAAAGAAGAAAAGAATGAAAATAAAAAAAAAAGGTTCACTTCCGAAGAGCGAGTTAAATTATGCTATTAAAACGTTGTACTGCAAAACTCATACTTAAATAACTACTTAAATAAATATATCTATCCAGTGAAGTGGGTTTTATGTGCCCGATACTAAAGCAAGTTAGTAAATAGAAGTAGATAATTGGTTTAGTAAATTAAAATTGTTAATATTTACAGTGACGACGGCCAGTGCAGGCGATTTTTGATTTCGAACTGAGTGCTATAACAAAATATATATTAAATATGAGTTTATGTCCAATTGAAAAAAAAACGAAAAAAAAAATGATTGTATGTATTATTATTGATTATTAATTATTATTATGTGATATAGTCCGAAAGAAGCACGTAGTCTTATATACATTGACATATTATCGATTGATAAGAATTTTAATGACAAATCTCACTGATTGTGTTCAACTCAAATATAATAGCAAAATTGTTGTAAAATCATGTAACTCAATTATTCGATTTTATCATTGTTTGAAATACAATTAGAATTTTATGCGATTTCATTCCATTACAAAAACTATATTAAGTGACAATTCTCACTGATAATGAGACTCAATGTGTCTGTCTATGGTGTTATACTATATTGTAGAATCATGTAAACTCGATTTTATTGCTATTAGATAAGTTAATACCCAACCAATGAAAACTCAGTTGTGATCACTTAAAATTTTATTACGATTCCAATTATGTGTGTGTTACCATTCTGTGTGCATAATAAATTTCTTTTTAGAATCTTTTTTTTGAACCACGGAATCGAATTAACATCCAAATTTTGAAACTAACTTTCTTGTCTTGTATATATATATCGACAAAATTCACTCACTCCACTTGTAATCTATCACAATTTAGTGATTAAATTGGGGAAAAAAACTAAACTAATAAATTTTAATCTCGTTTCCACTGATCACGTTTAAAATATGATCTTCGTTATTTTTGGTATCGGCAGATACTCCTCCAATGCGGTTCTCTCTTACGAATATTCAAATAAAAGAAAAATCAGATAAAAAAACAGGTAAACACATACACATATCGAATATTTTATATAGAAATCATTAAAAACAGAAAAAACAGAAAAAAACGGCACAGGTGAGAGAATCGAATTCAACCTGCGTGGTTGGCTTTTTTTTCTCACATCAAAAATATTCTTTTAGGTGATATCGTTTTGTATGACTGCGCGAATAATTTTAAAAATAATCAATAAAATAATATTATTTTATATAAATCTGATCGTATTTTGTTGTTACAAAAAGAAAAGAAACCAGAAAATAGAGAAAGTTTTCATAGAATTAGGAAAAACAAGAAGAAAACTCGATCGTTCGAAGATCGATAAAATATTTCTCACCTAACTTTTCTAAGAAAAAAAAATTTTTTTTTGCACTTTTTTTATTATTTTGTAATTTCACAATTTTCATTTCGGTATAAAAACTAATTATTTTATATTATTTTTACACAAAAAAATGCGAAAAAACAGGAATAAACTGATCGCAAAAAGAAAAAAGATCCGACCTTCTTTTTGAGAGATCGAGTTCGATCAACTTCACACAAATTGTGTTCATCATTATGAATTCGTTTGTGATCCCCGGTCTGTAATATTTTCTGTATTTGTTGGTCCAAATATTCTCATCCCAGTGATTTTCACCAGTGGGGTAACATATTTTCTATTCATTTTACAATTTCTGTTTCAATTTGAAATCACGATAAACTTGTTTTAACTACAAAATCTTACGATAAAAACCAAAAAAAAAAAATAGTTAGAATTTCTCGCGTAGCTCTTTTTGATCAGCTGGTTGTGACCTAAATGTTTAATGACCCTTAATTTGAGTTTTTAGATTCTGTAGAAAACTTATATTCTTTTGAATTGAATTCATTTAATATTAATGAATTACATTTTATGTCGGTTGACATGCCATTTCGATTTGTGTAAACTTATGCTATTAACTTTTTAAGTATGGAAGTACTCAGGTCCGGACTAGCCATATTGATATACCAGGTATATGCCTGGTCGCCGAATGGCAACTATGGGCCGATAAAAACTCGTGCATTTATGAAAGTCTCTTCCCCTATAACACAAGAACGGCTCGACCGATTTCAATACAATTTGGTACATGTGTAGACCACTTTCTAGTTTACAATAGGAGTATTTTATATAAAAACGAATCATGTCGTTATAGAGTTCAAAATTGCAACGATTACACCTGAGAATTTACGAGCTGATATTTTTTCTCTCGCTAATAATTGGGACAAGTTAAAACTTACAATTCTTGAAACACATCGAGTTAAAGAAGTAAGAGTCACGAAGATTGCAACTGCAGATAGTAAGGATCTAGTGAATCCATAGAGTGTTGCTGAAAAAATATGAAGATCAGATTTTGGACCTTGTCTTGTACTTGTATTTGATTATAAACAGAGTAGCGATGAAAAGTACGGAATGTGGTTGTGTAATTACTCGCATAATGTTTTGCAAACCTTTAAGCGTTAATTCAGTTTATTAAAGATCTGTAAAAATCAGATTATTTAATCTGAACTACATGACCTCTCGTTACAACCTACGTTTTCGTGCTAGATAGGTAAGGTGTGTTGTAACTCTAGGATATTTGTACTTTTAATCTTTTATATATTGTCCTATATAGTTACAAAGTGTTTCCAATCTTATTGCTTAGCTTAAGTATATCTGACAGTAAAATTGATGCCCCATGATAGAAATGGAACTCATCGTTAACAAATATATAGTTCAATGAATTAACTCTCAGAAAAAATAGCCCAAACTGAGAATAGTTCAGCGTTTTTTCTGCATAACTTTGTTTCTTTTTCCTCGAATTTGCTCTAATTTACAGGGAAGTTTGGTTTTAACAGTATAAATATATTCTGCAAATTTTATTCAAATTGGGATATCAGTTCTTGGAATATATTTGAGCAATTAAATAGGCTGGTAGTTCCTACCATAGGACAGACAAATAAAACGACAAAAAGTTCATAAAGTAATTTTTTATTTTATTATAAAAAAATAATTCATATTTGTTAACAAAAATCTATTCTTTTCTGCTTAAAAATACAATTAATAAGTTAATTAATTAATTAAATAATACAAAAATTATTTTTTTTTTAATAAATTACTACAACAACCTTCTTTTTTTTAAAATAAAAAGAAATAAAACAAAAACTTAATTTGACTAGTAAAGGTCCTCTAATTTTTAAAAAGACGTTTTTTATTTTAAAAAAAAGCCTCTTTTTTAATATTTTTTGTTTTTTATAATTGGAAGAAGTTTTTATGTTCTTATGTTTTTTATGCATTTCGTCCTAAATATTCTAATTCACGTTCAGTTAGTTTCTGTCTCATTTCAATAGCTTTCTTATGTTGCCAAACACAATAAGATAATAATAATAAACCGACTAATAATAATGTTATTGCAGTTACTATTAATATTGTTTTTGTATCGTCAACTGTAAAGAAAACTGGTACTGTTCCCATTATTAGAATTATTATTATTATGATGGCGACCAAAACACCAAACCGGTAACAGCCATAACGACGTTCTAAAAAGAAATAAAGATTTGAAAAATTAAATGTATTTAAAAGAAAATTAGGTCAATATAATAAGAAATATTAGAACTGGTTTTGATGATACTGGTTTTTGTATATGATAAGTTCAAGGATAGGATATGAATAAATATAACTGCCGCGAATGGAATTCGGTTAACACGACAGTGGTTATTACTTTGGTTGTTTTCAAAGTAAGACTTTAAGTTAAAATAATGCCTAAATATGACAAATTGTCTTGCGTAATGGGTGAAAGCGTCAATCGATTGTCGCATGCCGCCTGTCGCCTGTCACTGCTCAACTAAGTTAATCTAAGCTAAATGGAACTTTTAAATGAATTTACTTGCATTCGATATCTAAATGGTTTTCTTTTAGTATTTAGTTGATCCTTAAATACCATTTTTGAATATTGCGAGCCGTGGTCAGTACGCCACCCAGTTAAAGCTTTTCTATAGCCATTTCGAAGTGTACAGCTATATATTATTTTTCAGTTTTATGAATAGCTAAAAGTCTAATCTAATCCAAAATAAAATATTGTGATTTATTTATGGCCTATTTTTATAAACAACTTCGGCTGCATATAGCTGTCCTAGATATTTTTAAGGCATCAAACCAAGTTCTTGGAAGCTATTTGTTTCACATTTAAAGTATTTTATCAATTAAAAATGTATCATAGGTTTAGCTAAACTAACTTTATATAATTTCAAGCTGCTGAAATCAATTTATATCCTTTCATACATATTTTGCAGCAAGGAAAGAAGTTGTTGTGCCATATGTGAGAGTGGAATTTATGGAAGGATGGCTCGAATCAATCTGTTAGCTTGAAATATGTATAATCCTTAAATTAGGTATTAAGATTAATTCAGTTGTTCATTGTTCAGTTGTTCATTTTTCCATTCGAATCATGTAAAGTTCAATGTAAGACTGTGAAAAGAAAGAATTGTCATTAATTCTAAATAAATTTAATTAGAAAACATTATTCCACTTGAAATTTAATCGGTTTCTTCAAGAGTCCATCATAATTTGGCCATTCTACAAACAATATGACACCAATTAGAGAGTCATTATATATGCCGGCATAAATGCGAATGTCATCATTCATATTTTGTTTGTTACTTGATCCGGAAGAGAATAAAATTTGAACATAGACTAAAGATTTCCGCCGATTGTGCATTCAACTGATTCTTCATGTGTATTAATATTCTGATACATTATCAATATTATAGATTCTTCTCTTTCTTTTACATTAAAGTTCTTTTTATACATTGTTCTTCAATTTCTAAATCAACAACACTGAACATCACATTATTCATATGGTTTAGACATCTAGATATACTAAAGACTCATTAGCAGCATTAATGTACATTATATATACGAACTATCATCAAAAACGGGGAAGAAATAGATGTTCTGTTTTGTTGTTGTTTTCTATGTAAAAATTTTGTTCTGTTTCAGAGCAGATGGCAAATAATACAAACTTAATAAGGGGTTTACGGTAATATTTCATTGTAACGTCTTGCGTTCGTTAGTTTGTTACTCATACTTATTTCGGTAATCATTGTTTACGCGTTTTCAGGGCACAGAATCAATTTAAAAACGATAACAATGCACATATTTATTTTTCTTTTCTTTCAAAGGTCAGTAAAGTCAAGATATAAGTAATTGTTAAGTACCCTAACTTCTTATCTCTGCCGTGACGTCGTTTTCTATATTTCGACTGTAAATTTTCAAATAATTTTCTATCCAATAATGACATAGATAGCTATACAGTGTACGTATGAGTGAGAGAGAAACATGATTTAATTTTACAATATCAAATTGTAAACAAGCAAAACCATGTTGAAATGTGTATGGAAATGCACAAATACTAAAAAAAATAAGAGTTTTAAGAGTCATTCATGTGCTTTTTAAAAAAAAATTCATTCTCACTCTTCCTGATAGATTTTGCCTTGGAAAACCGTCCGTGCTCTTTTGCACTTATTGTTTTTTTTTGTACTTATTCTGATAGCTTCGCTAGCTTTGGGTACTTCTATCATTATTAATACTTCGGCCTGATGAACGGTTTACGGTAATATTTCATTGTAAACTTGTGTGTTCGTTAGTTTGTTACTTATATTTATTCCGTTTATCGTTGTTTACACGATTTTAAGCTACAGAATCAATTTAAAAACGATAAAGATGCACATATTTATTTTGCTTTTCTTTCAAAGGCCAGCAAAGTTCTAATATTCCAATGACATAATATCAATGTCACTCTGTAAAATGGCAAAACTACTTTTCATTTATATGAATTGACACACACTCCCACACACACACTTTTTTTTAATAAACCAATATCTTTTATACAAATACCTGAAATATGTTCATCATCGACGCCACTGGACATTGTTTCTTTTGAATATTATTATTTTTGATTAATACTTATTTTATTTGTTGTTCTAATTTGATTGAAATCAAATTTTTTTCTTTTTTAAATAATTTGAATTACTGTTGCAACAAAAAGCACACGTAAGCATAATATTATTATAAATACACTAACTCGAAGTCCGATATGTTTATGTTACTCTTGGTTACTGTCGCTGGTGTAAACTAAAAAAAAAAATACCCAAATATTACTATATCGAGAAGGCACGACAATATATATTGTCAAGGTGGACCTCCAAAAATTGTTTGTTATAAAATTGATTCGCGATAATAATTAAATTTTTCGTTTTTTTTTTCTTTATAGATGAAAGCACAATTTTTTCACTGGAAATTTTGATTTAAATTTTGATATTCGATAATGATGAGATCAGACATGTTTTTTTTTTTCTATAAATCGAAGAATTGAATATTATTGAACCCTCGCGAAATTAAAAAAATTAAAATATTTTATTTATTCAATTGATTTAAGAAAAAAAAAAAAACAAAAGTTAAAAGGTTAATATTTGTTTGGAAATCTACTAAAATTATTGTATTTCTTTGGAACTCGACTTTGCTTCTGACCCCAACTTTCTTGAAACACTTAATCCAACAGACTGACATATGGTATATAGTTAACGGTGGCGTTGCCCCAAATGTTTGTTTGTAAAAAGATTCACGATATGAAACTCTTGTTTTTTTTTTGTTTTTCTTAACAATATATGCATTTTTTTCACGTATTTCTCGTTGTTGTCTTCTTGAAAATTGCGGATTTCTGTTGTATATATAGTTTCTTATAACTACTTTTGATAATCGACGTCGGTTTAGTTAAGTCTGGTCTGTGCTGTTTTTTTCTTTCTAGTCTACCTCTTTTTTTCCTTAGCTAATCGCGAAAAGAAAAGAGATTCGATTATGATGTAGACAACAGCACAAAAAAAAAATATAGCTTTTTTCAAATGATATCAAAAGATTCTATACTTTTTTTTCTTTTAATTCATGTTAATTAAAAAATCTAAATCTTCTTCCGTATTATTAATTTGTTCTTTTTTTTTCTTTTAGAAAAGATATGAACAAAAAAAACGTTGATAACGGCGTGATTTTTATAATTTATTATATGAACTCATTTACAGTAAGATACTCTCTACTTAACATAGTTAATTGGTTCTACACAAATGTATGTGAAAAACATTGCAGCCCGAAGTTTATTACATTAAAATACAGGTAACCCTTTGTATAAATTTTTGATACCAAGAAATCTATCTCGTCATTAGTTTTTCTAAAATTGACATATTGTATATTATAGGATGTCCCAAATAAAAGCGCAATATTTGATTTGCGTAACTGAAGTTTGTGTATATCTCGGGTATTCTGCATCTTATAAAGACGACCCATACCTCATTCGACGATCAATATAATAAGGAATTAAATGCCATTCACCGTTTTCAAAAATATTCCTTTTTAGGACAGGAAACACAAGAATTCTCTTGTATGAAGGTATACGTATATGTCAGGTATTCTGGGTCCTACAGGTATGAATTATACCTCATTCGATAGGGAATTTAATAATTAATTAAATAAAGAATGCTCCGAAAGAAACGCACAATTTGAATTTTTTTGGAATTGTCTTTTTGACAACAGTAGGCGCTCGAAACTTGATAAACTGTCAATAATAATGTCATTCCTTCGTGCAAAGTTCCATGACTATTAATAGCAACAATGGTAGATGACAGATGTGAAGATTTCAGTACTGTAAACTTAATGAAACGAAAATAGCATGACATTTAAATCTGGCGCTATTATGGAGACACTCGATATTTTTATTTACAAATACTAATAACGAGATATTTTATTTCCAGACTAAAAATCTGTGCCAGATGAGAATTGAAGTTAAGCACTCGAATATATTGTATGGTATTTGGTATAACACTTTTCATATGTATACTTTATGTAAGTTACACACAATAAGTGCATTTTTCTCACATTGCTCTGCTTCGGATCAAAGCAAGATATGAAAAAAAACCACAAGGAACAAGAGCAACAAAAAACCTTAATGTTGGTAGCATATATTCAAACCCCATGGAAATTAAATGTCGAACGCAAAAACATTTTAAATAAATTGTATAGAAAATAGTTGAAGATAGTAAAAACAATTTAAGGAAATGCTTATAAAGAGTATAAATCGATTTGAAAGGTTTTTCAATTTATAGTTTTCATAATCATCGGAAGGACAACATTCAAGTATCAAAAAACACAAAGCATATATATATATATATGTTCAATATTGAAAAAGAGAAATGTTGTAGACATTTTTTTGGTCCAAGTAAAGGCTGGTGTGAGTTGTTGTTGTATTAAATGTAAAATTTTGCACTGCTCTGGAACAATTTGTGAAAAAAACGCACCTACAATACGAATAAATGTAGTTCGTTTATTTGTGGCCTAATGAAGAATAATATGTGTTGCTTGCATATATCTGAAGTTTTATATGCAGTGTTATTATTGTCATATGAGGGAAGGAAAAGGGAGGTATTAATAGAGAAAGAAAATCCCAATAGTAAATTGAGCTTTTCACTTAAATTGTGGAATGGACATAAACGCATCGTAATTACTCGAAACACTGGATAACAATTGAGGGCAGTGAAATCTAGTTTTTTAATCATACGAAAACATAGTGATTTGAAAAATAAAAAATATATGTTGTAGGCATATACTTTAGGATACTTTAGAAAAATAATGGTGGTTGTATCAAGAGCGTATGGTTTTGAAAAAAATTTTGAAATGTTAAAATTATTTTTTTTGTATCTACAATATCCTTTTTTTCCAAAACGATTCGTTAACCCGTTTATGAGAAGCAAATGAATTTCCAAACATTTTACACCCTTTTTTACTCTTTACCACGTGTAATTTCAGATTTAATATTTTAGGGATCGATATTAATTTATTCAAAAAATTTCAGCTTAATAGTTGAGGGGTATAGATTTTTATAGATATGGACATCCGGCTATCGTCTTTCGTTATTTCTTTTCCAATTGAATATATATCGATTTTGCATTGTCAGATTTCAGACACAATATTACTTCATAATCGTTTTTTTTACTTCCTTGTGCACTGATCTAGAAGTAAAAAAAATGTCCTTATAATTCTTATAAGTGCCGGATTACAAGTAGAAATCTACCGTCAAGTTTTGGGTAGAAAACTACCAAACCGATTAGACGAGGTATGTTTATACCACAGCCTTTTATACGAGCTACACAAGGATTGTATTAGTGTGTGTGAGCACAGCATCACTCGAACTTAAACCGTCAAACTGTCAGGATCTACTATTTTACTATTTCCTATGTACTTTTAGATTATGATTACCTGTTGACGGTCAGTAATCGAATGGCGCGCCTGAACTTTAAATTTTTTTCGAAACCGACACAAACAGTGACTTTTGTTTGTGTGCGTAAAAAACTCCGTTGCGCCAGCATTTCGAGAGGTAGATCTTCTGCCTCACCACCAACCCACCACTACCCATGTCTGCGGTAGAATTCTACCCAAAAAACACCGCGTGTAATCCGGCACTAACTCTCGACAAATTTGTTCAGAGTAAAGAAAAGCGTTCAGTGCACAGGTTTCACCAACCCAAATGAAAATACAATAAAATTCATTAATACAGTTGCGCCAATTATTTTACACCAATGAAAAGGAAATTAATACACAAAATTATGTTTCATGGTAAAAAATGTAAAATAACACATATGTATATACAATAACATAGTAAATTGGTTCTAATATAACGCAATGATGATGTTTACCACATGTTGTACAAGTTTTGCTGGAATTAATCGAGCGTATAGTACAAGCCCGGTGTTTTACGAGGGTTATCTGTATAGTAAAGTATCACAGGAAGGCCATGAAATGTTACACTAAAAGTTATTGTTTTAAATGGAATAGCGACGTATTAAACAGGAGGAGGTATGATAATTGATTTTTTGCATAATTTCGCGTGTTTAGAACATTTCCCGTATGTTTTCCTGATGGTTGACCTTCTTTTCGAAATTTCAAAGTTATTTCAATTGAAATTTTTTTTTTGGCAAAATAATAATTTACACCAAATTCGAAGCGAAATTAATCAAAAACGGGACATATCCAATTGGACAATGGACCCATATTTAATTTTTTTTTTTACGATTTTATTAATTTACTAAAGCTTTTGTAAACAAATTGAAAAATTGAATGCATTTAATTTGATTTATCCGACATTTTTTTTTTGGTTGTTATTTGTGATAATGAAAAAGGAAAAAAAAATTTAATAAAACACTTGAATGAATTAAAAATAGTCTGGTATTTTTTTCTATAAGTGGAAATGTTTCCTTTTGAAAAGCCCCTCTTAAAAAGAAAACATTTCAATACTTGAAAATTGATTTTAAAAATATAATTAATTGATTTTTTATTTATAAAATTAAAATTATTACTTGAGAAAATAATTTGATGGTATTTTCAGCGAAATATACTAATCCACTTTCATATTATCGATTATGAGAATTTTTTTTTTTTTAATTTTACTGGAATTTTATGGTAGAATGGACCGTTATTACTGACGACAAAATAAAGGCATTGATCGAATCCAATCGGTGTTTAAAAATACGAGAGATTGCTCAGATTGCTCATCTCGAAATCGGAAATTATCAAATAGAAGCGTCCAGAATTTATAAATCGCAATGAATCACACCAGACTAAATATAGTACAACTTTCGTCACTCGTCAAAATTTGAAAGACTTTTGTTGGCATCTTTTGATGCACCATTAGACTACCATCTATTTCGGTTTCTACAAAACTCTTTTAATGGTGTAAATTTAAGTTGTTAAAAAAGACTGTAAAAATCTAGAAGTTCTACACTGACGGGATAATGGCTCTGTCACGAAAATTCCATGATCGACCAAAATGAAATTTAATTTAATATAGATTTACCCCTTATTCTGAACGAAGTCATAACAAGTTCTGACTGGCATAAAATGACGTCATTGTCATAACTTTTTTTTTAATACTATTTGGTATTCTGGCGCGCTCATAACTAACAACTGTCATAAAAAAATATCATAAGTTCTGACCGACAATATTTTACATCACAACGGAATTTCATATGGGTTCTCTGAGTGATTCAATTGATAAATATGGAATAATTTCCACCATTCTTTTCAACACACAAACATTTTATACCGATAGAAAAATTTCAAACCCATACAAACATTTTCGAGACTATTTCTCAAATAACCACGAAAGCTCGCTCAAATTATACCAGTTTTAAAGTGGTATAAATTCATATTTTGGACATATTATGACCCGTTCGCCAGAATACGAATTTTCGTAGCAGTCATAATTTCAGTCAGAATATTATTGTCATAAATATTTCTGACCGCAAAACTGTCACAATGCCAGAATAAGCATGTTAGTTTCCCATAAAAGAGTTGGATTTATTATAAAGATTTGTCACAGGCTACATTATGATTTTAAAGTAAGTAATTGAATTTCCTTATATAACAATTAGACATCAACTTATAAATGAAATTAAAACAACTCGACTAACTAACGATGATCAAGTGGAAAACATTCCCGTACCGAAGGAGATATGTGAAGCATAGCTCCATGGAAAGAGAATAACAGAACATCTTGTATGGAAATGTGGATCCCTCACTGATCTTCAGTTTGGTCTACATCCGAAACTAGAGGGAAATCTGAGAAAATGGATGGCAGCTCTGGAATATTAAATATTGTGGTGTTTTCAGTTTAATGTAAATATATTTTTTTAAATTTTGTTAATTTCTTTTAGTATCATTATTATTTGTTTCGTGGAAATAGAAGCTGTCGTTTTTTACTCACCACTGAACTAACAGCAAGTAAATAACACTTTTTTTAAGGCATTAAATGATAATTATGCTAATTAAAATTAAAATTAATATAATTTTTTATTGCCTTTAAAGCACCCCTAAACAAATTATAGTGTGAAAGCAAATTAATAGTGCCTTAGTCTATAGAAAAATCTAATTTAACATACAAGGAGTTATCCCAAGATAAAGTTTCAGTTTTTCAATAAATGAAAATAATTTTTGCGATTTTAACTTCATTTTGCTACAGCAAAGATCAAAAACTAGGGAATTAGTTAATGCTAGTAAGTTAAGAGTACAGTCTCAGTATAGTATACAGTAAAATCTCGTTTTAAGAAGATGTGAAAACTGCACTTTTTTTAGAATTATACGACATCTTGTTGCCGCCCTGATTTTTATTTACAATGCATGTGTGATTTTTTTCATTTGTTCTTAGAATTTTACGTAAAAAAGAACAAATGAAAAAAGTATATGAAATTATACTAATTTTTAGCTTTTGTATAAGTAATGATGGGGGTTGGCGAGCGTATCGAGCCTTTTTAAAATAAAATATTCCGATCACGTCCCAAAACTATTATATATAACAGAGAGATATAAATTCAAATCCTCTTCTTTTTAACTAGATTACATTATGTTAGTGCAACAGAGATAAATATATATTGTTTCCAAGTAAATCAGATGTTCACTTATTTTATGATTAATAAACGAATTCTAATACTTAACAGTTATAGAAATAAGACACGTAGTATCCAAAATGGTTTCTGGAGCTTATCATACACGCACTAACGTTTAATTAGTTGGTGTTTTTGATATAAATTTAGTATGCTAACACATACAATAATTGGGGACCATGTCCTTTTTGTTTACAGTGGACGAATTAAAACAAAATTCTGTCTATTTTTTATCCTATTCCTACCTTAGGACCAATTCCATAAAAATATTTATGCTCTCGCTTGCTACAATTATCTTATAGAAAGAAGATGGGTAAAATAGAATATTTCTAATGGAAAATATTAACTTTCTGTTCCTATTTTGTGCCGAATTTGTGGTTTCTTTCAATTCCAAAGAAGGTATTGAATAACATGTCAGTGGATAGCGTCTAATTTCTCCTCAGTTCATAGTTTGTATACTGTCTCTCTTTTACTGAGGTACAGTTGGCGTAGAATAATAATTCTAACAAATTTATCTAGTTGTATTCCGATAACATGACTTTTACCCTATTACTTAAATAATATTTTTAATAAAATTATACATTTTCTGAACTTTGTATTAAACTCAAATAAAATATGAAATTATTTGTCAAAATTTCACTTGTTTATTTTTATCTAAAAATTTCTACGTTTGTCATTTTGAATATAATATAAAAATATTATCTTATCTAAATTTTGATTAAACGTTATCAGAAAAATTTTGATAAAGAAAATCGATTAAAACTAATTTTCTTCTTTTTCTTTTTCGTGAAATTGGAATGGAAAACGAAATTTGTCAAATGTAACCAAACAAAAATTTGTTCAGTTTTTAAGAATTTTATAAAAATATTAAGTTTATTAATAAAATTATTAATTAAGGTAAATTGGAAATAAGATTTGTGTTTTTGTAAAATTAAAAGTTAGAAATATTAGAAATAGGAGTTTACTAAAATAATTGGACTTTGGCTCTTAATATGTTAACATTTTAATGATTCATTTAAAAAACTATGTTTAAAACTAGTATTATTACTAATTAGTATTAGTATAGATTTTTCGTAAAATTGTATTTAGTGAGTGTTTCTGTAAAACAGTGAAAATTCTTATTTTGTTAAAGAAAAATCTACTTTTCTTTTTGTTATTATACATTGCTGGTTTGTTCATGTTTTTGAACGTGTATATTGTAATAGGCTTGTGTTATTATACTTTCGTTATTATATCCTATGGTATGGAATACCAACTGCATATAAGTTTTGATACTGCCGTGTCCGGTAATTGAAGTGTCCGTCTAATTAAAATCGCTGCCAAACATAAACCGCACATCTTGAAGTACTAAAATTTGACATGAATGCTTCTTGACATATTGTCTGTCAATAGTAAAAATTATTTGTTGGTGAATAGATGCGTTCTTATTTTTTGTACAATGGACCTTAAACGAAATTCAATTGTTGCGGTTCATGGATTATTCCATTTGGGGAATTTTACAAGCAGCAACTTGTAAAATAAAACACACAACTTTGGCCGGTTTAGAAAAGGATTTTACTCGTGAATGGAAAAGTTTAAGCCAAGACATGTGCATCGTTTAAAAAGAGATTGAAGCTAGTGGTTTAGGCAAAACGTGGTTACATATCATTCGAATAATTGTAAAATTAACTATGTATTATAAACTATCATTTCCATACATTTTAATAAAATCGACCTATAAACAAAAAATTACAGCTTTTTTTAATCCGGACACTTCATTTACCGGACCCAGTACATCCCAAAAACAAGAAATAAATGAACAACCATTCGAACGCGTTATAGATAGCTGAAACGTTTCTACTACAAGTGATATATTTAACAGTGGCAGAAACGTAGCGGCAACTGAAAATATTAACGGGAAAATATTGTGCAAATATTGTGATATAAAAATTTGAAATTGAATTTTAACAAAATCAGTGCAACAGAAGCAGGTTTATGCAGCATATTTTTGTGCCACGCGATGTAGTGTATGGTTAAGAAATAATTTTAGTCAACGTATAAATATTGATCTAAATGAATCCTACATAGTTTAATTCGCGCATAAACACACTGATAGTGGAAAAACCATTAAGCCTGTCAGCACGTTTATACGCAAACCATACCAGTTCGGTCTGATTTGGTCCGTACCAAAAAAAACCCATTAAAGATGCAATAGAACTGCAATAGAATATAGGCAAAAGAGCCGCAACATAGACATGTCTGGAGTGCGGTATAACCAAAAACTAGTCATAATCCGATTTTAGTTTCCAATGCTATTGTATTTTAAGTTGAAATCGGATGAACAGAAAATATTAAAAGATTTAATTTTACTTATATGGAGTTAAATTTAGATTATGTACATTTATGCTTCTCGGTTTATGTTTGGTTTATTAGTTTCACAATATTTTCTATTTAATGTTTAATTTTAAGATGTATACATTTTCTGTGCTTGAAAATAATATTTCCTTGTTATTTCTTAAGAAATTTACTTAAGATTTTTTTTTTGCTTTTTAATTTAGTTACTTTTTTATACAAGAACTTACTTAAATTACTTGTTTTAAATTTCGTTTATTTTTAGATTTATTAAAGCGATGAAAAGGTCCATTTACAATGGAAATTTACTACAATATTGGATTATTATTGATTTTCTTTAAATCTATAAATGGATATGAATTCAAAACGATTACAAATCTTTGCCCAAACAACCAAATACCATTAGAACAACAGAAATCCACAAAATGTGATTGTATTAATGAAAGTTCATCACCATGGGGTGAAAGGATCATTCATATTGATTGTAATAATCGAAATTTTGAATTAAAATCATTTGAAGCTGAAATTCTACCAGTATCAACAATATCATTAGATATGTCCTGGAATCATTTTGAATATGTTCCAGATTTTGTTAGTGTTTCATTGAAAACCTTAAAAATCACAAATAATTATATTCAAACATTAGATGATAATAATTTCAGTAAATTAACAAATTTACAAGAATTAGATTTAAGTTGGAATCGGATAACAATGATTTCATTAAATGCATTCATTAATTTAAAATCTTTAAAAGTTCTAAATTTATCACATAATAAATTGAAAAGTCTTCAATTAAATATCTTTTCAAATTTAATTAATTTGAATATTTTAAATTTATCATGGAACTCAAATTTGAATGAGATTTTCAATCAGAAACTTAATAATTTATTTCTAAATTTTGGTTTAACAACAAAATTGAAATCTTTAAATTTAGCAAATTGTAATTTAAAAAACAATATCGATTTATCGTTTGGTATTGATTTAATTGAATTAAATTTAGCATGGAATAATTTCACAAAATTACCAAATATTTCACATAATTTAAAATTATTAAATTTAAATGGAAATCAATTTGAAGAAATCAATTCGACATTTTTACCAAATTTATTAAAATTAGAAATACTTTTACTTGAAGATATGCCAAATTTGAAAAGAATTTCTGATTTTGGATTATACGGATTGCCAGAATTAAGAAAATTAAGTTTAGAAAATTCGAAAAATTTCAATGAATTCAATTCAAATGCATTCGGCGCCATAAATTCGTTACAAAATGAAACCCATTGGAATTTAGAAGAATTGAATTTTCGTGGAACTTCTTTGATAATGTTAAATTCAAGTTTAAAAATATATTTTAAAAATTTGAAAATTCTTAATTTAGCCGGAAATCCTTTAAAATGTGATTGTAATATGAAATGGATTCATGAGTTGGAAAATATCGAAACAAATGGACGTTGTTCTGATCCAGAAAATTTATATGGTTTAAAAATTTCAGAAATTAATGAAAATGAATTTCAATGTGAATCGATACCAATTTGGTTGAGTGAAATTCTTGATGGTTTATTAATATTTTTTTTAGTCGTAATTTCATCGATTGGTATTGCATTGATGGTATTGAAATTAAGACGGCCAACAAATCGAAGCATCAGAACAGTGGGTTCAACAAGTCCGTATGCTAGAATTACAATTGAACCGAATCGTGTGGAAAATCATTTTTAAAATTTTCTATTATATTATTAAGGAGTTTTTCATGATTTATGTAAACTTTTAATTGTTATTAATTATAATAAAATATATTATTTATTAAGAAAATAATTTTATAGTTTTTTTGCTATGAGCAGAAAGCATACAACTAGTTATTTGTTTTTCTGCAAAAAATCTAATTCTTTATTAGTATTTGTAAAAAGGATTGTAAATACGTGTGTTTTTATACGACATAGAGTCTTTCTTTGTTGTCAATACTAACAGAGAGTTAAATTCTCTGCAGAAAAGAAAATACTGCGAAAAAAGAATACAAGTTGAGAACATTTTATATTATATTATATTTGCTTTGAAATATTTCATATTTCTTTGTATGTGAGAATTATGCAGTCCCAAGTAATATTTCCTCTTGTTTTTTTTAGCATTAAAAGAACTATTGCTATGGTTTACCAATTATTTAGCAATAATGCTTTGTAGCATTTCAGTGGGGCTCTAATATTTAGGAGAATCACTTGCGTGTTTCAACACTCATTACTATATAGAGATAATATTTACATATCGAAAATTCTCAAGTGCCGATGAATGTGCCAGGAAGGAATGAATATTTTAAAATCGGTTTATCTAGCAGTTCAAGAAATTTAACGTTGAAATACAAACTTGGGCTGCACATTGAAAAACTTATTTGAAACAAAATACACGAATCTATTACAAATGAAGTTCATGATGCCCAGTGGGTATATGTAAAAATGTTCAATTATATTTCTCCAATTAAATTAAAGGGCATTTTTATAAACACCAAATTTTGTATTGAATTACGTGTTCTATTGATATAGAATGGACATTCGATTGTCCAACTTAAAATGTTAAGAACATCAGAATTGCAAGATTTTATCAAGATTTACAGGAAATGGGAAATGAGAAGTTTTGTTTTATATTTAAGCTTATAGGATTCTCTGACGTTTATCTATTCCAGGGGTTTTTCATTTGCTCTTATGAACTAATTAGCAAATACAACAACCCATAAATGGAACATATTTTAACAAGTAAAACACTCATATACAACAATAATTCTTGTAATTTTGAATTTATTCCGTTCCTCAATACCAAGCGGGAAAGCTTGTCGGATTTAACTTCTACTTACTTTTTGCTTAAGTAACCGGAAGTAGATTTTTAGCAAATATTATTGCATCTCTATTTTTCAGTACTTAAAAGGTGCAAATAGAAAGCGCATAATGAAGAACGGAAGTTCGTTTAGAATTTGAAGTTTTCAGGAAATATGCAATAAAATCAAAATGTTAATGTTGCAAAGATATTTACGGGGTTCGATTCCTCACTTAAAATTGTAATTGGTTAATAAAAAGGTTTAATTGGTAAGTTAAAGTAATCTGTATAATCCATACCTTCTATAAAAAGGAAACTATTAACATTTTTCAGTTTTCTAAGAATTTTAAGAGTTTAAAACTGCGGAATTTCTATTTTACTAATCTACAAAATTCTACTTTTGTCTGTTTCCAAACAAAACTGATGTTCATGTTGCACTTTTCTCTAAATCAGAAGAAAATAAACAAAATTAATAATTTAGTTAATTAAAAACAATTTTCAAAAACTTCCAAACAAAATTCCTAAGAAATGTAGTAGATTTTAAAATATCTCGATATTTACCTAAATATAAACTTTTTACGAATTAAAACAAGATTTTTGTTCGAAATATAGTAAATAAAATAGTTTTTAAATATTTTTGTTGATACATTTTAAGAGCAAGAATTTTGTTTGTACTAAAAACTAAAATGTAAAGAATTCTTGAATGAAAACTTTTCTTAAATTTAAATTTTTCAAAAAGTTTCATTTTGTAAATAGTTTTTCTTAATTTCTTCTTTGGTTTTTGTTTGGTTTTAGTTTTTAGATGGAAATGAAGAAATATTCTCAAAACAACGTGAAAAAGAAGAAAATTCAACGGAAAAACTAAAATCGCCTTTAGGCATATGAGATGAACTGAAAAACATGAATACCAAATATGTTGTGTGAAAATACGAAGAAAGTCTTTAATGAAGAATATACATCGAATAAATAAGGATTCTATGAAAAGTTTTCTTCCATCAAGTTTTGTTCGTTATGAGCGTAACCATCATATATTTTGAAGTTGTAAGTAATTTCTTGTGGTTTTAAGTTTTAATTCTTGGGAATTTTTGGTTTCTAAATGAAATAAACTAGAAATTAATTTTCAGAACTTTTTGGCTATATTAAGGTTGATGTTGCGCTGTTATAATTTTGTATCATGAAGAACTAGTGATGTTGTAGGAAATTGTCTATATGTGTCGAACAAAGATAAACAGTCTTGAAACGTTGGTAAACTGTATTTTCGAGTGTCCTTAACAGTAGACTTGAATTACAAGAAATACGATAGTACCGATTTCTAAGTCAATATTTTAAAATTTTTACAGTTACTTCTATTATATTTAACCGAAACTGTATCAATAAAATCAATTACCTTTAAACTTATTAAAATATTTTTCTAATACATCTCAAATTCCTTCGATTTCCCCAAAAGCTAGATATATCCAATTTATCGCGGAAAATTAAATTTAAAATGAAATTTCTAATTTAAAAAAAAATTCGATCCTTTCGATTATTTCCAGCCTTACAATATTTCTTTGAATTTCATTCAAGTTTTCTTGGAATTTTTTTATTTTCTCACTTTTTTTTTCTTTTGATTTTATAAATTTACGACTGTGAACCCATTCTAGAAATTATTGAATGGGTCAAGGAATCCAAAAAGTTATTGCATATAATACAATACTCATAGAAAACCTCTGTCAAATGTAGACAAGGATATTATAGGAGGAAAATCTTTTTTATTTTATACCCGATTTGTGAAGAAAAAGCCCGAGAAAAAAGAAAAAAAAAAGATCAATCATCATGAAACAAACCGTCGACCGAAAAACTTATATCCTTCTATCTTAAGATTTTTATGCTTTTTCTCTTATTTTGTGTGCTTTTTTCTTTATATTTTTAGGAAATAGACTTTTTACATTTCTTTTGAAATTGATATATAATCCTTAAGAATTTTTATTTTATTTTCTAGAAAACCGCAAAGATTCAGATTTTCGGTATTTTTTCTTTGCTCTCTTAATCAAATTGGGTCCAAAACACTTTGTTTTCAATTTCAAATGGAATTTTTTAAGAATTTAACTTTACAAGATTAAATTGTCGTTACCAAGGTGAAGACGATATCTATTTGATATCTTTAGAAATAAGAAGAAAAAAAATTGAATTTTATTTGAGAAATGAAATTGTGAAATCTAAAAATTATATATTTTTTCGAGTTTCTTTATATTTATAATAGAAACAAAAAAAATACTAAAAATACCTGCAAGTGGGAGACACTACTTTCCATATGACCCAAACTATTATTTTCATAGAACAGGATTGTGTTTGTTCTTTAAAAAGAACAGTGATTTTTATCTGCTCTTTTTCACAGCCTGTGATTTTTGTAATAAACATTAATTGTAATAACATTTTCAGTATCCGCTACGTGCCAGCTACTTATTCACATATCACGAATAGTGACAGCGACGTGCCAATAATGCTACCAGGGGTATGATGATGAAGGACGTTTGGATTGAAGTCGACTTCAAGTAGATCATGTAAACTCAATAACAGATAATTTAATTCCGGAGCAATGGAACCGATACTGTTCTTTTCGAATATCTGCAATAAAATCCTAGGTTGCGATTTTTATTGTCATCTTTACTTCTACAGTATGTGAGATGAATACGTTTTCGAAATGAAATGCTTCATATTAAAACATGACAATTGCATTCAATTACCGTGTACTGCAAATATATGATTTTTGCGAAGGATTACATGATTTTCGAAATACATGAATTATATACTGGATAATCCCTGATAACATTGGGTTAACATCAGAACCCCTCATATATCCTTTTTGACATTATCATAAATAGTCAACAACTGAAAAGATTAAATTACCCAAAAAGACAATATTGAAGTAATTGTCGTATAAATACGAAAGAAAATGTTTAATGAAAAAAAATTGAAGAGTGTTTTTTTGTGTTTGTTGCTTAATTAAATGATATAGGCCGAAAAAATATTAACATTTTAAGGTTCCGGTGTATTAAACAGTTTTACTTATAAGGCCTTGTCGAAAAGCAAAAAAAAGAAGCCAGAAAGAAAAATTAAATCTAATGTTTTTATTGCTTCGAGTGGATTCTAAATAGTTAAAACGGTTTTTGTATGTATAAAAGCTTACAGGAGCAGGAAGATATTCACATAAAATTCACAATTTAAGCTTTAACGAAATTGTTACAGACAACAAACATTAATTTAACATAAAGTGCCCCTTTTTCGGTCTTAAATTCTTTTTTATGGTTCAAATAGAAGAAGGGTCTTCATTGAAGATAGCTGCTATACATAAATGCAGTAATTAGTATTTTTGGAATATGAAAATGAAAAAAAAAGAAAAAGAAAATGGAAATCTGTGCAATTAAAATCGAACATTTTATTTCGAATATTTATGAATCTGGGATCGGTGACCACCTTCAACAAGAGAGTGTAAACCTGTGACATTGTTCACAAAATATGCCGGTAAGTTACATAAATCTCCTGTTTACCATTACAGCACATAAAGATTCTTGATGTAATTTCTAATAATTTTGCCAATTTTGCTAATATTTATATACCTTTAAACGGTGTAGTTCATGTCTGGTTACAGCTTTCTTTCCAAAATTTGGTTAGTCTAAAGCAAGGCTATCCAACACGTGGCCCGCTGAACTGAAAGCTTTTCCATTCTGTAGTAAACTCTTACTGTTTGCGTTGCTCGCTCAGCTACACTGTTCTGTTGTTTGTCACCCGGCGCCTAAAGTGATACTAAATGAATTTCATGTTCTTTTTTTATAATGAACAAATTCATAAACTAATAAATTTTAAATTACTTAAACACGAAAACTTTATTTTACATTCGCTCGTCAGCTATAGTAATATACTTGTGGCCCAAAACACTATGTCTTCTTCCAAATGTGACCCAGAGAAAAAAAAGGTTGAACACCCTTGGTCTAAAGGTATTGTAGAACGAATAAAAAATCACTAGTCATAACCTAAAACGAAAATATTTATTAGTAAATAGAAATAAATTTAAATTCAATTGATTACTTAAAAAAAGAAATGCTGCAAATTTTTTCTCCATTTCTTCCCATTTTCATAAAAAATTTCACACATTAAAAGCTTCTTAAAAAGATAAATCCTTTTAAAAGGTTTTTTTTTCGAAATTTTATATTTTTCTTGAAATATTTTTGTGCTTTTTCCTCGTCTAACTGACAAGTCAATGTTTTTTATTACTGACATTCGGAAAATGAATTTTAATGGCGATCGTAAATTCAAGAAGAAATTGAAAAAGGATGAGAATCCTGGAAAATCGACAAGAAAATACAATTTATGTACAAAAATTATTATTACAAGAAACTGTTAGAGATGCTACATTATTTTGGATTTCATTGAATTACTAATTTCTCAAAATTTCTAATTAATATCGGCAAATTTCTAAAATTGTCAATTTTAAAAAATATTTCATATTTAATTTTGTGGCTCTGGTGTAATATCCCGGACCCGACAACAAAGTTTTTATCATATATTTGGAACTAGTCAATATAGATCCTTAAGTGCGGGTAGCGAGCGGAGCGTAGCTCAGCGAGCATGCATTAAGTCACTACTAATAACAAAAATAAGAAAATTTTTTAAAAAGACAATTAATAAATAAACAGAAAATGTTGGTGATTGTTTTTGGGCCCGGGAAATTACATCAGATCAAATTTTGTGTGTGCACAAAGATTCACAGCAGTACGTTGTACCAAATATCGAATTTACACGCTGCATTCTTTAAAAAAGGATATTTTGATTCAGCAACAAATTTCCAAAATTCTATCATCACAATCTGATTTATGGTGCATCTTTAATAACAGGTCATCCTGAATTTCTATTAATTCCATCTCTCTGGTGGATTTATCAGATAACAAATACTTAGGAAATTTGAAGTCGTCACTAGTTATATCAAATTCAAATGGATTCACAAGAAAATTGAAGGAAGATTTAAAATTGTTACTAATTTTACTAATAAAGTACACAGCTTCTCTGCGTTTTGTGCGTATTATATGGCCATTTACGTCTCCTTCGGGCAGCTCATTTAAATTGTTTGCCGCCTCATTCAGAGTTAGTTTCGGTGGTGAATCTATTTCGGACACTTTTTTTGCTCTTTTCAAGCGTTCCTAGTTAGTTTTCTTTATTAGTGCAAAAATCCCACATTCAAATTTTGTCGTGACGGCCGAACGACCTTTCATATTGATTTTTCTCATTTTTACCATTTTTAAAGTTTTTCCTAGAAATAAGTTTATTTAGTTACAAATGTCAAACAGCAGTAAAAGATTTTATTCGATGGTGTTAATTTTTTCACCAGTAAACAATTCTAAACTGACCAAAACGAACAAGTTGTGATATTTATAACTGGGAAAATACTTATTTTGCGTCGCAATAACAGTTTATACTACACTGTATTAAAAATTCCGACCCTTTTCTCGACATAGCACACAAAAAGTTTGCAATTTTTAATTACAATCTAATAAAATCGGCATTCAAAGGAATGGTTTACTAAAAATTCCTAGTGAGAAATTATATATGCCCACCTATCCTATTTCTAGCCACCATTCATCTTCCATTCGTTATTTTGGAAAGTTTCCTATAACACAATTTTGGACAACACGCTGTTTTTTTAGTAACCAATCTACATTTTTATGCCCTATGGTAGGTTTTACCAGAGGGTATATTAGCTTTGTCACTAAGTGTGTAACGCATAGAAATAATCATCGCAGAAAAATTTCAAGGGTATGGTTGTGCAGGGAATCAAAAGTTATGCATGTCCGTCCGTCCGTCCGTCTCTGGACAAGATAACTCAAAACCGCGTTATCCGATTTTGTTGAAATTTAGAATGTAAGTTGGTTATTCCTTAACTGCGTTTGGTATTGCATTTCAGTAAAATCGACCGAAGGGGAGGGAAGTTATTAAGCAAAAACCAGGGTGACCAGAAAGTTTTGTCGTTTTTTTTATATGGTTTTTCGGATTTAACTGGAAAATTTGTGAATTAATTTTGTTTAAATTATTATATTGGTTAGATACGTAAATAGACGGTACCATGTTAAATTTTAGCAAAATCGGTCCAAGTATAGTGGAGAAAGAAATAATCCTAGGAGAAAATAAGTTTGTCCATAAAGTTTTTTTGATGTATGCACTTTAAAAACTAACATACTGATTTAAATAAAATTTACGGATTGGATTTATCCTATTAGGGCCTAGATTACCTGCGAATTAGAGGAAATTTTCAAAAGAGGAAGCCAAGGTATGAAGAAAAAACCTTGAAATACTGTTAGATTTGACTGTTTTTCTGCCCCATTTCTACCATAGGGCATCAAAAAAATACTATATGTTTTTTTATTAGCTTCGATTTTAAATGAGCTTTGTTCTTTGAAAAAGTAGAATTATTTTTACTTGTTCAAATCGTGGAATAAAAGTTGGTAAAAAAAATACGTAAATTCACTTAATAAAACACTCTTTCAAGAAAATTCTTCAAACTTTCTATGAAAACTGAAATTTCTTCGCATTATTAAGTTTCACTTTTGCTTTTTTTTGTAAATGTTACTATAAATAAGCTTTCTTTTTATATTCGAAAGTTTTAAAAATAATTTTTTTAAATACAAAATTAGCTTTAACCTTTTATCATTTTTATCCATTTATATATATTATAGAAGTAAAAAAATTTTCATTCATTTATAATTCGCAGTTTGAAATTGTAGTACACCGTATGTATACTATTTGTTTCACCATATTTCTTCACTCTGGCTTCTCTTCAGTGTCGAATAAATCTTTCGCCTTTTACTAAAGATTTCCGTGGAGAGGAGCACTCTAATGAGTCTAAATTGAATTTTTGAATGTGCCCGGTGAAAGCTGGGCCAATAAATTGTACGAATAAAATATCAAGTCCTGAAGTGGCCTTTACTTTGTGTGGGTTTAGGGGAGATATTTTTCTCCGGATGAAATAAAAATTTAGTTCGAGTCCCAGTTTTGAAGGTACAAAAGTAATCTTTTATCATTTTGGAAGAAGGGGAATATTGAAAGCCGTTCTTGTCCTTGAATAATTACTGCTGCATGTGTGTGTGTGTGCCTACTGTTCATGCAGAAAATTGAATTACATTTTCTGCATATACGGTTTCCATCCATCCAACGTTGGTTCAAAAATTGAGGGAATTGGTATTTTTCTTTTTACCGTTCGTTTCCATACAGGCAGGATCATCACTTATTTTCCCTCCTATACACGGATTTTTTGGGGTAAAACAGCGAAGGAATGAAATTCCACTTGTTTAATTTACATAATGCCATAATTTTTTACTATTGATTTATTGTATACACCTAGACCACGGTTTGCGTCGTAGATACGTTCTAAAATTTTGCGACGCAGTCTGAAACAACGCAAACTGAATTAACATTTTATATGAGAAACCATGTCAATATTGAAGAAAAAAACGAATAAAATTAATAATTTGAGAAACATAAATAAAAGAAACTTTATTAATTTTTTTAAAACAAAATTAATATTATTATATTTTTTAATTGTAAAATAATTATTTATAACAAAAAAATGTAAATTTGTAGCTTAAAAAATAAAATCAAAAAGAAAATTAACGACGCCACTTCGAAAAATCTACGACGCGGAGTGAAAATTGGTGTATTTTTAGAAGCGACGCAAGTTCGAAAACAACGCAAAACGAAACGACTTAAAGCGAGGCCTAGGTGTATTATGTATTTATATATAAGTTTTTGGATCCATTATTTGCAGGGCTACAAAGAAATCTATCTCGTCGTTAGTGATTGTAACGAGATATCTTGTTTACAGACTTCAAATCTGTGCCATACAAAATGACAATTCTAGTGAACTACTGCATTCACCGGTGTTACTGGAGGTGTGTACATGTATTCATTAAAAAGTTGTATGTATGCATGTTTTTTACTTGAACTCGATTCTTGTTATTAACGAGTTATTGCAGAACTAAAATGGTTTCATTCCGATACCAAGAACATTTATATATATAGTACTTCTGCCAATCAATATAAATTTCCACTCGCGGGGAAAAGGGATTCTGCGTCTGTCTGTCGACGAGCTAGTCAAACAAAAACAGCACAAATGTTATATGAGTGCTATATGAGTGCTACAAATTTTATGCAAACTGGAACAGGAACTGAAGACAGTGGTGTGTGCGGGATGTAAATTATCAAAGACATTGGTTGTGTAGATTTTTAATAAAAAATCTCTTTTTAATCAAATGATTTCCATAAATTTTACCAATTGTGCATTACGCTACGCTACTTCATCAATAGCGAGGCATGGATTTGCTATAAAATATTTGCGGGGTTTTACAAACTTGGAAAAACTAAAAATATGGATGTATCAATCTATTTGGATTTTTCTATAGGTTAGATTGCATACATTTGATATGCCTACACAATTTTTTCTTTCTTTTAATCAATCAACCAACCAAATAAAAAAAACAGTGTAATGGAAAAATTTGGAATAAATATTAACACTAAAAATGTATCTAATAAGTAAAGTTCAAATAAAAATTTGTAGAGCATTGGCCCCTTTTCCCGATGGGTCATTCTGCTTACTAGCAATAATGTATGTCATGACTCATAAACTTGTTTCCAACTTTTGTAAAATATAAAAATAGAAAGGCGGCTTTTGAAAAACACGTGTTTTTTTTATTTAATATGTTTTATCACAAATGTCAATAAAGTAAAAAAATATTAATTTTTTCTTGCTTTAATATTCTTCTCTCTCTTTTTAATTTAAAGAAAAACGTGTTTCAGAGTACAAAATTAGTGTGTTAATTTTATTTTTGAAATGACGTCAAAAAATTGTTTATTCGAATATAATTCGCTTCTTCATGTTGTAGCTAGTCGTACATATAGTAGAATTTTGGCATGGAAAAGTTAAGACTATACTTCACAGGATCATTTCTGTAGTTTGTCTTCATTAACTTTCGTTTCAAAGCGAAAGATTTTGCATCTGCGATGAAGAGTTAGATCGTTCTTTCTAACAGCGTGAGGGAGATTTAAATTCTATGAGTTTCATGTGGATTTAAATCGTCGATGATCGCCTGTATATGGATAGAGCGACTTCTGAGTGGTTGCACCATTAAAAATTTTAATATTTTTTTTCACGATGCTTGTTGTCACGACGACCTCTACGTTCGTTTGGTGGGACATTTTTCAAATAATCGGAAAGCATGTTGACCATAATTATAATTTCTGCTTTCGGAATATTTGATCGAATATCGTCACTAAGTCTGTCAGTTATTCTGCTGGCGTATTCCCTCCAAAAAGGGAGCCGTTGTCCTGCTGCTGCTGCGTCAACAGCAACAGGACCATTATTAGCACGAAAAACAGGAGGAGGAATTCCACCAACAGGAACAACAGGAGTAGGCACTTCGTCCTGTTCCATTTCAACAAGACTCATAAGACACAGCTATATAAAAAAAAAAAGAAATTAATTAAATGCAATTTTCTAATTTAAGATTTTAGATTTACGTTTTTATAACAAATCAATTTTGTTTTTTTAAAGTCTTTTTTTTTTACAACAACAAGAAACTGAAAAAAAAACCGTAACCCCTGAATCAGCAACAGCAACAGCAGCAGCAAAAGTCGTGAATGCTGCTTTTTGAAACACATTAAACGACAGCAACAGCAACAGCAAAATTTTTGAGGAAGTCTTTTTTTCAGACTTATTTTTCATATTGAAATGAAATGTAAAATTTCTCGCAATTAATATTGCGATATTGCAATATTATTTCCATTTCAAATATTTTTATTTCCTAAATATTTTTTTTGGAAAAGAATAAATTTGGGGCCTTTCAACAGCAATAAAATGTATACAATTAGTATATTTCATTTAAAAATAAATTTGGTTTAAAATTTATATTGTTTTAGGACAAAAAATTTTAGAAAGGTTAATGATATATTTTTATTTAGGTAGTTTTTAGAAAAAGTCTTTATTGAATTACAAAATTGCACATTTCTAAGAAATTTTTTATATCGCGTTGGTTTCTACTAATTACAATTCCGGGAAGAATTCACATTTTAAAAATTTTGTACATTTATTTTATGAGAAAGAGAAACTACAATAATATGTAGATAATTGAAAATTGAAAAATAATAAATAGACCTAATTTTATTTTCACGCGCTAGATACGTTCCTCGAAAACTCGCGTAAAAAATAGCGTAAGGGATTGGTTCTACATTTGAAAATAAACTAAAATAATGTCAATAAAATACACGAATTTATCGTTCTTAGGTAAATTGCCTTCTATTTTAATAATTTTTAATTAAAATAAAACAAATGCAATAAAAAATTATAATTTAACAAAGAAATTATATTTTATTCATCAAACAAAACCAAAAAACGAAAAAAATTCAAAAAACGATAATTCATATTTTCAAGGTTCATGCACTGTATTATAAGCATGATCATGTTGTCAACTTGCAACCTACCTCTCGAACAATATTTCATTAAGCTACTTTTATTTGCATGCATCTTTTGAAGTCAAGTAGCCTACTGGTGCGAAGTGGTGGGAGAATGGTGGGAGTCAAAAATGAAATTTTTAAGAAATTCGTAGTGGCACCTACCACAGTTTTTCCCCCACCCATATTACGAGCGGACTTTCAATAAAATTTTGAGGAATAGCGAAATATTGTTAATATTTTTGACCTAAGAAAAAAAATTTTGAGGAAATTAGAAATAGAAATGAAGTTGCTGTTGCTGTTGCTGTTGCTGTCGGTAATCTAATTCAACCCATTTAAATGCATGGTTTCTAAAATTTTTGCTGTTGCTTTTGCTGTTGCTGTTGCTGTTGCTGCTTCAATCTAATCCTGCCTTTAAGTGTTAAGACATACTGAATCAGAATTTTCATCAGCAATCAGGGGAACAGTTGAAAATTTATTCCTTTTTTCGGTTTTGGAGTTATACTAAGCTGTCAGATTTATATTTAAAAATGCGTCCAAGTTGGAAATTTTGAGAGCATCGTAATGAAATGAAACAAATTGATAATCAGCTGATCCGAAATTTAATTATTGTTCAGGGAAATATATTTGCATAATTAGATTTTTCGAAGTTGCGTCGTTAATTTTTTTTGATTTTTTTTTTTAAGCTACAAATTTAAATTTTTTGTTATAAGTAATTATTTTACAATTAACAAATAATAATAATATTAATTTTGTTTTAAGAAAATTAATAAAGTTTCTTTTATTTATGTTTCTCAAATTATTAGTTTTATTAGTTTTTTTCTTCATACAAAATGTCGACTCATTTTGCGTTGTTTCTGGAATTTTATTGGGAACCTATCTTCAATATTCACATGGTTTCTCATACAAAATGTTAATTCACTTTGCGTTGTTTCAGACTGCGTCGCAAAATTTTGGATATATCTACGATGCAAACCGAGGCCTATGTGTATGGGGAACGGTAGGTGGAGGAACTGCTTGTTTTTTATAGTTGTTCCCAACTTGCATGAGGCGGAAAGAACGCAATAATTTCTTTCTTAATGGGTCTTATTTTTGCCGTCTGTTGTGGTAATAAGAAGGTTGGATGGCGAAAAAAATGAAAAGAGAGAGCCAACGTAATGTGTGCTGTTATGTGGATTTGTTTTATAGCATTCCTCTCCAGGGGTGCGGTTTTGGGTGGATATATCGGGTTTTTAAATACACAGCGTGAAAGTTCTGTAATTTGACTGCCTTTATTTTACTTTTTTCGTCAAAAGATAGAAACGAAAAGGTAGTATGATCCCAAATTTTATTTTTAGGAACCGCTTCCTAATTTTGCTGAGTGCATTTTTCTTAATGCTCGTTTCTATTAGGAATTTTGAACCTTGGAAACCGACGTAATTTAATATAACGAAACGCGGTCGCCACAGATATAAAGTAGAATAGTTTGGGTATCATATTAAAATGAAAAAAATTATTAAATAATTGAGAACTGACTGTTTTTTCCTAAGGCAGCAGGTATTATATGAATGTCGCGATGAAATTAAATACTGATTCCGCCCTATATAGACTGAGGGCGACTGGGGGATAGTTTATTAATTTGGTCGTGTAACCCTAAAGCCCAAAAAAAATTTTAGGAAGTAGAGACAAAATGGGTGGTTATTGCAGAAGAGCTGTTTTAAAATAACATTAGTGTTGTTTGTTGTGTTTTTCATTAGACTGTAATTTTTTTAATTATGTACACACGTGTGTCCCATTTTTTTACTATGTAGTCAAAAATTTGCTAAAGCCTCCTGTTTTTGTGGTTTTATTTTCGGTGTCTCTGTTAATATGTGGAGGACTTTATTGCAGGGATATAAGATTTGAGATTTTAGAATTTATAATGCCAAATAGTAATTTATAAAAATTGGTCAACTTATTTGTTGAAAGAGATATAATTAAGCTAATAATTATTTATTTATTAATTTTACAATTAAAATACATTAAAGTTTAGCCATTTAACCCTTCAATGCATGGTTTTTTATAACGAGGGATAAAAAATACTGTTCGCGTATTTTGTTGTTCTGATTATGAAAATCGTTATGAAAATTTGTTCAATCCTTTACATCTTTAAATTGAATTTACTCGATGGTCGAGTTTTGCAAGATTTGAACAAGTTCTTTTTTGAATAAGTTAATTTCATACAAAATTGTTTAGTTATGAACACCTATATGGAATCTGTTAAATAAGGAAGAAAAGGACAATAATTTTTAGGCAAAAATATATAGAGGATGAAACCTCGATACTAGGTTTTATGTGTGCCAATACTTTTCTATACCATGGTACAAGTTATAGTTCAGGATCAATACAAAGATTTGAATACCTGCAGATATGCAGCACAATGCATTTAAGGGTTTAAGGGTTATCATTTCTGTTAAATTGATTAGATTCTTAAGTGATTATTTAATTTTATTCAAATCGGTACTTATAACTACGATTTGAGGTATTTTTGCTCATCAATAGTTCCCTGCTTTGTCGTTTGTGATCGATAAGTAAATATATAAATTGAACGATAATAAATTAAATTTGGTAGGAAATATTTTATGCCAGAAAATGAAGCTTTAATGTGGAAAGATTTTTCGTATTTATTATGAAAGTTCCAATTCAGTTATTCACCTATTTATTCTTAAAATTGAAATTATACTTTTCATATAATTTTATTCTGAACAAAACCGCATACTAAAAGTTATCATTTCAGTTTCAATAATTTAAAAATTTGTAAAACATATCAACAAGGAAATTGTTCGAATTATAAAAAACATTCAATTGGAAAAAGACAAGAGCGACGAACATTTTTTAATTAATTAATTTAATACAATTTAATCGAAATTGATATTTTCCCTCCCGAAAAAAGGAATTGGTCCTCATAGTCTTCTATATATGGTATTTTTTCGTGCATTTCCACCACCATCATCGAATGACAAATTTTAATAAAACTTTATTTTAAAATTTATGAAATATTTAATATTAATTACGTACGAGCTCTTATTTAAAACTCAAATAACAGAATTATTAACATTTTATATGAATTATTCGTTTACAAGAGTTTACATATTCAGGCATTCCGAATTTGATTAATTAAATATTTGCGAAAATGGGACCCCGTCTGGATATTACCATATATATCCCGTGACGAATTTTCATCGCATCTCACTAACCACCTAAATGCATGCTGTTTTGGGGATAAGAGTATTGAATGATGAATCCTTTGAATTTTGTAAATTTTGTGGTCAGAGTTATTGTAGTTCGGTTTTGTGTTGCAGTCAAAAGTAAATATTGATCGAATACAATTGAATTTGTTTAGTATAATTAACCGCACACGGTAAAACTGATGAAAGAAATGTTTACTTTAAATATTTGGTGTATCGGAATGAAATCAATTAGTTTTTAGAAAATGTTTTGAAACAAAAATTATTGATTGATTACAACAAGGGTGTCCAACCTTTTTGTTTCCCTGGACCGCATTGGAAGAAGATATGGAGTTTTGGGCCACAAGTATATTACTATGTATAAATCCATATCATAAAATGAATGAGATACTTGGCATTGAAGTTGAGAAACTAAAGCGTCAATATCTGGTTCGATTGACGTGGTTGCAATTCTCAGGCAGTTCTCAAGTTGTTCATCCAACATGTTGGTTCTAATTTTACACTTAGTATGTTTCATTCTTCACTTAAGCCACCAGGTGACAAACAACAGAACAGTGTAGCTGAGCGTGCAATGCAAACAGAAAGAGAATTTATTACATAACGAAAGAGCTTTCTGTTCTGGTCCTGTTTCTGTTGTTTGTCACTTGGCAGCAAATACACAAATCATTCCTCAGAAAAATGGACATGCTTCAGTAACTTTGAATATTTTCGGGCCGCATTTATACTTGCCTTGGGCCGCGAGTTGGACAGCCTTGGATTACAACCTTAATATGGTTAATATTAATGTTTAATCTTAATGTTATCTTTTAATGTTTAAATACCTCTAGGATCATTTGTTTTTAGTTTATCATGGTCTTGAAGGCTAATTAAATGACTGTGTCAACGTTGCGGTTGTTGATCTCTTACCTTTAACTGACAAGACAGAAAATTTGACTCATATAGTGTCTATTTTTCAAGGATATATTAAACAATTAAAACTGAGTAAATGTTTAATCCACTAAATAGAACATACTCAATTTAATAACATGATGGAACTTAGTAAAACAATGATTGGGTCAGAAACTAAACTAAATATACGAAAAACGAATACTTTTCCAATAAATAAGTAATAATTATGACTTCTTTCCGGTATTCCTAATACAATGTAATTCGTTTTTACTTCACGAATGACATGATTTCATGGCCCATTGGATTTTCAATCAATTCTTGGTTAACTTTTAAATGCAAATAAAATGCAATAGAATAAATTTAATTCATATAATTAAAATGCAAAACAAAATTGATTATTAAAGGATATTATTTTAATCAAAAATTTTCTCGATTAAAGTTAAAAGTTAGTTTATAGATTCAAATTCAATTATTTCCGCTTCATTATAGTTTATTGATTTACTCATAATTTTCAATCAGTAATTCATGAAGCTGTAGTTAGAATTTATAAGTTTATTTTAATTAACTCGACTTAAACATAACATTTAACCTTAAATATGGAAATTCGATAAGAAAAGTACATGGAGAATTTAAAGTCAAAATGGTATAGATTCTAATTCGGGACACCTGGGTGCTTCTTAGACTACTGTAAAGGACAGATAAGTTGACTGATATGCATTCTTTGGAAAAATGGCGTCGGGTAGTTGATATTGCTTTTATTCACCAATTATTTAATGGTGCTATTGACGCTCCTTTCCTTTTAGAGAAGATTTCTCGTACCCTTAATCCACGCTCTTGGAGGTTTGCGGAATTATTTTAAACATCATACGTTAGAGCGCACTGTGATAAAAATGAGCCGGTTGCCGGAATGTTGAAAGCAGTGAACCGTTTGATTTTAATTTCAGCGAAGTTAGTTTAAGAAAAAAATTATATAATTCTGTTGGATACTTTAATTAAGCAATGTTTTAAAAAAAGAAAAAAAGAACTGAGGTATTTTTCTCACACCGAGCCACGAATATTTATTGCAATTTCGAGTATTCAAATCAACTTTATCTCATTCCCAAATCCCTAAACATGTATATTGATTCGCTAATTCTTCTAAAATTCTATTAAAATAAAGTTCAAATGTATGAAAGTTAATTTAAAATTTTTTGAAACTTTGATGTTTATTCACGCTTTACGCTAGTTTCATACAATCATTTTCAATTCGTACTATATACTTGTAGTTTTTAATTTCATATTCTATTTATAAAATCGCAATTTCACCTACAAATGCGATTATTCCCTTTTAAAAGCTTTAATAATAAACACATCACCCTTTTTTTTTAGAAGGAGTACGAATTCTGGAGTCGACTAGTATATTTCATGTAGAAGCGTCGTAGAAGTTAGTCGTTCAATTTATGAGTATATTACATTCGTGTAGAACGTGGTATTGATCCTTCCTCCTGTTTAGCTTTATAGGAGAGAAGTGAATTCTTGGGACTATCTTTGTCTTTACAGTAATCTGTAGGTAGAGCGGAATAGAACGAGAAGTCTGAAGAAGAGAAAGCGTAATATGGATCATATACATATAGTAATTATAAAGATCATGAATATATCCTATATCTCATATTATTTCATTGTTTCAACATTTAGCCTCGGTATTCACCTATACGTGTATTAAAATTTTTGGTTTTCCATGTAATATCTTCAATTCCATCATAGTAGAAGAACAATTTATGCTGAAAGTACATTTAATGCTTGTTTCCAGTTCAATAGTGCAAAAGTAAATAGGGTTGTGCTGTGTTTCCCTTTCGCTTTTCTTTTGTCGAAGGGAAATATATTTTTCGCATATATTTTTTTTTATCTCTAAAAATATTATATACTATTTCAGATTTTTTTTTCCTCATCTTCATTTTCTTGTTGTTTGTTTTTTGTCTTTAATATTTATAATTTAAAATTTTCTCGCACTAAAAAGCGTTTCTTCATACGTTTACTTTCACAGTTGAGTATATTCTCGTGTTCTCCATATTATATGACAATAACAACAGTGCGTAATTGGATAACTTGACTTTTCACGAAGATATTCCCGGGAAATATATGTTTATTCACTGTGAAATCATTTCAAATTTTCAATTACATTCATTTCTGATCTTGGTATGAAGTTTTGGCTTAAGAGAAAATAAAAATTTTTAATTTTCAACACAAAATTCGTGTAGAATAAACTAATCTACATATAATAAATTACAGTTACATTAAATATTTTTCGTTAAGTTAAAGTTCAAACACAAAATAACATCGATATTTAAGGAATAACATAGAAAGCCTTTTAGCATATATCCAAACCTTAAGAAAATAAACTGGTTATATTTTTTTTGACAATTTTTTCGATAAAAGATGGAATATAAAATCGTAGAAAGCATTATATCTAAAGCATTGATATTTCTTTCAAATAAAATTTTACTGGGAAATGACCAACTAAAAGGAAATTTTTTATCTGCCAATCAAATAATGCATTTCCATATATCAATATATATGTTATTTAATATACATATGTGTAAAGGTTTTGGTATAGTGTAGGTTAGTAAATGTTTTTAGAGCAGGTTAAATACTAAGTTTCATTGGTTTTTAATTGAACCTTTCGTGATCACCAGAGATTATAATACGTCTATAAATTCGGATAACTTAAAAGAAAGCATTAAAAATTACCTCAAGAAGTGACGCGAAAATCTAAAATGCCAGTTGTATTAGTACAGAACTCTTGAATTTCAGTTATTATTATTATTAACAACCGAGATTTTAATTTTGTCATATTTGTAGGAGAAACATTTTTCATATTTTCGGAAAACTCTGAAAAGTACTACTCTGTGTTTGGAAGGAAAACGAGGTATGGAAGGAAGGATCTATCAAGAGTTTGTTAGACCTGATGAGATCAACTAATCAAAATAAGAAAGGAGATGAGACTTAAAATCCATTAATTTTGTTTAACGACGTGCTGCTTCGAATAAATAGTGCTGATGTCCAACTTGAGGTAGATAATTTTTAAATGTGTTTGAATTTCATCAAAAATGTCCAAAATTTTCTTATACAACACGTAATATTTGTTAACTACAAGAAGCATTCGAATGGTGTCTCATTGGTCCCTATGCATTTGAAATGATTTCTTTTCTTTCCGATGGTTCTACAATTCAAGTCTGATATTGGGTGCTTAAATTTCTTTCTAGGACATTTTGATCTAAATCTAATCTAGTATATATTATCACAGATCCTATATAATATGTACACGATTTTTGATACTATGTTATGAATTTATTTCTTCGTCTTTGGACACAAATTTTCCTTTTTTTTTAGGTAAAATATTTTAAAGCTAAAGAATTATATTTAAATCTAATTCTAATTTCTTTTTTGAAGAACTTTAATAAAACATTATTTTCTATACAAAAAACTTCTCAAAAAAATTCTAAATATTAGTGTCTTTTTTTCAAAAGAGTTGAAAAAATATAAAATTTTTCAAAACTGAAAATAAATACTTGAAAGTTTTTCGTTTTTCTTCTCGTTTTTCAAAAGGAAAATATTTTTCTTTTATTAAAGAAATAAATTTTTCCATATGTTCCCTACATGAGAAATATTTTTTAAAAATCATCCTTTAAGCAGGTGGATTACCTTTCAGGATAGTCTCTTGCTTTTCCATGATAAGAAGTTAGAAAAAATAAAAAATTTAAATATTTTATAATAAGATCATGGCAGTTCCTTCTAAGCTATTTTTGTAAGAAAATTCAAGAAATAAAAAAATCTGTTTCTCTTTTGTATATAATTTTGAAAATGTCACGAAACATTGAATCGAAGCCCTAAGAAAATCCTTTACCACATTGGATTTGGAATGAAAAAAAAAAAAACGAATTTCTTGGCTAGACACTAGAAAAATCTTTCATTCAACCGAAAAAATAACGAGAGATTTGTGCATTCCAAAATAGACTTTACAATAGTTATACATTGCTTGTACAGAGTATATCGAAAGTATGTACCCAATATAAGGTATGATCGTTTATATATGCAAGTGATAATGGTATTAGAAGCATGTAAAAGAATACCGAGGCTTATATATAATATTATACATGGATTTGGCTTCGAAGCCAATACATAAAGGCAGTTTTTATACCAACTGTCATACGTTTTTTATATCGTATATATAAAATTGTACAAAATTGGTTCATTTTCATTATAATTTTGATGGCATAGATGTTAGCATTTCATGTGTTACTGCAAATTGTTGAACAATATCAGATTTGCACGGAGTGACGGAGTTAACTTTTTTAAATAAAATATGAGTATCTTATATTCTTCATTGCCTTTCGTTTATTATATCATTATTTTTCTTCTTCTTAGCAGTGTTTCAAAGGTTGGCTTTCAATTATATGATATACACACAGTTCTATTTTATAGAGGGTGTCTGTCATGTAAAAACAACAGAATTAGGTATATTGTATAAGGCTTATATTCAATGGCTGCGATTTATTTAGCCAGCCAAAGTCACAGTTTTTTACATTACAACATTTCATAGGTATATGCTTCCGAAAAGATCAGCGCTACTACTAGTATTGTCAAAAAACAACTTTAACTGAGGTCTGTTGAGTATTTTAAACAGGTTTAATTCAAAGACTCTTCACTTAAATAGGTTTACAAACTGTATTGACTGCTACGATATTAAATTATTTGGAAAAAAATTTTTTTTTCAATATTGTTTACTGTAGATATCGACTTCCATGTTGCGCTTCTTTAGAGTTTAAACTGTCATCTGCACGCATTCGAAAGGAAAATCATATAAATAAATGTACATGTCCCTAAACTAAGTACACAAGCACTTAGCATTAGTCAGGGATAAGCACATAGTGTAAATGGATATATATTTATAATAAATCGGTTCCAATATTTACTTCCTACAACCTTCGACTACAATTTTACGTATGGAGCGTAAACCATTGGAACTTTTCTCAAATCAAAATCGAGGTCTCAGTGAAAACACCAGAAATTCAAAAGATTAGCAGGATTATAAAATTCAAGTGACTATACTATTACATTTGAAACCCATTTCTGTAGCTCTAAGTATTTTATTAACTCTCTGTATAAAATGCATCAATTCAAAAGTTTCATTTCAAATAAATTCAACCATTTTTTTCTTCATACTGTCCATGATGTATGGATAGGAATTGTACATGTTCATATGTTTGTTTCCTTCCATATGAAAAAGTGAACAGAATGATGTACTAAACTATAAAGTTCATGTGTATAAGAGATTCACCTTAACTAGAACGGATTCTATCGGATTTAGTTTATAGTATATATATTATGTTTTCCATAAGGTGTACAGGAATGGTGAATACTGGTGGATTCTATTTTTGATATCTTTAAGTTATGTGTCCTTTTTTTTTGTTGCAAAGAAAATTCAGAAGCCAGATCTTTTTTATTTTCTTATATAAAGAAGGATTTGTAACTAGAATCTAACAATTTTTGTTGAGAATATGATTTTTATGGTTTTATTTATTTGGATTTTTCTTAACACATCAAATTGCTTATACGAAGAAAAATAATCAAATATAGTGTATGAGATTTAAGACGGACTTTTACCATTTTTTTATGATGAATGAAGTTATATTCACTATTATATATAAATTTGTTAAAGCTTGGAATTTGTGATAATATTCGACAAAAGGGAATAAAGAAAATATCACAGATTTATATGTTTTTTTCTTTTTTTTGGTTTTATATCATTTGAAAAAACTTTCTTTTTATATCATGATCAATTGGATTAAGTTAAGCAATTCTAAGTTAAAGCAAGAGACTATTCAAAAGTTTACCTTTTATTTGAATGTAGATCTCAGTAAGGTATTATTGTTAGGTATATTGAATTCAATCTCTTTATTATTATTTTATTGGCATTGATTTTAACCCTATTTGACTTACTATATATCCAAATGATTGTAACTATTTTTTGTGAAATTCGAATCTTCTTTAACCCGTAAATACAGACATAAAATTAGTTCACATAAACACGGTTTATGAGGTCTTCCAGAGTTCTTAATTTTATTTGCTAATTAGGATAAACTTAATAAAGTTTTCTTTTTCAAATAAAAACCAGTATACAATCATAAAGTGCAGTAAAAAGAGTCCTTAATTTGTATAGATTTCTGATCAAATTTTCAGTCTGCAAAACATGCTAACTCATTAATTTGTATGATTTTCCATGGTTAGAAAATTTTCAATATAAGCGACTTTTTAACTTTTTTTTAACTTTTCCCAAAATGTACAACATTTCAATCCTCTCATATTTTCAACAAAAATTTAGTTCTAATTCTTGTCATAGACGACGTTTGTTAAGCTAATTTTTGTCGAAGATTGGTTTAGGTTGGGTCGTTTATAGCGCAAATTTGTTGTTGTAGTTTACCTAGATTATAACTTGCGGAATTTTTCCAAATAATGTATGTAACATTTTCTCATGTTTTCTACCAGTAAAAGTGCTCGTACAGATTAGTAACTATTTCTGTCCTGGTATTTAGTGAAAATATAGTGACAAAGAAGAAGAAATGTGGCATCATTTTTGAATTGCTACTCTAAAGCGACAGAATTTCATTGAAATGTTTTGAAGGTTTAAATTAGATTGAAGTACATTAGAATCAGTTTTCCTTTGAGTATCCTATGACCACTTCTTTTAATAGCTTTTTCCTATGACATTGAGAGTGGTCACGTCACTTTAAAGATTTTTTGACCCTTTTTACACGTATTAAAGCATTTCATTTCCTATAACTTCTTTGATTTAAAATCGTTTTTACCTAATTAATTAATTCCCATTAAGGAAATTACTTGCTTTGATTGACTGAAAATCTAAAACCAAACTTAAAATGAGTTTTTCTTTTAAAATTCATTTTTGAACAAAAAAAAAAAATTTTCCTATTTCGGTAATTTTTTTGTTTTTATTTAACAAAAACTTCTCGAAAAGTCAAAATCAAAAGGCGTAACTTCAATAAGAAAGAGTAAAAGGCCCATCAAGGCAAAACGTCATATATACCAAAAAAAATAAAGAAAAAAGTTAAAAAGGGACGACATTTTTGTGGGTGGATGGGATTAAAAAAGGTTACATATATATGTATGTTGCTGATGTTTGGTGTAAAAGGAAACGTCCAGAAATTTAGTTGACAGATTGAGTGAAAGGTATGTATGTATGTAATACAGAAAAAAGACCCCAGGAGGTGATCGCAAGAAAAACGAAAGGATCCATAAAAAAAAGGAATCCAAGAAAAATATTTCTCTTCTCTATATTTCCCAATAGACAGAACCGTTGGAGAAAGTATGTTTGTGGTGTGGTTCTTCTAGGTTTCTTCTTTTAAAAATATACCAACAAGAAAATGTTGACAATCGAAAGAAGATATAATTTCAAGATTGACATGTTTAAAGGCGGAACACACATGGGACAACCGAAAATATAAAAAAAACAACAACAACAAACAGGATGAGTATTTTCTTTTTTTATTTAGCGTACATAAAACAAAACAAATCCAGAGGAAAAAAGCAAACCTCAAAAAAATACTTTTCTGTTGTGACCTTTTTTTTTCATTACTTTGATGGAAAAGTTGCGCCCGGGTCGTTTTCCACAAAAATCGGAAAGTAGAAAAAAGTTCTGTAGAAAAGAAAGAAAAAAAAACCATTTATTCTTTATTACTTGGCACTGGAGCGATCAAGTCAATCTTCCTTGCTTTTCTCTTTTTTGTTGGTATATTTGTTATCATAGCGCCCTCAACACCCATTGGATTCCTTTTTTTTTGTTTTTTTTGTTTGCTATTTTGATTCAGTATTTTTGCCCCATGTTTTTTTGCGCCTTATTAGTTTATGTTTTTTTTTCTAGAAGTATATAAACCATTTTCTTTCTTAGGTGGTTATATTACTTTGGTTTCCTGCTGCTAGGATAGGCACTGTTCATAGAGGATGACTTTGTTTATCTCTTCGGTTGGTTGGCGCGGTTATATTCCTTTTTACCAATGTCTTTGGGCCTATTTGTTAAGCCAATTTGTCTGATGTTTGTTTTTTTCGTGTACTATTTTTTTTTTACTTCTTTTTTAACGTTTGTTTTTTATTCATAGCATAATGATATATGTAGCTACACAAATGTACTGGGTGTTTCATAGGAATCATTACATTTAAAGTAGGTTCAATTCTTTTAACGAATTCAACAATCATAAACCGAACTGAATCACAAACATTTTTTTAAAACTAGTTAATCAGTGTCTATTATAAATCGAACCATATATGAAATTACTTTTTATTTGAGTTGTCAAATTATTGTCTGATTAATTTTTAATGCTCAGGTCTTAGGTTTATTAAAAAATAAACCGGATAGCAGTGAAACTACTATAACACTTCCATATATATTAGGTCTGTTTTATTTACCATATCCTACCCCGGAGCAGGATAAGTGGCAAATAAAACGAGCAGGAGTAGCAAAAAGCTTTGATTCAAATGTTTGTAGCGCTGCTTAGCAACCATTTTGTTATTAAATGAGAAGCTTTTAGCTAATACACTTTTTATGGTAGAAAACTGAACTAATTCGGGTGCAATAGTTTACACCTGCTCTGAAAGTAGTGTAGGATTTGCCCTATTGTTGATTTTGTTTTCAATGTAAAAATTTGCTCTACCCCAGAACAAGTGGCAAATAAAACAGACCTATTATTGTAGATGGACAAACAAATTTTGGATAAATTCTGATGTATTTCATTAAATTCGAACAATTCATTTCTATTAAATGGGAAGTCCTACCGAACCCGCCGTATTCTCTAGACATTGCTCCTTCCGATTACTACCTCTTCCGATTCATGACTCATGCCCTGTCTGAGCAGAAGTTCACTTCGTATGACCAATGCAAAAAATGGGTCGATTCGTGGATTGCCTCAAAAGACGAGCCGTTTTTCCGAGTTGGTATCCGAAAATTGCCAGAAAGATGGGAAAAACTAGTGGTTAGCGATGGACAATATTTCGAATAATCAATTTGCACTATTTCTGAATAATAAATGCTTATTTTGAACAAAAAAATGTACATTTTTAATTCCTATGCCCAATACAAAATTAATTTAATCACAACGGAAAAAACATTATTTTCCCTAATTATAATAATAAATTATAATAATAAATTCACTTTGATATTCCGTAGTGTAAACACACTTCAAACAATCACTTTCAAAATCTCTTTGATAATCATTTTCTGAGCCTGTGTTTCGGTGGATTGGACCTTTTATACGGTATATATATTTATATGGTAATAAAAACTTACTTGAATTTAAAATGGGCAACACTTCTAGAATGTTGAATGAATATCAAACCAAAGTGTCAGTGTTTATTCTTCGTGCTGTTTTTACAATATTGTATGGTTTCTCTTTTTTGTTGAAAATATGTATTCTAATTTGTTTGTTTTAGTATTAATTAATTGTGTTTCTAGAATGTTCCTGGAATTAAACATTCTCTGCAATAGTATAATACGAAATAAAGATGTTCGACCCGTATATTCTTTTTAAAAGCAGTTCATTTAAGCAGACAAAAGCATTTTTATTTAAAATGTATATGAGATGCCCTGTTAAAGTGTGTTCTTCATTGAAACTCTGGGCCTGTTGAATATATCCTATATCAATGTTATATTTCTTTCCTTCTGCGATATAGAGTAATTTTCTTTTTTTTTTATAGTAGGTATATATAATTTTCTTTCTTCTATCAATTCTTTTCGAAGTCATAGAAAAGTTTTTCATGTTTTTTTATGCTATCTCGTTTAACATATATGAATGGAAATATAGAGATCCTTCCTTTTGTCATATTTAGTTAATGGGAAAAATGAAAAGAAGCGTTTTCGGTTTTTTTTAAAGGTTTTATTCATAATACAAGGATGAACAAAAAGAAATCGTCTTTTTTTTTGGTTAATAGTGGGTAATTATAGAAAAAATTAATTTGTATAACAAAGATAAAAATAATGTAATTACGTTTGTTCTTTTTTTTTGTGATTATCATTTAGTGTCGAGAAAAGAAAGAAAATCTACTTTTTTTTGGACGGAAAAATGATAACAAAATATATATTTGATAAAGAAAATTCACCTTTGAAGTTATACAATTTTTGTAAGACATGAGATTAATTACTTTTTAACAGATTAATTATGCTGGATGTATCCAGCAATTTTGGAGTTAGCAAATCATCTAGACCCAATTCGAAGTAGGCCAGTAACTTTAAGTGCTTATTGAAATTCTAACACAAAATTTATTTGTATGCTAACAAGGGAAGATCCCTACGGCTTTTAAAACGAAACTATTTTTAAATTGTTGTAGATATAATTTTGCAAAGATAGATAAGTCAAAATAAAGACGATACAGTTTTTTTTAGAAGATGTGACAATTCGAAATCAAAATTTCCAGTTTTTCGAAGTTTATAATTTACCGTGTTCGAAAAACCTCCAAATTCCATATAGCTTTTATTTCTTTTTCGGAAATAGAAAACCATATTACAGTTCTCTAAAGTTTTGTTCTTTAAAATTTGTTCAAGAGTAAAAAATAAACTTCCGAATGTAAATACAAATTTATGAGCTTTAAATATTAAAATCGTGACTGAAGTTTCTTTTTTTTGTCCAATTTTAATATTAAACAAGTATTACAAAATCAGGACAACAAATTTCTTGAATCTCTTTCAACTTCTGGAGGTTATCTTTTCGATCGAAAATATGTATTTCCAATTTCTGGAATTTGATACATTTTAGAACTACCTCGGAACTCCACAGGATTTATTATAATACAAGAATTTTTTCACTCGAACTGTAAAAAAATCTTGGGATTTTCCTCACTTTTTTTATCATTTTCAAATTAAGGATTTTTGTATGCAGCTAATATTTTGGTTTACGTTGCAAAATTACAAAATTTTTGTTTGTTTGCTTTTTTTACCACATTTGAAAGGATTAATAAAAGGTCTTGGGCGCAAAACAACAAAGGCATTAAGATATGTAAGGATTTTTTAATTTCAATCGTTTTCAGGATGTCAACGAACAGGAAGAATACATAAGAACTGTATTGGACATCAATCCAAATACCATTTTCCCAATTTTTATATGCAAAAGAAACAACTATTTTTCCTTGATTTGACATCATTTTATTTCCAATTAGTAAAATAATATTTATCTTTAATTTTCTTCCTGGCTATATCTTATCCCCGGACATAGGCCACAAAACCACATCATCAAAAAGCCTTTTCCAATATAAAGTGTGATATTAAATGTGAAAGATTTCTTTATCTTCTTCTTGTAATACTCTGTTTCTTAAACCATACTAAAATTTCCAAATATATATGTGACATTTTCTTATCTACCGAAATCATCCCTGATTTCTTTGATAATTACTACAGAAAAATCTAATCCTTTTGGAAGACCCATAAAAATACTCAAACTGAATGAAATTTTTTTTTTCTTTGGTAATTTGTATTCAACTCGTATTCATATACAATATAATACAATATATTCAAGTGGTTCTATTTCGGCTAGATTTCTCATATCCTCCATGTGGAGTAGATTTTCACTCATGTTTATATACTTGACTATCGGGTTATATCATAGACAATCTTTGGTTAGATCTTGTTTTGCCTTACGGACAGCTCTTTCATTTCCCATATACTATCTTTAATAAACCAATTCATGTATCCATTTGTTCACGTCATTTTGTGTAGATTTTCATGTTTCGGGTCTTCCTGATCGAACATAAGAACCGTCCTAAATTAAAGTAAACATAATCATTGGACATGGTCGAAGAGAACAACTATTTTCATTTTGTCTATTTACTATAATGTTCTTTTGGTTCTTCTTCTTCTTATAGGTATACTATTATTACTATCATATTATGTTTTACTTGATTTTTATGATCTTTAGTTGTTTCTTAAAGAAGTTTCCTTTTCCTTCTTTTTTTTGGTTTTGGAAAAGGTTACTGAGATTGCTTTTAAAGGCGACATGAAGTAACTATTTTACTGAAATAATACTAAATATTGGAGAACTGAATTGATTAGTTTTTTATGGTCATTTGATAAAATCGATGAGGAGAAGTCGTTAAAAGGGGTTTATACTTGTATTTTGTATAAGTAATAGAAATTTACATTAAATAGTAATATTTTTATTTCAAATTTAATCTCGATGAAATTATGTAATATTTAAACTAGGCAAATTTTTCTCTACAACTATTTCTTTCTACACTATCCTTATATCGACGTTAGTGAAATTCAGCATAGTATCGTCTATTCATGTAACTAACGCACATAATTAGTTAAAACGAAATTGCTGCACAAATTTTCCATTTAAATAACAAAAACGGAAATACCGACGAAATGGTCATCTTTGGGTTTTCTATAAATGTCCTTTTCCTCGGCCAATTTTCCTAAAATACAATACGAAATCATATTAAGGAATGGTTAAGCTATATTATAAATTTTATCACATTCTTGATTCTGCACACATATAGTGCTTTTCGATGATTATTTCTATGCGTTACAATTGTAATTCGTCCATGGTGCTATACTTTAATACGAGAATTAGTCTCATACAATATTTTTATTAGCACATACCCAGAAAAATTGTGAAGTTTAGCTGTCACAACTGAATTTTCAGTTCTCATAACTAAAATTCAGTTATCACAACTATCCAATTACTTCTCAATTTTTCTGTTTGAATTGCTTTTGACTATATCACCCACAAATGCATATACTGTTAATAATCTCGAATCTGGAGTTTGGTACCAAGGCTTACAGGCACATATCAGTGAGGAACATTGAAGATATAAGGTAATGCAATGTTGGCTTGTTTTGAGCTTTTGTTAAGAGAAAGAATCGCAGGATTTCAGGTGGATTATCATTAACTACGCGTTTAAAATGAAAATCTTAAATTTTATTATGGTTAAAGCTTTAAAATTTTCTAAAGTATAAATGTTTAATTTGCACTTCATTCATATAGCAATCTATATTATCCAAAGAAATAAGTTGAAGAAAAAAGAAAAACATAATTTATTTCAAGTTTATTTGCTTAAGAGTGTGGAAAATAATTCAAATGAGAAGTCACTTACTCCAAAGTGTAATAGCATATAATCATTGGTCGTCAGCATATTCATATTAATTATAATTACGTTCATGTAAAATGCAATTTGAAGTGTTTTCATGGTTTTTCTTTTTTAAAGAAAACATTTAAAGAGAAGAGCTTTTCACATTTCCCTTTTTATATATTTCTATATACTTCACAACAAAAATTTTCACTACCTTTTATTTTGTAATTATACGCAATAGAAACTCATTTCGAGAACTTCAAATCGACTTGTTGAGTGTTTTTTGGTTATATATGCCAACTTTCGAACTATACTATCGTACTATGCAATAATTGACCTTCTCAACATTTTGAATGCAAAACTAGAAATTTTGTAGTTCAACAGAAATACATATTTATAGGACTTTCTGAACGACCTAGTTTCCATATTCACTTACATAGTTTATTTCCATAAAAAAAAAAGATAATATCTTAAATTTGAAGAACTACATGACTTTTCTCCATTTCTTTATTTGTTGTTAGATTTTCTCCAAATTTTCTGTAGAAAAGCTTTTCGCCGCATATTAAATGAATTCTGCAAAAATGCCTAAATTCCTTATAATAAAAAAGGAGTAAAAAGTTCATTCATGCGCAATATTGAACATAGGAGAAATGAAAAACTCTCCAAAAAAAGGGAAAACATAGAATTTTCCTCGTATTAAGGATTCAAGAAAAGTAGTGAGGATAAAATGTATACATTTTTGAGTTTCCTGATAAAAATGAAACTTATATAGTACAAAATTTATTTGGCATCTCATTTGGAATTCAACAGTTGAACTCCAACAAGGCAGACACATTTTCTATTCTCCAAATATGGTAATATTATAGAATTCGTTGTTATCTAACTTTTGTTTATTAAATTTTTGGATGATTTTCTAGTTTTATTTTGAAACAGATTTTACCAAATTTTCAAGAAAAACAAGTTTTATTTAAAAATCAATAAATGAAAACAGTTGATTTTCAGGGATTTATTAAAAACGTTGAAGTTGTAAATTAATGATTTCCTTTCCTAATCATTCAAATTTCTTGAATGTAGTTTCTTCTTAAATCTTATCTAGCTCTTTATTTTATTGATGTAGAGAATGTAGATGAGGATGATAGACTTTCGAAGATAGGGTAATTTCAAATGCCACTCGTTGAATACAGCATCCCAATATTGGTATGATACAAAGCAAATAACTTATCTTTTGGGGTATATACAATTTTCTGAAGATGGAATGGGAACATTATTAAGCTGGATACACAATCAAAACTGTAATTAATGTTGAAAATAGAATGAACTTCATTTTGAACTTAGAATAAGTTGATTTAGATATCAAATTTTAATTTTTGATTCTGTAAAAGTTTTACGCCAGCAATAATTGTACATTTTCTTTTTAAAGCGATAAAGCCTAGAGATCGTGTAATGTTGGGATAAATTAAAATTTTTTATTTCTCAAATTGATTGCAAATGTTGTTCATCCCAAACAACTTGCCATTCAAGATTGACTAAAAAGTAAAACTGACGAAAAACGCCAGCGCTGATATCTGATTTTTCGAATATATGAAGAAACACTCGCATTGCACGTATCTACATTTGATTTTCATATATTCAATATTTTGAAAATTACCGTTAACGCAAAGTACTCACATTCTGGATCGGCCTTTAATTTTTTTTTAAAAATACTCCTATTTAAATATTTTCAAATACATTTATTACAAAAGTATACTTTGCCAAAGTTCGTCATAGGTTTATTTTCAAATTTCAAGTGTTCCGCAAAAACAAAAAAAATGTCTCGATTTTTACCAATTCTTCCAGAAATATTTGTAAGAGGACTACTTTTATGTGCAGCAATGTAAAATCATCGAATAGTAAAATTGAAACCTTCTTTTTTTTATTAAATCGTTTTGTTTTAGATTCATAATGCATTTACCAGCATTTAAAAGGGAAATAGCTCCTGAAGAATGGTGGAAATATAAAAATCCAACAAAACCAAATCTAATTGATCCACAATATCTATATCCATTTATGATTATAATACCATTAAGTGTGATGATTATTTTCTTTTTATTGTCGGGCGGTGATTATCGTGATATACGACATGGTGTACTCGCTAATACATTAGGAATCACTTTAAATGCTTTCTTAACAGCACTGATGAAAGTGATGGTTGGTCGTCCAAGACCGAATTTCTTTGAACGTTGCTATCCTGACGGAAAAATAACATCAAATGGTGAATGTTCTGGTAATCCAGAATTGGTGAATGATGGACGAAAAAGTTTTCCCAGTGGTCATGCATCGTGTAAGTTAAAATTCAAATTATATTAAGAATTTTGTACATGATAAATAATAGAGAAGAGAGAACTTTAAAATTATGTTCAAGTCGCAGTTTGTGCCGAATTCTCATAATATCGTTAGAGTTGGTCTCATCTCCTCTTATATATTATATTAAAATATATTTTTACTTACCATGAAATTAACAAATTTATTTTTATAGTCACTTTTGTTACGATGATGTTTATATTCTATTATCTTACGGCTAAATTGAATGTTTTCAATAAAATTGGTCGTGGTGAATCATGGCGTTTATGCTTATGTTTGTTACCAGTTTTTACAGCAATTGGTTTGGCAATTTATCGTACATGCAATTATCAACATCATTGGGAAGATATTGTTGTCGGTGGTATAATGGGCTCAACAATATCATATATTTGTTATAGACAACATTTTCCATCAATCTTTGACCCAGAAGCAAATCAACCATATTCATTTCTAGGATAAGAGACAATTAAAAATAAAATATAATATTAAAAATTTATTATAAACATTATTTACATTATTTATTTAAATTAAATTCTAAAATAAAATTTATTACTTAATACTTATATTTGTCTTTTTAAATCCAATTTAAAAAAATCTTATCTTTTATATTTTCCTAAATTTTGCTTTTTTTGTTTTTCAAGTATCTCAAAATATCATTTAACTTAATAATTCAAATAATTGCTAAATGGGCATTAAAGTTTTGTTTTAGGTTAAATAAATCTCTTCACTTTTGGTCGAATAATAACGATATCCAAGGTGGTTGGGTCCTTTTAACTCTGTTCTTTTTTTTCCTTATTCTGTTGGGTTATCGATGTTATAAATCTCAAATTACCTGTGTTTCTGCCAACCATTAAAGCCCATTAACTACACACATTATGCGAAATTTTAAATAGTATATATAAGTATTATACTATATTGTCTAACAAAACAGAAGAGATAAGTGTGGATAACCCAAGGACCATATATATATATATATATATGATATAGTCCGACATTCAAGACCAAAATATTAGTATCAATAATATACCAAATATATTAAAACATACATAATTGTACAAACTCGAATACCTGTTCAAAGGATGGTAGTCCAACCGGAAAAAAAAATATTAAAATAAAAGAAAAGGATCGGACCGTTCTCTCTATAACAAGTTGTACGTGAAGGAATTTTCAAATCTCAATGGAGTAATTTAAAAATACATTATTATACATGCGTTGTTATGTATATTCAAATAATTCATATATGTACACCTTACTCATATGAATATACAGGGTGTTTAACCAATTACTATTATAATGATAATGAATGCCTTCTAATTGAAATTTTAGAAATATTGAAGCTGTGCTAGAAATTGAAAACAACTTCAGTATTATATTATATACAATAGTAGACGAATACTCCTTACATATTTTGGATGTAAGTTTGTAGTGCAACCATGTAGAATTTTATGGTGGATTCAACTAATGTTAATAAATTTTTCTTTTATAAGGTGGTGCGAAGTTATTTAAAGAATTTCTGGAAGCACAAAAGGACGGACAATCGATGTCTATAGTATACTGCTTATGTGTAGTAATATCCTATTTTTATTTAGTAATCAATTTGGACACTTACATAAATTAATGACTTTTTTCTCCGCAACAATTTTCAGAACAGGTCAGAATTTTCACCGTCCTTTTTTCAAAAAAAAAAATGTTGACCATAACATTCTCGTGTTTGTTTCTAGAAAATGCTGACCGCGAATGTAGAATTTCTTGCATCTTAAAACACCAAATGGGAGTAAGAAAATAACAACTGGATTATGAATATGATTTAAAAAAATGGAGATTGGATGTTATCCGTTTTTTATCACTTGAAAAGAGAGCAGAACTGAACCAAAAAAAAAATGCTTAACCTTAAAAATGTTGCATTTATCAGGTGAGAGTTTTCGTATTAGATATCATAAGTTTATGCAGTAGGTTCGAAATCCTTCAAGTTTTAGTTCTTCGTTGTCACAATTTTGTAGAAGAAAAATTCACAGTATTTAGGCTAAATTATTTGGCTGGAACTTGTTCTAAGACATAAAATTAGCATATTCATTTTGAAAGCAATATATCTAGGACCAAAAACGATCAATTAATATTTCCATGTTGTAACACACCCCGTTATATTAATTCACCAAAAATCTTCTATAAAAAAAAAGAAAAGAAAAGAAAAGAAAACTCCATTTTTCGAACAATTGAAAGGATATAGAAAAATCTTTTGGTCCATGATATAAAGGGATTCACAATTGTTGTGAATATATTGAATCCTTTTACTAACTATAATGGTTAAAATATTTTCATATCTCTTTAGGGAAATATACTCGTATATAAATTTTATTTTTATATTTTTTATAAATCTAAAAAATACCCTAAAAATCCCATCTGATGACCCACTAAAAATGTTCTTTATATATACTCCTTCGATAGAACCGCATCGTAAATAAACGGAAACCCTGTGCTTTATTATTAAAAAAAAAAAAAAGTAAAAATAATTTTCATTTCTTCCGTTTTCCTGAAGGATATTTTTCACATAGGAGAATCGAAATCCATTTATTTCCACTTCACTTTATTGAAAATAATCTAAAGAAAATATCCATTGTTTGGAAATCTTTGGTTCGCCATGAATATCGATATATGCGCTCCTATAGCACTTTTATTCGAATACAGATCGAGACAAATTGTATTTCAATTAATGAATTTGGTTTGATTATATTTTAATTAGGTTTGTTTTTTGTTTTCTACGACTTGGAATTCCATTTGTTTTCTATTTTATTTGCTTGTAGAAAATAGAATACATAAATTGAGTTTGAGGCAATTTTACTTTAATTAGAATAAATTTAGTAATCCACTATATGAACCAACAATTGATATAATCTACAATATAATGGTTATATGGAAGTCTTAGAAGAAATATTGAAGAATAGGTCTGATTAGGAGCTAAGAATTAAGTTGCTGTTTATTGGTGTGTTTCGAAAAAGTGAGAAGTGATTTCCATCTAAATTATCAATATCTTTGTTATTTTATTTAAGCTTAAAACTCCAGGGTAATTTGTTTATATGTAGAGCCAAAAAGTATACAATACGCTAAAGTTGCTAAATTGTATTTCATTGTAATTCATTTGCGACATAGATTTTCCGTCTGTAAACAAGATATCGAGCTGTTAGTATTTGTGAGAAAAGACTCGGTGTGATATAAAAATACACGTATTTACAGGTTTTTTTTATGAACACTAATAACACAGCGCTGCAATGGTGCCAAAAATGTATACACAAAGAATTCTCTGTTTATTTTTTTTTTTTGTGGTCGAACGAACGTTTCTGGGATGGGCCTATTTTAATGTTCGCTTATCTTTAAAAGTCGTAGCATTGTTAAACATTGGATACGTTTACACCGACAAATTTTTAGGTCACCTAACTAAAAGTTAGATTTGGGTCAGACGTGGTTACACCGTACTAGACCTAAGTCTAAAACAACGTCATATGTGAACATTTATAGAACTTGGATATCAAGAAATCAGCTGTTATCTGTCAAAAGTTCTTAAGTCGATTTAAATTTAAGGAAAGTCTGCAATTTAAGTGACCTAACCTAAGTTACTTTGGGCGTGTTTACACCGTCATATTTAGGTCGACCTAAGCACTTAAGTCTCTTTTTAAGTCTCGGTGTAAACGTAGCCATTGTTATTATAATATTAAGACGATTTGTTTTATCGTCCTCTCCTAATCCAACCTAACCAACATTCCACCTACTTAAAGTCCGACGAACACTGGACATACAACCGGCTATTTTGATGTAATTGGAAACCATTTCACTCCTTTAAGTAGGATGATTTGATGAAAAAGATATTGCCATCTACTTTTTCTTTAAATTAGTTTTTCCAGTGAGTGTGCCCTTTAATTTATATATAAAACATATAGTAACTTAAAATCGGCCTATAGCCGATTTTTTGATTCCCTATGGTAGAAATAGGACAGAAAAACAGTTAAATCTAACAGTATTTCAAAGTTTTTTCTTCATAACTTTGTTTGGTCTTTTCAAAATTTCCTCTAAGTTGCAGGTAGCCTAGACCCTAACAGTATAAACCCAATCTGCAAGTTTTATTTAAATCAGTATATTAGTTTTTAAAGTACATCAAAAAAACTTGATGGACAAACTTATTTTCTCCTAGGATTATTTCTTTCTCCACTATCCTGTGACCGATTTTGCTGAAATTTAACATGGTATCGTCCATTTACCTATTTAACCAACATAATTAATTTAATTATAATTGATTCACAAATTTTCCAGTTAAATGCGAAAAACAATATAAAAAAAACGACAAAACTTTCTGGTCACCCTGGTTTTTGCTTAATAACTTCCCTCCCCTTTGGTCGATTTTGATTTAATCCAATACCAAACGCAGTTAAATTTCAAGAAAATCGGATAATGCGTTTTTGAGTTATCTTGTCCACAGACGGACGGACGGACGGACATGCATAAATCGATATAACTTTTGATTCCCTGCACAACCATGTCCTTGAAATTTTTCTGCGTCTATGCGTTACACACTTAGTGACAAAACTAATATACCCTCTGGTAGTACCTACCATAGGGCATACAAATGTTACGAGTTTTGCAAATGACGCTGTTCTATCTTGGGAACTGTGTAATTTTTTCTCTGTGCATAATTTTTTCTTTAAATTGTATATGATAAAATTGTCGGAAATGGTATTGTCCTACTACTAATGTTAATGACGCATATTTGGCATGCTATACTATACTCTTTACTTTTATGTGACTTTCTATTATGGTAAAAGCATCGTTAAGTCCTGTCAAATGCGTAAATCTACCTCAATTATCCATGTATGGTGTATACATCTCTAGGTTAGTAATTTTATAATAATTTTTCTTCTAGACCAGTTTTTGAAGACATTTCAAATTTCACTTAAACTAGGCTGGATTTGAAACATGCTTATGTATTAACTATTTTTCCTAAATTAAAAAGTCACTTAATAAAAAACCAATTTATTTAAACTCTTTTTTCAAGTTGAGTTTTCAATAATAAAGGAAAACAAGAACTTTCGTATGTAAGAATTTACCATTCTTATGATCCATTTCTTAATGCTTCACATTTGAGTTGCATTGACTTTAATTAGTTCAAATTACTAATATTGTACTAAATTTAGCGAAGCAAATTTCAAAATTTCTAATTTTCAAAATAGCAAAATAAAATTTGTCTTATCCTGAGGAAAACTTTTTATTGTAAACTAATTGAAATGACAAAATGCAATGTTCGGTTTTTCTTTTTATTTTTGGTGTGTTTAATATCCAAAAATTATGTAGCATAAAACGATAAAACAACTATAGTACATAATTGGGAATTTGAACAATTTTATGAGTTTTACCATATGCATAGTTTTTGAAAAAACAAAAACATAATCAATAACTTAGTTATAGGAAATGTTATCTATATATTTCGCCATTCCGGAAATTTCTGTGTTATTATAAAAAATTTATGAGTAACACGGGATAGGACAACATAGTCGGTGTTCTATCCTTTCGAAAATGTTCTAATTATGAGATTTCATTCGCCAAAAATCGAAATACAATTTTATTGTAATTTAATATAAATTCAGTTCAGAGACTAAATAGATAAAATTTAATTTGGATCCCATTTCTAATCTAGATTTTTGTTTTTGTATAATTTTTGGATAAAATACAAATTTGTGTTTCACTGGTTTTTTTTTGCATAATGGCTACGAGAGCATTATTTCCAGGGAATAAAATTATACGAGTTTATTTAATTTAAATATAAAATGTTTTATGAACTTGTTATTTATTTGTAATGAACTAATTATTAAAATCTAAAATTCCAAAGCAATAGATTTTGGTAAATTAAAAAAGAGGAAATTTCTATAGATTTTAAATATAGATAGTTTTGTATACATTATACGGAATGGATCTGCTAAAATTAATGGTATTTCCTTAATTTCCCATAACATAAATGTTGGATTTCATAAAAATTTCGTAATTATATTTAACAGAAGTGATTTGTCCGGTTCACAATAACTCGCGAATGAAACATAATGATATGAAATTTTTACACGTTCTGCTGTGAATTTCTAGCTGAGCGAAACTATTTTCAGATCACAATGTCATTTCGATTCCGTGATGTTGATATTTAAAGAAATAGGAAGGTTTTTCATCTCCTTTTTCCAAAAGAACTCGAAAATGACTTTTTTCGGATGGTGACAAGACTCCTTTTTGACCAATTTTTAAGTATGTGTTCAACTTGAAGTTTAAAGGCATTCTCATCAAATATTGAGGAATTGATTTGTTTTCTTTTTCAATAGCAAATCCTTGGTTCTTTATCATCAATTTGGTACAAAATTGCGTGTCTTAAACATGGAAAGATGATACTAAATGGCAAATTGTCTGCAGGCGAAAATACCTTTCAGCAATTATTTATGCAGTTTAGAGATTCGCTGCTGGTCTGAACGAATTTTCCAATTTAAAGAAGCAAAAGATATGTCGCGATTTGCGAATAAATATCTTTTATTTTATTGGAATAGTTCTTAAAATTGTAACCGTTTTTTTTTTCTAAACATTTCAAGAAACTTTTAGTTTTAGAATTAAAATATTTAATTCAAAAATTATCTACAATTTCAACGGAATCAAGTTGTTGATTTCGTCTAAAATTTCAGTTTCATTACTTTTCTTAGAGAAAAATTTTCACTTTTTCTTTTCTTTTAACTAAATTTTTGCTTTTTTCTTATTTCTTTCAAATTTCTTTAAGTTGTTTCGTTCAAGTTAAGTCTTTCAAAGTTTACATTTTTTTTCTGGTTTGTTTTTTTTCTGGTAATTTATTACGTTCACGGCAATAAATTTTCAAGTAAAGGACTCACCGGCAGAAAAAAAACATCAACGACAAAGAATAAGGTAATGGCTTTAATAGATGGCAAGTAAAGGTTTTTAATACGGGAAGTATAGGTGAGATCTTTTGGATTAAGACAGAGTATATACACGAAAGAGTCAACGGGAGCAAAAAAAACAAAAAAATAATATGGGATAAGGTAAACTGAAAATGTTGTTCGTGTAAACTTAAATCCAGACAAAGTGTTATTTTCTTGTTTGTTTCAGGGTTAATAGTATTGGGGTGAATTGTTAGCCATTATAGCCCATTTAATTAACACGAAAATCTGAAGAAAAAAATAGTTAGAAAAACTTCTCTAAAAAGTTAGAACAAAATTGCGGAAGAGGTAGTTTTATGTGCAATTTTTTAATATTACCAGGCAAATAGTTGCCTGGTAAATGTGATCTAGTAAATTTCTATTTTAAATTTGAAAAATATAAAATATTTATAACTTATTTTGTTTTAATAGGATAATTTTTTCTTCTTTTTTATTTACAATCGATCCAAAATGAAATGAACTTTCAAACATCATAAATCAACCTCTTATCACCCAACGCTGTTTTATACCAATACCAAAAACAATAGGGATTTGTCTATTTCTTCTAAAAAGAGACCAGTTCCTCAAACTCCAATTACTATATATCATATAACATGTTTACGAAATATCGTGTAAACTAAATTTGGACACAGATAAATAATAAGGTGGACGAAAGGGATTTCAAATCATGAAGAACCAAAAAATCTGGAGCTAGAATCTTTTTGCAATAGATAAAAGAAGTAACATGGTTTTAGAAGTTAATTTCAAGCTAATTAAAGCGAACAAAATCATTAACATTGAGAGTCCAAAGATCGAGTCGAAATTTCGAGTCTTTATTTGGGCTTCATCAAGCTACCAAAACGAGACCAGTCAATCTAATTTTAAGACCAGTGTGTACATGCATTTCAATCCATTTAGACATACTTTGGAATCTTCATGTATATGCGATAATAATTTAAAAAGAAAGGGGTTTATTCGCATGACTAAATGATTCAAATGAGTCAAAAAAATGATTTCGAGGCCATATATTATGGTATTAGATAGTTCCAATGATTAGCGAACATAATAAATTGATTAAAACAAAAATGTGCTAATCCAAAAATGTATTTCGTGTTCCAAAGAAAGTAGATAGAACATTACACGTATGTATCAAATGATAGTATATACCCCGGGACAAATGATGGAAAATTATATCCGTAGTTTAGTGGTAAATGATTTTATCTCATATTGTTTTGCAAAAATTGGGTTAATGCCATTTTTGAGTTACCAGGACCTTAAATTATGTTATAGTAATAGAAATTAGGCTCATTATGGGTAGTTCCTAAGATACAATGTTTAGAAAAGTCGCATCGTAAATCAGAAATTTATTAAAATTGTGATACGAACGTTTAGTACTAAGATATTATTGGATGCGAAATTTCCATGAACAACGTAAAACTGGGGAAGAGCTTTTTACACGAATTTTCTATGGATTGCGAGTGTTATCCACATTTTCTAGTCCAAGCTTATCAAAGAGTTGTGGAAGAATTTCTGACCTAATTATTTTATATCCATGAAAATTCTTTGTTGTTGATTGATATAAACAACATCTCAATATTATGTTGAAATGTATTTGATTGAAATTTTTAATAAAATGCGTTCTTTGAAAAACCTTATTTATTAAAATCGATCATTGTTCAATAATTTTCATAAGAATTTCAAAGAAAACCCGAAAGATATAAATTTCTTTATGCATCGATATTTTCCTTTTGTCAATGTCAGAAAAGAGTTTCTGTTTTTTTACATTTTCTAAGGGATTTCTCATGTCTCAATTTATCCTGCTATTGAGACGTATATGCTGGAATGGTGCTGATGAGATGGTTTTGAATAAAATTTTTCCAGAAATTCTGAAAATTGAATTCTTTTACAAAAAAAGAAAATAGCGAATTACTAACCATTTTTTTTTTTACTTTAGCATGTTATGGTTATTCAAGATTTACGACAAAGAACTGCTTTCCCTATGTATATAAGTATATATACTTTATCGATGTGCTACTTCTGAATATTTTTCCCGATTTTTTCCTCCAATAAATGACATCGATTGGTAGCAAAACAAAAAGACAATTTATCGATTCAAATAAATTAACCTGTTCCCGGTGAACGCGACTGCTGGTGACAAGTCATTTTGATTTTGTGTATGGTGCTCGCGATGGAGAACAAAAAAAAAGAAAGAAAGGAAAACAAACATTTTACATTCTTCAATTTTTGCTATGAAAATTGTTGAAAGAAATGAAAAATGAAATTAATGAAAATGGAAAAATAAAAGAAAAACAACAATGGAAGAAAAATTGTTGGCAGTGAATTTTCTTTGTTTCAATTTGACTGAGTGAATTTCAAATTAAGGAAAATATTTTAAATGGAAAATTTTTATAGATGGAGTAAAATTTTTTTATAAAATTTAAATTTTTCAATCGAACCGAATCTTTGAGAGTTCATGCTTTCTGGGGACTAGTATTATGCGTTCTACGAGACAAATTATCGAATTAGAACGTCGAAAATACACATAAACATACCAGGTCTGTGATTTAGTGTCCGAGTTTTTTAAATTAAAAATAACATTAGTTTTTATATAGAAAAATCAAAAATATTTTATTCAAAGTAGGCTCCATTGCTTTCTATACATTTTGACCACCTTTCTGGCAATTTGTGGATACCACTCCAAAAAAGTTCTTCTTCTTTTAATGAAAACCATTCAGAGACCCAATTTTCCAGTTCTTCAGATGTTTTGAAGTGCTGCTCTTTAAGTGCGTGTCTCATCGATGAAAACAAATGGTAATCAGAAGGAGCCAAGTCTGGTGAGTACAGCGGCTGGGGTAGCATTTCCCAGCGAAGCGCTTCCAACATTTCCTGAACTGATGTAGCAACATGTCACCTAGCGTTTACATGCTGCAAAATCACTTTATCGTAATTACGGGCCCATTCTGGTCGCTTTTCCTTCAAAGAGCGATTCAATTCGATCAGTTGTTGTCTCTAACGACCAGTACTGATTGATTCATCCATTTTCAGAAGGTCATAGTAGACCACATCCATCTGGCTATACAAAATGCAGAGTAAGATCTTCTTCCCATGGTCATTCCCTGGATCATTCAAACCATCTTTGTGTCTTTACTTTTATGTCATTAACAACTGAATGACTTGTCGGCTCATCCAATACATAGCCAACGTAAATAATAATAAATTTGAGTGATATAAATTTACAAAGTAAACATAAATGACAAAGCTTTGTGGTCATGCTAATCCTTTCTGACGCTTTCTGACCTCTATGGTGTACATGGACGGACGGACGAACATGCAAAAATCGTAATATTTTTCTATAATACATTTAGTTAGTTCGGCGATGATAATTTATATACGTTGCAAATGCAGTAGCAAAATTAATATACCCTTTGATATATCTACTATACTATCGGTTATATGAAATACATATATTATCAACTAAAAAAAGTTAATTGAAAATATCATACCTTGGATGTAATCCCAGTCAAAACCTCTACCAAATCATAATTTTATATTCTAATTTATTTATGTACAGGGAAATTGGCTACTAATTCCATTAAAAAATATATAAAATTTTCATCTAAATAGAATAGTTAGTTTTTATGGATAATCACAAAATATCATAATATTGTGGATATTGTAAATAATTGAATTATAATGATACAATCTGGTGTTTATTCATTATAACGAGAAACACAAAATTATCGAAATATATTAGCTTCTGTTGGAGCTCACTGAAAGAAGAACGAAATCTTCCTAGACAAACCCATTTACGTTTTTACATACTGCAGGACTAAATCCGTTGGTATTTTCAAACATAAGAAAAACTTAGACACGGAAAATTTAATAAAAGAATAAAAATTATATTAAAAAAGGAAAAAAAAGAAAAAAATACAAAAGGAATTTAATTTTTTTATGAGAAAGATACTAAACGTTATGAAATTTTTTAATTAAAAAAATTTTTTTTTTTAAAACATTTTAATTAGATTTAATAGTTCTTATGGTCACGGTTTTTGCTCTTTTCCATATTATTTAAATACGTCGTGATTTTCAAACAATTTTCATAAATTTCATGGATTTTTTTTATTCTTCCCTCAATCTCCCAGACTCAGAATTCCTCGATGAAAATGAGAAAGGATTTTTTAATTTTGAATTAATTGTTCACCTTTATTGTTTCTAAACAATCAGAAAAGAAACGATGCTGGATGAACCAATAAACGGAATAAGCACGAGGTTAGGTAAGTCTAGCAGACGTCCATTTCTATGGGGAGGGCAGTATTCTTTCAAAATATTGTATCTGTCTCCAAAATCATGTCATTTTTTTGAAGCTTTCTGCAAATATTGTGGTTTTTTTGGGATAAATAATAATATCTTAATAGAGAACGGGCGCCCGTTTACCGGCTATTTGGTAATGATATATAAAAACTTCTCACATATATTATTTGGTCGACATAAATAACTTTTTGATTATTGCTTTTAAATAGTATGAATTTCATCAAATTTATCCGTTTTGGGATGTTATCGTCAAACGAGACTAAAATATTACAAGTGCTTAGGGTATCTTTTTCCGATCCTTATAAGAAGGATATACATATTGAAATTGAAATATTAAAAATAAAGAATTGTTATACTCCTAGAAATCCTTATTAGTACTATTACTGATTTTTGATTTTTAATTAAATTAAATTAATTTAAAACTACAAATTTAAGAAATACAAATGTTTAATTCTTACGAAAATCTGTAAATTAAATATTCGGTGGCAATATGTCTGTAATAAACTATAAAACTTTGTCGTTTTCTTTTCGGTTTTCTTATTTTTGTCAATAATAATAAAAAGCTACAAGTTTAATTCCTTGTCAAAAGTCTAGAACTATATAGTGATAATAATATGGTAGATTCCAGATAACAATGTCACAAAATAGAGAGAATTAAGACGTTCTCCTATCTATAGTATGTATAACAATTACAAAGTCAATGTATGTTATTATTAGATTTGTTCAGAAACTTTGTAACAATATACATATATGTAGTAAAGGATTTAAATGCCAAAGGCGAATATGTCGGGTAATATTTATTAGAATGAAAATGTTTTTCCAACTAAATATACTCTAAATTTCCAATTGTCAAAGATAAAGAATATATTAAAAGTTAATTAGAATTTTTTGAGTTATAATTTTATATTTTTCATATGGAAACATTTTATATGTTTAATAATGATAAGTATTTTCAGTCATTTCTTCGTTTTTTATTAAATATATCGTCTTAAAAACATAACTACCTTGAAATCAATTTAAAGATTTTTACATTGTCCATAGCTTTTGATTAAATTGCGGCCAAAATTGCACAGGTTGCTTTGCTATAAATTTCAATATTAAACAAACCGTCACAAGAAATCTTAAGACAATTACCACCCCATCACTATGAAGAGGAGTAGTACTATAGAATTTTATATACTAAGGCAGGTTCAGGTGAAAGGCTTACAATATTTTTATCTGTATGTATAGTTTTCTCCCCAGGACCATAAAACAATTAATAATATTATTTACAAGTAATACTATTACTTGTTTTCACCTTGAACTGAATGAATTCTGGATTGAATGCATTCAAGATAAACATAACATAATAAGAGTGTATATTATGTTATGGACAATGTGATTAAAACGGACATTATGCATAATGCCCAGGAAAATGAGAAATATTAGTTCAATTATTACATTGCCCAGGCAGTATGCACTTGCGGACAATGGGAATATAAAAGGTCAGTTTATATTATTATTAGTTACCAACGTGGTATATATTTCCGAATCCAACAAGAAAATATATGCCATATGCGTTATAAGTTGTCCACTCCTCTGGCGGCACTTATTTGCTTGTTTCTAATTGAATACAATTTTCCAAATATATAACTAAAGTATTCAATTGTGTAAAATTTTTGGTAAATTATTTGAAAATCTAGAAATTTATAATTATTTTAACCATAATACGATAACTTTGAATTCTTAAGAAATTCTTAAAAGTGGGTCACCTGTTATTCACGCCGCCAGATACACAACTTCTGGGTTACCGGTGGGCCACGCCGGGTAGAACTTGTTAAGAATCATCATGTGCATATGAAAAGAAAGTTTTCTTGTTCTGAGTTTATTGTTATCTAAAAAGGAGTCTTGGAAACAAATTTTCAGTAAATGTCTGAGTAGCATTCGATTTTTTAACTCTTTTTCAGAATACTATTAAAACAATTCCTTAGATTTCAATTAAAAAAAAGAAATATGAATATAAGAAAAGAAACTCACTAATCTTTAAAAATATATAAGATTTATTTAACATTTATTTTAAAATATGTATAAACATAGTGTCTTCTTATACATTGTTATTGCTATTATTATTTTCAGATTTTGTTACACTTTCAAATGTGTCATTCCGTAATATTTCTAATTCTTCTGGTAAGGCATAAATTCGAAGTTGTTTTTCAATGATTAAATCTTGAATTTGTGAAAGTTCTTGTGGAACAACAATAGATCCATCTATATATAATGCCTGCAAATCAAAGAATAGTAAAATTAACATGTATATATAATTTCATATAAATTACCTTATGCCATGGACATTCATCAAGTGCAGAGAATAGAACATTTTTACATTTATCAAAATCAGCTTGTAAATCGGCAAGACATTTTAAATATAAACGCCACATTATTGAATTTTTACGTAGTCCTGAATTTTTATTCGTAACTGATTTTAAAATATTTTCAATACGTATTTTATAGGTTTTTTCATTTCCATCAATATTTGATGATAGCCATGTGTTGTCTAGAAATTTTTCTGAATTATATTTAAGAAAACGATAACGTGCTGAACCAATTAAAAATAAAATACCAATTGGTGAATTTGTATTTATTAAAATTTTCCGTAATTTATACCATGGTTGACCATCTAGAGTGGCACAAACTTTTAATAAGTACAAATTTTCAGGAAACTCATTTAAAGCACGCTGTAATGTTTCATAAATTAATAAATTCGATATAAAACATTTTTTATTTGATAATAATAATAATTTAATTAAGATTTCATAAATACTCTCACGTATGAATTGATGTCGCTGTGATTGTTTATCAATGAATTTTCGTAGTAAATTCTCTAAATATTCAATTGCTTCCAATTTTAAATTTAATAATAATTGATAGTAAATTTTTGCTTTTATTAAATTTATAAAATAATCTGGTAGAAAATATTGTTCCAATTCAATTATATTCACATTTTTTTCAATAAATATAATATCATTTAATTGTTCGGTTAATTTTTTTAATGATATTAATTTTTTCGATTCACTTATTATGCTTGAATCGGGATTATTTAATTCTGTTAATGATATTTGTAAAGTATAACATGTTAGAATTTTTAATGCTTTTATATGATCATTTTCATTTAGATAGATTTCTGCAAATGTTATATAAGCATAACATAAATCAGCTTTTGATATGTTTGTTGAACTTTCTGTTATTGATTTAATAAAAATATTCTCCATGTTGTTAAAATTTCCAAGTTCATATTCGATGAGTCCATATTCAATATAGAAATTTAATATATTACGATTTTCATCGATTTTTAATAGGTTTTTGATTTGTGTTTTCAGTGTTTTTTGAAAATCTTTTGATATTTTTGTTGTTGATTTTTCTAAAATCAATAAAATCCGTTTAAATTTCAACCATAATAATATAAATATTGAACGTTTACGTTCATCAGTTTTATAACATTCCGAACATAATAATAGAATTTCGAGAATTGTATTTAAAAATATTTCATAACCAATATTTATATTTAAATATGATGGACCGGAAATCATTTCTTTACATAATTCATAAATAATTAAATCAAATTTTAATGAATTTGTAAATAATCTTGATGTTGTAGTTTGATATAAAAATATTCTTAATAAATCTTCGATTGTATCGAATTCATTTAGATTTTCAATTTTAAATAGAAAATGATTTTGTAATGATGTTGTATCGATAAATGGGATTTTTAATAATTTCAATATAATCATTATTAATTTAAAAGAATTCTCTTTATTTGTTAATGGAAAAATAAAATAACATATATCTTCGTTGAAGACGATTCTTTGTGGATCACTACAGTTGCTATTTGTCGGACATGGTAAGAAATTATAGTTTTGTCGTAATTTTTCAATACGTAACCAAATCTCATTCATTGGTAAACCAGATTTTAAAATGATTTCTTCATATTCGATTAGGGTTTGTTGATCTTTTTCATTCGGTTGAATATTTGTGAATTTATCAACTGATATATTCAATTCTAAGGCTAATTTTATTAATGCAAAAAATTGTTCACTCAAACCGGATTGTCGTAAAAATAATGCACAATTTTTAAATAATTCTGAAAAGAAATTTATAGAAATAATAAAAATATTAATATTTGAGAAAAATAAATAACTACAAATTCATATGTTAATGTTTGATATTTGAAATTCTGAAGAAAATAACTTTAGACCAAGGGTGTCCAACTTTTTTGTTTCTCTAGGCCGCATTGGAAGAAGACATAGTGTTTTGGGCCGCAAGTATATTACTATGTATAAATCCATATCATAAAATGAATGTGATACTTGACATTGAAGTTGAGAAACTAAACCGTCAATATCTGGATCGATTGACGTGGTTGCAATTCTCAGCCAGTTCTCAAGGTGTTCATCCAACATGTTGGTTCTAATTTTACACTTAGCATGTTTCATTCTTCACTTAAGCCACCAGCTGACAAACAAAATAACAGTGTAGTTGAACGAGCAACGCAAACAGAAAGAGAATTTACGAAAGAGCTTTCTCTTCTGGTCCTGTTTCTGTTGTTTGTCACTTGGCAGCTTTAGCACGAGAGCGCAAACACACAAATAATTCCTCAGAAAAATGGATATGCCCCAGTAACTTTAAATATTTTCGGGCCGCGGATTGGACAGCCTTGATTTAGACGTTCTTAGTTTTTAGCTATTTATTTGAATTTACTAAACTTTTATTTGATTTCGAAAAATATTTTATCAATGAAAGCCACTCTAGAAAGACTTCTATGTAAATTTTACAATTATAGCTCATATAAAATGGAAAGCGTATGAGTAAAAAGATTTGATCCAATGACTTTAAGAAATTGACAAAAAAAACGTTGGAAAAATGTCTAAATAAGACTTTTCAACGTGAAATTGGAAATAATCAACTTCACAAGTGAACTAATTAATTTTAAATAGTGGCAGCAGGCAAGCAGGAGTGGTAATGATAATAGACAATGCTCCTCTATATTATGCTTTGATTGAGGAAGTGTTTCAAGTAGAAGATTACCGTTTATAAGGACTTTTACAATATAATCCGATGTTAAACGCTATTAAACTTGCTCGGTCAAGCTTAAAATTAACTGTTACATTTAAATGCAACAGATTATATTGGGTATCGCAAAAAGTTCGCGGCCTTTTTTCACGAACATTCAAACACATTTTTATTACATTTTAAATGAATTTTTTTAAACCAAATATGTGACGTCTTGATCGATAATCTGTTGCCATTTTTCTGGTATAACCATTACGCCAGCACTGTAGAATTTCTGGGATTTCTGGGCGAAAAACTGAACCAAGTGATTTCACAGGCTTTTTTTGAAATCACTTTTACACCATTAAAGGAATTCTGCAGAGATCGAAACAAATGGTAGTTGGATGGTGGCCGCTTTACCTCACTTGCGTGCTTTAATCGCATTAGTTGTTCACAGTATAGAGTGGAATCAATCCTTTGGCCAGGTTGGAGCAGTTCATGATGCACGATTCCCTTCCAATCCCACCAAACACAAAGCATTTCCTAACGTGGGTTAGTCCTGGCTTTGCCACCGTTTGTGCAGCTTCATTCTTCTTGGACCACGATATTTTTCATACATTATAGTCGTATGTGATCCACTTTCCATTACCTGTTATCAATCTTTTCAAAAAATCGGTCGATTTCGTTTCGTTTCAGCGGCAATTCGCAGATGGAAACTCGATTCATTAAATTTTTCACTATCAATTCCCGCGGAACCCAAATATCGGGCTTCTTTTTGGATCCAGCCTTACGCAAATGGCTCAAAACTGTTTTTTGATCATTCTTTAGGTCCTCAGCAATGTCCTAAGACGAAATGTGTCGGTCTTTCTCAATTTTTTGAAGAATTTCATCGACTTTTTCAATGATTGGCCCACCAGAGCGCGGCGCATCTTTAACATAAATTCCAAAGCGGAAACGAGCGAACCATTTACTTGCTGCTGATTTTGATAAACACTACAAAATTTTTCAAAAACCTGCGAAGCTCTATCGCCTTGGTCGAAGTGAAATATAGCGAATTTTTCAGAATTTTGGCTCATTTTCACCCAATTACCGCCATTACTTCTGACTGATTTTCACAATTTTTTTTTAAAGATTCTATGAAATGTTGCCTTTCAATATAACATTATAGGGTTAGAACTACTAAAGTTATGCGGCTCTAAAGCCATCTATTGCAAAAAAAGCCCCGAACTTTTTGCGATACTCAATATATATATTAAAATAAAAGAACCTGCCCTTTTAATCAATATTCATAAACTTCATTCTTTATAAAAATATCTAAACAACCCAAGTACAATATTAAAAAATCCAGAATTTTAGTATTAAGTACGTAATGTTATCAAAGGAAGGCCGTTGTGTAGTAAATCTCTCCTAAAAAAAGATATTCAGTAGTATTCGAGTAGACTCACACTCATTATGCCAAGTGGGTTAAACTTCAAAAGGAGTAAATAAAGTAGGAATAGACCAGCTTTGACAATAACATTTCGCGCTTTCACCTATTCTCTTTCGGCGAAAACTATCTGTACGAATGGGCGACTACAACTGAAAAAATCCATTCATTTTGATTTTATACCTTCTGAAACTTTTGTTTGATAACCAAAGCAAACATAGGAATATTTCAATCATTATGGAGTTCTTCTTTTCCCATTCCTTGGTCATGAATCTTAAGTATACGTATTTTTGGTGAAAATGAATATGGAAAAAACTTTGTTCGCTTCTCATATTTAGAAAAATTTGAACTAAATATTAATTTTTGAGTATTAATTTAAAGAGTTTAAAATCGTTTTCATTATGTTAGAATTTTCCAAGTTAGAAATAAGAAAAGTAGGAATCAAAATCAATAGCAAGCTCATTTTACATATAATAGACATAATTATTCATCACAATTAATTGTAAATATGTGTTTACTGAATAAACATATTCAATTGATGGAAATGCGAAATAAAAATATAATTTATGGAAAACAAACGAAAATATTTCATTATTTTTAAACATAAAAATATAAATTTTAAATGGTACTATGTGGTTTTAGAGCAAGTATAATAATGAATTTTATTTTAAAAATACACCAAAAAATTGAAAAGAAAAAATTGTATTATCAGTTTTATAATTTCAAGTAATTAGAATAATTTCATTAATTAATTTCGGTTCATTTATTATAATTATTTTCCGTTTTTTTTTTCTTTACTCTTAATAAATTATTGTAATTAAAAAGGGTTTGTTTTTCTACATTTATATTTATTTCCTATGGTAGATACGACCAAAAATTATATTAGTTTTGCCACTAGAAATATAATCATCAAGAAACGGTCGCAAACCAAAAGATGTGTAAAGTATCAAAAGTTATGTCGATTTATGCATGTCCATCTGTCTACACATCATAACTCAAAAAGGCGTTGTTCGATTTGAATGAAATTTACAATATGGGTTGATTATTCCTTAACTCGATTTGGTATTATATTTCAGCAAAATCTGAATAGGGAAAGTGAAGTACTGAATCAAAAACCCGGGTGACCACGAAATTATGTCATTTTTCTTGATTTTCGGATTTAATTGGAAAATTTATTCAGCAATTTCGTTTAAATTAATTACATATGTCGATTACATAAATAGACGATACTATGTTAAATTTCAATAAAATCAATCTAAGGATAGTGGAGAAAGAAATAGTTACAGGGAAGAATAAGTATGTCCATAAAGTTTTTTCGAGTACTTTAAAAAGTGATATATTAATTTCAATAAAATTTGCAGAATAGATTTACACTATAAGGACCTAGGCTACTTGTGAATTAGAATAAATTTCAAGAAGAGGAATTAAAGTTACGTCTAGAAAATAATAAAATATTATCAGTTTTCATTGAACTTTTGTTAACTACGAATCTCATTTCTAGCATTTCGGATCAAAAATTCGACTTTATGCCGATTTTAAGTTTTATATATGTTTATTTTTTTTTTTTTCAACTCAATAAAGTTAATAAAAAAATAATTTTTTAACCATAAAATAAAATCATCATTTAAAAAAGAAATGTTTTTTCTCGAATGGGTTTCATTTTTCTCATTTAGTATATAAAACAAAAACAAGGAATATATTTACGTTATATATATTTTCGTTTTTACATTTTTTGGCTGCCAGTTTGGCACCAGATGATACATTATTCTTTTTCACTACGATATCGGTTTCTGTACGTAAAATTAGTAACTTGTAAATATATGCAGTAAAAAATACCATCGTTACCGAATTCTCATCATCATATTTCTTTTCATATTATTTTATCATTTTATTCATACATATTATAGAATTTTTAATTGCATTTGATAAAATTCAGATTGCAAATTTAATTTCGGCATATCAATTTATACACGTCTGTTTACCAATTCCAAATGTGTGTATATATACATTTTTTATTTGTAAAATCTCCTTCTGTTCATTCAAATGAGCTGAATATAAATGAGATGGAATCTGGAGGGCAACCGGAATTCAATGTATTCCATATAAGAGAAAACAAAAAAAAAAGGGAATCATATAAATTAAAGTTTTATACTTTAAGGTATTTAAATTGGACAACAATGAAATGTAAATTTGGTTGAGAAACATTATTTTTATTTTAAATAACAAGGAAAAAAACAAATATAGATGGGTTACCAGGTAAATTGTTTGGAAAAGATTAGCCATTTATTGGATGAAAAGTAAATTGTATTTGAAGTACTTATTTGTAAAAATCATTAAAAATGAATGAAATAAACAAAAATATATGAAATGGAAAGTTCTCATGTAAATAATGTTTAACAGACCACAAACGATTTCATTCAAAATCTGTGTAATCGTGTTTAAGTTAAAAACGTGAACAGAATTTTTAAGAAGTGTAAAAAAAAACAACTAACAATTAATTGTATTAATCGCAACTTTGTAAGAGGAATACATATTATTGAATTTAAAAAGGGATTACTTACTTAACATTATTTCATCTTCTTGTGATTTTCTGTACATTTTCTGCATACATTCTTCATATAGTTTTAATACGTCCGGAACAATACATCGAGCCATTGATCCTTGAGTTGCAAAAATTTTTGCATTCCAAAGAATATAATTAGTTTGATCTGAAATTAGAAATTTTTAAATAATAAATTAAACTGAATAACATTTATTTTTGTTTTAAACCAACCTTTAGCTAATAGCTTCTCCAACATTTTTGTAACTTCGAATGACGGATAAGTGGAATCAACGATTTCCACATATAGCTTATATAATTGTTCATTCCCTAAATTATGGATAAGTGACTTTTCAATAATACTCGTTTTACGTTCAGCTAATTGAGTTTTCGTCATTTTAATTGGTGCTTTATTTTGATGATGAACATATTCAATCCATACATCAATATTTGTAGGATTTTTCGATAATTTCCTATTAAATTCTTTAGTTTTTCTACTATATTCTTCTTCATTTAGAATTTCGAAATTTTGATTGTTTTCTTCAATATTTTTGTCTGAACGAAGTTTCGTATAATAACGTATATTTTTCTTATTTCGATTTCTCTGGTGATATCCGATAATACGACAATTTGTTCGATATCTGAAATAAAAAACTAAATAAGAATGACTTTCGACTATTTTCCATATATTACAAACTTTGGGCATGCTGGCTTATGAAGTGTTTCAACAGCTAAATATCCTCTTATAGGTTTTTTATCAACATAATACTCCTCATCACCGGTAAATTCCATTTGAACTGGCGAAGGTGATCTTTTCCGATCTTTATTTTTCTTCTTTTCTTTTTTTCGTTTTTTAGAACTCTTGTATTCATCTCGATTTCTGAGACTTGGAGTCTCTTCTGTTTCACTAGAGCTAATTTTTTGAATTTCTTCAACATTTTCCGTTATAAATGGAATAAAACTTGAATTTTCTAACCAAGAATCTTCCGAATCTGTAAACGTTTCGAAGTATTTTTTAGAATAATTTTATTGCTATAGAAAATATGAAATATACCTTTATTTTTTTCTGTGCTTTTTTGACTAGAAGAAGAGCCAGCCTCTACGGAATAAGCTGGAAATAACGACATTTTATATGTAAATCCAATTAATAATTCGACTTATTTCAATTTGTAAACAAAACAGTAAATGACATCTGTCAAAATTGTGAAATCCTTCCAGAAGCAATAAAATAATATTGGAAAACGTTTCCATAATTCAGATATAGATGGTTCTAAAGTAGTTAAAGAAGATGTTTATGACATTTGTATTCAACAGGTAGTTTATTTTCCAATTCATGTCATATAATCTTTAAACTGTGTTTTTAATTGAAATTTCCAATTTTAATGAATAAAGTTTTTAAAAATAATAGTTGAAATTAGTAACTAAATGGCTACACATGAGAATGAATCTCTGTTGGGGCGAAAACCGGATGTTCAACACGGTTCAAGTTCGTCAGAAGAATGGGGCGAAGGATCTAGCTACACCTCAAATTCCTCGTATTCCGCATCATGCAGGTTCGCAATATAAACTTTATACTTTAATTGCAATTATTTGTTTAATAAGCATTTATTTTGTAGTGATGATAGTTATGTTGCAAATTGGGAAGATTACGTTTGTTCAGATGGAACTCTATTTTTTGCAGAATATAGTTTCCAAGACTTTCCACGTATACATCCGACAACAGAGAATCCCTTAAATGTTATGAAAAATGATTTCAGTAGAGCATCAACTCGTCGCAGTGCGAAAAAAACTAATAAATTATCACGATTTATGGGAAAACTTGAGAAAAAAGATGAGACTAAATTGAATCAAAACTCTGTTGGAGAATCGTCTAAGGTGAAATTCAGCGAAGGAAATGAAGGTGAAATTAAAGAAGTTATTATAAACTTAATTCCGGAGAATCGATTTAAATTTGGTAGAAGAGCAACGGCATCCGAATCGCTTTTGGGTAATCCAAGATTCTGTAGATTTGCATGAAATTAATTTCAATTAATTTTCCAGGTATTTCTACATCTCCATTTCCTGATGGTATTCGTTTGATGGTGGCTGGGTATATGGCAAACTCGGAAATAATGCAGGAGAAATCAATTAAAGTTGGAGATTGGTTGAAATCTATCAACGATATCGATATAAATGCACAAAATTTAGACGAAACTCTTGGTCAATTCATTCGACCCACTAAAATTATTTTAAAATTTCAACGAATTTTAGGCGAAGAACAAATTGTTGCTAATGCTAATACAATTCAGCAAGTTACAAGTTTTCAATCATTTTCTGAATTTGCCGAGAAATTATTGTCTGGTCCAAATGAGGCGGACAAAGAAATCGATACTAATTTAATATTCAGTTTAATGATTTTAACTTTGGAATATTCAGATAATGATATTGAATCCAATGATGTCCTCTTTTGTTATCCATCAAAAGAATCAAATTGTAACTATGCTTTCTATTTATATATAATTGTTTAATTTTATGGTTATTGTAGCACTTTTTCCAATACGCGGTAGTTTTTTGACTCTCAATTCGTTATTAAAATCTGAATTACAAACCGAAACTACTTCATCAAATGTTACAGTTAATGGGATCGAATACAATGTCTGTTATAATTCGATAAATAAAAGTGAGTATGAATAATTTTTGAAGTAACTAAATTTGTACCTAAACAAACATTATTTTTAGTTTTATTATTGTTTGCTATCTCAAAACGTTATGCCTCTTTGAAAGAGACGAAATTACGACTGTCCGAAGTGTTACAATATATTCAATTTTGTCATCTTACTTTGAATATTCCATTAAACGAATATATTCAAAAGGATTTGAATAGTATTTGTGATATTTTAAAAGTACGTCTTCAACAAAATAAAGGAAATTCATGTTTTGAGAAAATATTACAAGAATCACATTTAATTTCATTACCAAAAGAAGCACAATTAAGAATTTATGATGCTCTAAGTGAAATGGAAGCAATGGATTATCGTGATTGGAATGATGAACCATTAAATTCTCATCGAGAATTTTTTATAACAGGAAGTGCACTTTACTTTAAATCATATTTACTTGCAAATCATTTACCGGTTAGCCAATTGGCTGGTATAGAAAGTCTTTTAAGATGTCGTGGTGTATTTAATTTTATTGATCAACAAAATGTACGAGATTTAGTAATTTGGTTAGAAATTCCAATGCAACCATCTTCAAGGTAAAAAGAAATTTTTATCATTTTTAAGACAAATACTTTAAATAATCGATGTTGTTTATATAGTCGATCATTTTTGGCTATCGCTAGTCGTAATCAATTGTTATGTGCTGTAATTTTACAATCATTCGATTCTGAAAGACGTTTAACAGAAAATGGAACAATTGAAGAGAAGATTTTAGGACCATCTTTATTTTATATTGAAGAAATTCAAGAAACTTTAGATCATATACGTCAAGGTGGTATTGAAGCGTTAGCAAGAACATGGATAACATCAAATAAAAGACCAGAAATTTTAACAAATTTAAATAATTTACAAACTCAAAAATTAATACAAATAAATAAAAAAACTGAAGTTATATCGATTTTAAAAAATCGAAGTAATTCTTCGGATGATGTTCATGTTAACTCTTCAATGGGTGGTTCTTCGGTTCATAGTTTAACACATAGTGAAGATTCTAATCAAAAATTAGAAGATTGTGATGATAGTGATTCCGATTGGGATGGTTTTCCAGTAAATAAACGATTAAATATTAATAAATCTATATTCTAATATTGTATTCGTTCGGTTTTAGGATAGCAGCCATAAAAGTTCAAGTGGATTTGATATGTCGGAAATGAAAGAATCATTTTTAAAAGAAATCTCAGATATTGTGCCAACCAGGTAGGAATAGTTTCAAGTATGATTTGGATTTATGTTCTCTTAAATAATATATTACAGAATTACCTCAGGAAAAGAAAACGTATTATTTCATTATATTCATTTGGATGTTGGTGCTGGAGTAATTTTAACTCCACCAGAAATTAGTATTAATCCTTTAATAAGTAGTTTTCGAAATGCTTGTCAATTAATTCATACCGTATTGCAGAATACGAAAAAGTAAAAATTTAATTAATTATTTCAAATAAATATAAACATGTTTTTTTTTTAATGGTTTTAGATTTCGTCGTTTATTATCACAGGAAAGTACACGACCGAATACTCATAAAAGTTTAGTAGCTATTAAAGAACACGGAATTCTTTTATCTGTTCAAAATGAAACTGGTATTGAGACGAGTTTTTGGGTTATAGGGTAAGAAATTAAAAATCTACATTAAGTTTTCGTACTCAAATTTTATTAATTTATATTATACATTTTAGAAGACTTTTTACATCTCCGACACGTGAACTTTATGTATGCCATCGATCAGATGTACCACAAAATTTGGTCGAAATTGCCTTTCGTTTATCATTTATAACTGCTGGCTAAATTACCTCTAAAACATTTAAAAATTAATAATTTCTATAAAAAAAACTGCATTATTGATGATAAAAATCCGTCCAAAGTTCTTTTTTTGAATTTTATAATTGAATATTTTAATAGTCAAGTTCATTGCTTTTATAAAACAATTTTTTATCATAAAAAATTGGATTTTTTCCAATAAAATTTTGTGACGTGTTCATGTTCAAAGTTTATTGTATAAATTTGAAAATCATAAATCATTATTTTATCACTGTTAAAATATAATCATTTGTCATGCGTTAAAAAACAGAAAAAATTAGATGTATAATTATAATACAATTGATTAGAGAAATATAAAATATTTCACAATTAAACATTAGATTTTAGGAAATGATATTTTTAAAAATTCTAATAATATTTTATTGGAAAAGTTATGAATTTCAATTCGTTTAAGTTGGCTGTCTGAAGAATTGTTTACATTGTGAAGTAAATAAATACTTCATTTGTTCAGCTAAATTCCAGTTCTTTGAATGCTTAGCTCACTTTTAAAACTATTACGATTAAGAAAGTAGAGGTCAGGATTATATATATATCGTTGAAATCTGTTTCGTTGCTGCAAATTGTTTAAGTTCAGATAAAAATTGAGTAAGCAAAAAATCATTGAGTTTTAGAACGAAACGAATTGTTGTATGGTAGTGCAAGATCCACACTATACGTTGGATGTATCAAAAGTTCCCAGTCAAGCTCTCAAATTTTGCTAGGTCATTAAAAATGCGTATGATCTAGTGTTATCATAATGATGATTCTGGATGCCTTTGTTTGATAATTTTCAACGTTCAATTTAGATATATTATGATTCTGAGCATTATAAGCTATTTTTTTTTTTTTTTTTTGTATATATACTTTATTTTCATTATAAGCTATTGTTAAACACCGATTGTATTCGATCAATGTCTATTTTGTTGTCATCAACAACGCAATGATTTTTTTGCGCATCCATCTATCCAAAATAATTATTCGACGCTTGACATGGGATATTGTTTTATATGGAATAGCAGCAGTAATTTTTGAATATTTATGAATAGTATACGTGTATAATTGTCGAACTATGAACTCGTTCTGTATAATCCAGTTTAAAATAGAATATTTTAGATGTTCGGATAAGAATAAGGCTACAATCCAATTGTAAAGAAAATAATAGATAGTAGAGATGATTCCAACTTTGATTTTTAAAGAACAAGAGCAGATTGTTATTTTTCTTTAAGAAGAACAGTAATTTTTATCTATTCTTTCTCAGTCTGTGAATTTTCGTACTACGAACATTTTCAAATAGAATTTATATGGAAATTTGCTTTTTGAATTTATATTCGCTCTATGAAAATGTAACACTATATCTTTTTCTCCTATTTTTATGCTTTCAAGGGCATGGTTGTGTGAATCAAAAGTTATATCGATTTATGCATGTCCGTCCGTCCGTATACAAAATAACTCAAAAACGCGTTATCTGATTTTCATGAAATTTACAATGTGAATTGCTTCTTCCTTAACTTTAGTATTTCATTTCAGCAAAATCGACCAGAAAATTTTGGTTTTTTTTATATGGTTTAATTAGAAAATTTGTGAAGCAATTTTGTTTATATTAGTTAATTACATAAATAGACGGTATCATGGTAAATTTTAGTATATTCGGTCCAAGGATAGTGGAGAAAGGAATGATCCTAGGAGAAAAAAGGCTGTTCTTAAAATTTTTTTGATGTACTTTAAAAACTAATACACGGATTTGAATAAAATTTACAGACTAGATTTATGCTATTAGGATTTAGGTTACGTACGAATTAGATGAAATTTTGAAAGGAGGAAACAAAGTTATGAAGAAAAAACCTTGAAATATTGTGAATTTTGTCAGTTTTTCTGTCCCATTTCTACCATAGTGTATCAAAAAATCGGCTATAGGCCGATTTTCAGTTACTATATGTTTAATATTGTTGTTCTCAAATGCAAATATGGATCTGTTGTAACAAAAGAACGGTTAGTGAAAAATGAATCATTTTTGTTTACATCTTTCTATCGGAACAGAGTAAGTTTTCGTTTTTCACTTGTCGATTGGTTCACAAACTGTTTTTTTAAACTAACGCTATGAATTTCACAGTCTGTGACTAAAAAACAAAGTTGCAACTTGTTCTTTTTGTCACAAGTATCTGTTTTCAAATACCTGCGATAAAATCATATATTCCGATTTTTGATACCATTTCTAGAGTGACTTTTATGATCTAAGAAATTTCCAATAAAACAAACCAATTGAATATAAAGAAAGCTATCGTTTATTTATTGTAATAAGATTAAAATTGGTGATATTATTTCCGTCCGATAGACCCAAGCCGAGGAAAGTTTATGTTAAAATAATTTCCATTTAAAAATAAAACATAAAAAAAATTTCCATTTAATCAAAAAATCAATGATGATACATTGGATTGGATTTTGTACTTTGGAAATTGCTAATAAATTTCGTGTTATTTAAATGAATAACGACAAAAAAAGAAAAAAATTTCCCAATTTCAGTAGAAATATTTTTATTATGAAAAATTAATGATATTTGTTTCTGATGAAAGTCTTCCAGTATACGTGAAGAATCAATAAAGCCAAAACATACTGTCTACGAAATTTCTTCTCATTTATAATTTGTAATTGATTAAAATTTTTTTATTTATTTATGTAATTTATAAACAAATTTCTGTAATATAAAACATATTCGCTACTACACGTAGTCATTAGTAATACTATGAAGTTATTGTGCAAGATCAGTGAGTGAATCCGTGATGGACTTCGCTAATTATGATTCGTGTATTTCGTGAGAAAAAAACGTCAATATTTATAGAACTATTTAAGCGAACTTTGATTTAAAAACATGTTTTGTGACTGACGCACATCATCGAATATTCGTGATAAAAATAATGAGACTTTTTTTTGTCTCTATTATAAAAATTTCACGCAATTTTCAAGAAAAAAATTTGTGTTAATTAATTCTTTTTGCACAATTTGATAAGAGATTTTTTTTCTTTATGTTTACAAAAATTAAATAATAGTATTAAATAGAAATTATTTAAGTTTATTAGTACGCGTTTGAAAATTAAGACTTTGGTGGAATTTGGTTGTTGATTTTTTTTCTAATATCAGGCCAGACTTCTTAAAATAGTTAAAAACACGAACCAAATTTTATTGATAACAGATATTTAATAAAAAATACTTTTTTGGAATAAAGCTTTGTGATGGTAAAAAAGTTGCCAACTACAAATTTTTAGAGATCTTCACGTTTTGAGATCTCTGTTCGTTTGTCTGCTTGTATCAAATTTCAGTTTACACTATATTTCTAGAACGTGTTATTCGATCCATTTGAAATTACATGCATTGCATGGAATATTTCAAATTTAAATTGATGAGGCCGATCCCGTTTTAAAACAAAGTACATCGTGAAAAGGGACTAAAAAGCACACATTCAAAAATGTCCAATTTAACTGGATAATAAAAGACATGGAAAATAGTTGTAAACCCTTTGTTCCAAGTTAATTTAACCTTACATTGGGAACTGATATTTACTGAGTTTGATGTCATATTAAATTGCACTTCACATTTTAATTAATATTCCCAAAATCACATGAAGTAACAATTACCTAATAAATAAAGCGACATTTTTCATTTAATTTTTGAGGATTAGGACTGAAATTTTCGATTTCATGTGCTAACTGTTTAAACAGTTTAACTCGAAAAGGTTGGCTTTGATTAATAAGATTTTTATTATGGCATATAGAAAATTTATAATAGAATTTATTATTAGTTATTATGCCCTATGGTAAATATTACCCGAGGATATATTAGTTTTGTCACAACATTTGTAAGACATCGAAATAATCTTCGTAGAAAGGGGCCAAGTGTATGGTTTTGTACAGAAACAAAAGTTATGTCAATTTCTGCATGTCCGTCCGTCCATCCGTATACAAGATAACTCAAAAACATGTTATGCGATTTTGATGAAATTTACAATGTGAGTTGGATCTTTCTTAATTTGGTTTGGTATTGCATTTCAGCAAAATCGGCCAGGATGGAACAAAGTTAGAAAGAAAAAACCAGGGTGACTAGAAAGCTTTGTCGCTTTTTTTTATGATTTTTCGGATTTAATTTGAAAATTTGAGGAGCAATTTTGTTGAAATTATTTACACTTACAATTTTACAATTGACTATATAAATAGACGTTGCTATGTTAAATTTCAGTAAAATCAGATCAAGGATAGTGGAAAATGAAATGGTCGTATAAAGTTTTTCTGACGTATTGTAAAAACTAATATATCGATTTCAATAAAATTTGCAAAAGATATTTATGCTATTAGGCCCCAGCCTAACTATGGATTAGAGTGAATTTGAGAAAAACGAGTTGTGGAGAAAAACCTTCAAATATTAGTAATTTTGGTTCTTCTTTCTCAGAGTTACCTAAAATTTAGTTGTCACAGCTGATTTTTCATATCTCACAACTAAAATTCAGTTATCAGAATTAGGCAAAAGGTTTGTGATTTTACCATGTTTTTATTAACTCGCTTTCTTGTTTATTTGTCCAGTACAAATCTTGCAATCGATGTTTAATTAACTTCTCGACTACCTAGACATTTAAAACTTTTAGAATAGCTCAGAACACGATGACAATGCATTCTTTTAATACTTTTAGCCATCTTTAAGGAAAATTGAATTCATTTTTAGTAAATTTTGTTTTGTATGGAAAGTTAGTACGGAAAAACAAAATTTTAAACAAGTATTTATTAATACATAGTATTGTCAAGTTTTTATGATTCAACAGAAAATTTAAAAAACGTGGTATATAAACAGTTCTTTTTATCTTGTCTTGTTTCTATGTGTACTGTATTATATTTTGCATATATGAATATTAAAATTCAAATATAACTACTGAAGTATAAAGTGAAACTCCGAATAAGGCTGGGAGTTATCTCAAGAAATTAATATAAAATATACTATATGAAAGATAGTATTCTTCTAGTATATTGACTGGCAGTGTATTTTGTGTCTTGAACTGATCAATATATATTTTTTTTTTTAAAGAAAAGGTCCGTTATCAAAACATGTCAAAAAATTAACTCTAAACGTTTTTATATTTTTTCGTTTCTTTTTCTTCGACCAAAAACTGATAACGAATTAAAGAAGAGAATTTTTATAATTTTAGTTACTGAGACATTTTTAATTATAACTTTTTTTTTAGTATAAAACATGACTTAAAACAGAACATAAGTGATTAAAAATTGTTTGGAGATATTTTTTGGTGTTTTTGTGTTTTCTGTAATAAAATTATTAACGTGATCTAAATATTTAATTGAAATTAATATTATTGGAAAAAAAATAAATAACGGGCCTATAAAAACAAAAAAAAAAAAGGAAAATTAAAAATTAGAAATTAAAAACTGAAAAGAATATTAAATTGCAATTAAGAAAGTTTTAAAATAAAATATTTTTGATAAGATTTGAAAAGAAAGAAATTAATTTATTAAATAATATTTTTGTATTTTTTGTATTTTCTTTTGGAAAAAAAGCATATATTTAATTTTTAATAAATAATTAAATCTGAGTGTTATTTTTGGGGTGATTTAATTTAATTTTGATAAATCAAAAAAATCGTGTGACGCGAGTACTAAGAACTGTTTTGTATTAGTTTATTATTATTTTTTTTTTGTTGTTTAATTCAGAATATTTTTCATGATTTTGTTTTTAATTGGTTTATTAAAAAATCCTAAAACATACGATCATTACGATTAAGACATATATTTAAATAAAAATTTTTTTTTTTAAAACAATATTTTTTCTTCTTGTGAAATGAACAACGATAAACAATCTTATCAGGTGTTGGAACTATTACCAAAGTTCACAATATTATTTTATTATGTTAAATCGATATTTATTGGAATTTGGGTATTAATTAAGTGGTTTCTATATATCATATGGAATAGTATTTATTTGAAAAAGAAAACACCTATTTCGGAATATTATGATGGCTTTCATAATCGGCCGCCACCAATTCTGGTTGATAATAAAATTGGACGACATTCTTATGTTAAATTAAAGGTAAGCATTTTTTTTTTCTTCTCTCTTAAGAGTTTATTTCATTATGTGTAGTTTTGAATTTAATTTGTTCTTTTTATTATGACCCAATAAACTAATCCATATTTATACCCAAACCTATGAATGACAATTTTTCAGATTCATTCTAACGAGACAATATTTCTAACCTTCATGATCAGTCAGTCCAAATGCTTATAGTATTTAGGGAAACAGTTTCAAAATGTTTCTTCCGCAGTGGAATTCTATAAGCCGATAAGTGATAATCGATTGTCGCCTAAAGTGCCTAAGAAGCACAGAACTTATTTATTTGTTTACTAAATAGAAGTTCCGTTCATATGAATTTCAAGAAATACACTTTTCTAAAATATTGGATAGCTCAAAATGCCAAAAATGACAAAATAAATGCATAGATCGAAGTGAACCTCCTCCGTTCGGCCACATATCGAAATCGATCGTTGAAAACTATCAAACAGAATTGGGAAATATAATAAAAGTGTTTTATATAAGCTTAGATCAGTTTTTGAAGAAACTTGTGTCGCTCGTGAAACCTCCTTGGCTTGGGATTTTTGATCCATCCAACGTATAGCATCGACCTTCTCCACAACTTCTTTAATGATGTAAATTTGACTATCAACATGACTTGTCTTGGTTTTTCGCACTAAAAACCCAGAAGTTCTACAGTGATGGAATAATGGCAAAAGATCATCGATCAAAATGGACAAATATGTAGATTGTTTAAAATCTTTTTTACTAAGAAAAACTTTCTTTTACACCGAAAAAACCCCAACTCTTTTTTGGCCCATCCAAAACTCCACCTATATTTATAAGATATGATATTTAAGGTCTTTTGAAATTCTATGATAAAGATAGATACGAGAAAAACGGTTGCGTACTAACGAAAATCATTTGATACTTCTAAGAAAACATCCCAGAATATTATTTATATTAAAAAATTTGTTAATTGAAATAATCAAATTAAGGTCATTATGTGAAATCTGAAAAGAATATCTAACGACAGCCAAAATCATATTTTTAATCATTTTAATAATATCATTTTAAGACAATTGTGTCAAGGATGTTAATGGTCCAATTAGAATGTGGTCTAAATAAAGATAAGCCAATTATATATAGTAATCAAAATTAATTAAAAGGTAGTCTAATAATAATCTAATCGGTAGTTTTCATTGCATTTCACTATTTTATTTTTAACTTTTAAATTTATGCAAATATAATATATGTGAAAATGGCCTGATGTCCTGCAATGCCATAAATGGAATGCATGCAGCATCGATGCTGCAATAATTATTAGGAAAATGACTTTAACTTATAGTCAACGCTTTGACATGAACAGATTCACTGATCATGTCTTCTATGCATTCTCTATACATACCTTTTTGATTAACACCAGTTTTAAAAACTTTTTAAGTTTGTTCAGAAATGCCATTCGAATCCCTGATTCCATCGATGACATTTTATAAGAACAAGAAGCCCTTTGCCAGAACAAATGGTATTTTAGATTTCTCATTTAACCCTACTGAGATAAGATTTCTGATATTTCTTTCAGTTATACGAATTTGTAGGAGCGTTCTAAACTCTTTACTGCTCATGAACGGTTCGCGGAAAAAAGCATGATATGTTAATACTAAAAAATGGACGAAATACAATATTTCCATATGAGATAGACGTTAATCATTTATATTTATGGATATACACTTTCTACAATTTTATACTTCATCTGTTATACAAACCTTAACCGTATTTTCTTTTTGGTAATGAATATATAAAAATATAAAAAGAAAATATGGTTAAGGTTTGTATATATGATAAAAAGCTTTCCAGATATCGATATAATATTATTTTGCCGTCGTACCTTAACTTAACGAAAATGTTTAACTTAACTGTAATTTAGTATAGATACAATTTTTAATTTTGTTTGGAAAAAGTGTTAATTTTAGGAGGTTTTAATCTTAAGATTAATGAACCGAAATTTATGACTTTATATGCTTATACATTACGAATGTTCATAAAATTCGTGCATAATTTTGTAATAATCAGGGCCGAATTTCCCATTAGGCAGTCTAGGCTGCAGCCTAGGGGCCCGCGCCACATAGGGGCCCGCACCACAAAAAAATACTTTGTTTTTGTGGTATAAATTTATAAATATTTCTTAAAAGAAATCTCCTCTCCATCTCTATTCTCTTTAAGTCACATATCTAAAAGAATTTCAATCTTACGAACGAATATTTCCAGAGAACAGAGGGACAAAATAGGAAACAAATCTCATTTCGGCTGCTATTCTCAAAACATAAATTCGCTCTGTAGCGATAAAGATCCAATCAGTGCTGAAATTGTCATTCTGAAATTATATGTATATGTAACTTTTCTGTAAGTCACTGTCAAATCGTCTGAATCTTTACGACAGGGTTTGAAATATCGGAACTCTTTAAAAAGTGATATTGAATTCCAAATTATGTGTTAATAAAAGCAAAATTTGAAGTGAAAATTATTTAAAATATATTGAAGCAGATAAAAATTAAAGTAACTCCGTTTTTTTAAAGAGTAATTTTTAAAATCTTTCGGCGTAATACATTCTTGGAGATAAAAAAGAATAGTTTTATTACACATTCAGCAGAAAATAATTTAGCAATATGGGTGCCTTGCGCTGGACATTCACTCAATCTTGTAGTGCAGGCTGCTGCCGAGTGCTGTCTGAGTGCTGTAAGCTTTTTTGACTTCTTGGAAGAACTTTACGTACATTTTACAGCCTCAACAAACAGATATAAAAACTGATAAAACCATTCTCATGCCTAAAAGGACAACAACTCCATGTTAGAAGACAGGCACAACGTTTTGTCTTTGCTCAGCATTGAAAGTGATATATTAAAACAGCTAACTTATGAAGATATTATAAGTAGTTTCATGAGTATGAAGTGTAGGCGTAAACCAATTAACCACTAAGATTATTTGATACTAATTTCGAGTTTGCTCGTTTCTGAAAGTATTGTATTTGAATTATTATTAAATAAAATTTGTTTGTTTGTTAAATTCATTTTATTGTTTAATGGAGATTTGTATTTAAAAAAATCCTCACTGGTAGGGCCCGCACCACAGGTTCAGCCTAGGGGTCCACAGGTCCTAAATTCGGCCCTGGTAATAATAAAAAAGTAATCTGATTAAAAAAAAAATAATAAAATACTAAGAAATTTAAATAGAAAGTAACTTCACGTACCGGAAGTTGCTTTTATACTAATTTATTTACATTTTTTTTTTCATTTAACCTTTTTATTTATTATAATTCAGTAAAGTTGGTATTAAAGTAAAAAAATTTTTATTAATTCATAAGTTTTTATTAACCTTTTTTTGGATAAAAACTAGATAAAGTTTTCAATATAAAATTTTGTGATGTTGTTTAGATTAATAAGGATTTAGTGCGACTTCGCAGTATATAGAACCCATAATAGGCAACTTGAAACATTAAGCCTCGACTTTGGTCAAAACATTTCATCATGAAAACGAATATCAATAAATAATAACATGTTTCCGATTTGAAAAATGCGACTGCATTATTACAAAAGCTTGACATTTAATTTAAATTAGTTACATTATTTCAAATTAATCTGGAATTAATTATTATTATTTTAATTAATCAATAATCAACCAGAATAGGAATTAATTTCAATTAATATAAATAAATGCAAATAAATATATGCAATTAAGTTGTTCTAACTAGAAATGGATTTAAAATAGGAAAAAAATAATGCTTTAATATTTTTTAAAGCTTTTCTTAGATGTTGTTGTGTTAAGTTTGTACATTTAAATTATTTTCAATTCCATAATATTAGAACTTCCATTATAATCGCGTCTTTTCGAGAAATATGTGGTATGGCAAATCCATCCAAGTTTCTAATACAAAATATATCAACCTTCTTTTTTTGTATATTGACTTATAAAAATTTTTCAATTTAATATTTAAATATTCTACTGCGTTCAAAATGTATAGAAACCACTGTTGTTTTTGTGGCGGTGTTATGTATCAAGAATTTCTTCGAACTGGTCAAATACAAAATACTATGTAAGTAGAAAACGGTTGAAATGCAAAAACAATTGAGCTGTTTATTTTGTAAATGGTTTAACTCCAAGTGTGAAAAAAAAATTAGTCAAGCATGTTAGGCAGAGTGTAAAATCCGACAGTTTATAGAATGCCTAGATATAATAGATATAATTCCCAAAATTATTAGGCAAAATGTACAAAGTTTAATTTTGTGCATTTTACATAATTCTCAAGGTTCTTCTTTCGGCAAAGAGAATTGCTACTGCTATTGAGATAACATATTATTATATTATTACTAGTGACTTCACGTATGTTCGCTGATCCCACTTAAGAATTAATACTGAATGGTGACAGTAGAACTATGTGTTCTATTGTAAAAAGACCTAAAAATTGAAATATATTTGAACTACACTTTGTGTTGGAATAATTTTACAAAACTGCTTATAACTCGAAATCAATGGGACAGAAAAACAACCAAAACTAATACTTTTTCAAGGATTTTTCTTCATAACTTTGGTTTTACCTTTCCAAATTTGCTCTAATTCGCAAGTAGCCTAGGCCCTAATAGCATAAATCTATTCAGCAAAATTTAATTCAAAACGGTATATTACTTTTTAAAGTACATCAAAAAAAACTTTATGAGAAGGCTTATTTTCTCCTACGACTATTTCTTTCCCTATGCTCAAAAATGTATAATGGCGCATGAATTTTTAGCAAAAAATTCAACTAATAGAATTTTCTTCAAGCAGCGTATTTACAGCGCCACTTCTTCTCGTAAAGTATAATTACAATTTTCCCATGTAGAAGCGATAAAAATTCGCTGAAGGAAACACGTCGACTTCCAGCATTGCTTTGAAGGCTGGGAAAAACGTATTTTGTATTCTTAGAGGATTACTTTGAAGGCGATAAATTACATTTGGAAAAATAAATAAAAATTTTATTATTAATTTAACACATTGTCCGAAACTTTTTGAACACGTTCTATTTAAAATGAAAGCAACATAATGTGTAATCTATCTTCATGCTATTCAAGCTATTCTAATCTTAAAATACCAATTTTATTATTACTTAACTGATGGAATCCCAAAATTTTCATTCTTGAGATATGTTTTGGCGGCGCTTAACGGAGCATAACTATTAAAATCGATCTAGATCTAGTAATTTTCGAACACTTATTAAAAAAAGTATTCTGTCGAGTAAAAAGTTCAGATTATCAAACAATTTCATATGACACAACGACCATGGAACTCATTTCAGATTTAATTTTATTAATACGAAATTGTATTTCGATTATCTTCTTGAAATACAAAAAAAAAAAAAAAAAAAATAAGAAAAATGTTGATAAAAATTCAAATTCGAAAATTTGATAAGAAATTTTTATCTAATCTTATGCAATTGACCTTATCAAAATTATGTGACATTTTTTCTTTCTATTTACAGGGTGTTAAACTTCATTATGTTGAGGCAGGCGATCCTAAAAATCCATTAATACTCTTACTTCATGGATTCCCAGATTGTTGGTTAGGATGGCGAAATCAGGTATATTTCAATATTTTTGAATTAAAATAAAATTTTTAAAAATTAAAAAAATTAATTTAATTTTTAGATAACCGAACTATCAAACTTCTTTCATGTTATTGCATTAGATATGAAAGGTTTTAATGATTCGGATAAACCAATTTGGCGACAAGTTTATACACCAAAAAAAATTTGCGATGAAATTCGACAATTTATATTCTCGTTGGGTTATCATTCAGCAACAATAATTGGACATGATATTGGTGCTATAATTGGTTGGTTTTTTGCACATACAAATCCAGAAAATATTGAACGTTTCATTTGTGTTTCGGCATCACATCCAAATTTACAATGGAATAATTTACATTCGAAATCGATGATCAATAATACATGGTTGAAATTCATACAGTTACCATTGTTACCGGAACTTGATCATTCCAATTCACATTCAAATTTCTTAGAGAAATATTTGAAATTAATACAAGAAAATACAAATTCAAAGGCTGTGACTAAATTAAATAAAAGTTTGGATAAAAATACTATTAATGATTTAAATAGTTTTAATGTAGTGGATACGTACAAATATGTATTTAATCGGCGTAGTGATTGGACAGGTCCACTTAATTATTATCGTAATTTTCCATTTTATAGAATTAAAGAAGGCAATATTATAAGATGTCCAGTTTTAATTGTAACAGGTGAGATTATGAATATGTTTTCATTTCTTTTTTTGGTTCTCATTAAGTATTTCATTTCATTTGAACATACTAAGTATGTGAAAAAGATATTTAGGTTCATTGTAGGTGAGGATTTCCATATAAATAGAAAATTAAAATAGATTTATAACCCAATTTTTAAGGATCTATGGTGGAAATGTTATTTAGTTCCTCTTCTTCGAATTTGCTCTAATTTAGAGACCTGGATATAGCATAAATATATTCCGTACATTTTATTCAAACCGGAATCTCAAATTTTAAAGTACAACTGATGAACTAAACAAAAAAACGAAACAACTTTATAGACAAAGTTATTTTCTCTACTACTATTTCTTTCTATACTATCTTTGGATCGATTTCATCAAAGTTTAATATAATATTGTATATTTATGTAAACGATGTACCATATGTATATCATTTCAAGAAAATTGTTGCACAAATTATCCAATTAAACCCGAGGAATGAAAGAAAAGACAAAACTTTGTGGTCATCCTAGTTTTAGTTTCAAATTTTCGTTCTCCTCGGCCATTTTTACTGAAATGCAATATCAAATCGATTTAAGCAATGACTAACACCATTATAAATTTCATTAAAATCCGACATGGCCTTTTGTACACGGATGGACAGACATGCATCGATATAACTTTTGATTTTCGACACATCTATTGCCTTGAGATCGGTTTCTGATGGTTGGTTCTATGAGTTACAAATGCTCTGTAATATATCCTCTGATATTATCTACCTAATCCTAATGGCACGTTACACAGCCCAAAGCTGAGCCTTGGCTTTCTTTCTTAATCCCAAAATAAGCATACACACATACATACACTAAACATTAAATTAAGTACGAGTGTAACAAGTTCTGGATATCGATTACAACAACATTTTGTCATCCTTCGAACTCACCTTCAAACTCATCAAACGTAGTGTCTATATAACTTAAAAAACGCTTCAGAATGGGCAGAATTGAACGTGTCCTTACTCATTGATTGAATTCTAAATATTTGTTCCACAATCGTATTGATGATTTCTAAAATTCCTTTCATATAGATTCTATATTATAGAACAACCAACCCCTTTTAGTTTAAATGTCTACTGTTTATTTTCCTCATTAGTTATGTAAAAATTCGAAAAATAAATTGTTTTTTTAATGGTGTCCGTTTACTGGGATAAGTGAATTTATAAATTTTATAGTTCAAGTACTTACCAAACTTACCATTCGATCAAAATATGCGTAATTTGAAAGGACATGGAAAACGTTCCATCGCGGGATCTGGTTTTTTTATTATCTCTAACTTGATTATTTTGTATAATATAAAAAATTAAACGAATTATCGTAATAATAATTTGTCCTGATTATAATAAATTCAACACAATTGGATCATTAACATTAACATTGACCCATCACCCAATGCAATTTTGAGATTTCATATTAATTAAGAGAAAACATTTATATTTTATATTTATTTTTTAATAGGCAATACCGATGACTGTTGTCGATTAGAATCGATGGTAAAAAGTACTGAATATTGCGATAATTTTGTAGTTAAGATAATCGAAGGTGCTGGACATTGGCCCCATCAACAAGTGCCTGAACAATTTAATAAAGTCATACTCAATTTTCTTGTTGGTAAGTAAAATTTGTTTTCGCAAATATTTTTTTTTTTAATAATTATTCATTACCGAAATTTTCAGGACGTCGTGCAGCATACATAGAATCAGATAATACGGAAAAAAATTCCAAAGGTTTAATGGGACGAATGTTTGGTGCTGTAACGAGTAGTGTGAAAATTGGCAGTTCCGTCCTAGACTCTGTACATCAAAGGACAAATGATGTTATTAGCAATGCACTTTATATATAATCATAATTCGTAATAAATAATATTTTGAGATTAAGAAGAAGAAATAATTCTAATATAAACATTGTAAATAGTAATATGGAGGAAAAAAAATCTCTTTTTTTTATGGAATACCAAAATTTTCTATTAAACACAAGAAAATGGAAAATATTATGAAATTTCCACAAGACTTTCGAATATTGAAAAATTTTCGATGGAAATATTATTACAACAAAATAATAATAATAATAATAATAATAATAAAAATTGATGTGTGTTTTTGCAGTACTAAAAAGGGCAAATTCTTGTGCATTTTGCGAAAAGATTATAGCATGATCGTCAGACTTTAATAATATAAGAATTGGGATGCATCACACATGAGAAAACCAGTCGATTAGAATGCAGATATATATATATATTTGTATATATGTATTTTTTTGTTTTTTGTTCCTTCAACTTAGGACAAGAATAAATAAGTGATTGCACACGGAATAAAATAAAAGCGCTAAAATTCTTTCAAGTGCACTTAAGGAATGCCGCTAATGACTTAATTAAAGCGGTCAACCATTTGAAATGTTATTTATACACACAGAAAAAAAGCTATATGGGATGGATATTTTTCTTATAAATATTGTTATTGTTTTTATTGTGTATATTTTGTAATTTATATGATAATAATACAATAATTAGCCAAGTTTTTTTCTTTTTTTGTTTGGTTGTGTTGTTGTTTTTATGTTCTTATTATCAGATATTATTCACTGAATCGAATTCATATCAAAATTTCATACCTACTTTTTATAAAAGTAATTTCTTTAAAATCTAAACCAATTTATTCAAGTTATATACGAGTAGACAGTGACGGCACATACCTACATTTAATGATGGAACATTTCCAAGTACAGGTAATCCTTTTATAGGTGCCGAATTACATGCGGTGTTTTTTGGGTAGAATTCTACCGCAGACATAGGTATCGGCGGATTGGGGGTGAGGCAGAAGATCTACCTCTCGAATTGTTAGCGCAACGGAGTTTTTTACGCACACAAACAAGAGTCACTGTTTGTGTCGGTTTCGAAAAAAATTCAAAGCGCGCCATTCGCTTACTGGCCGTCAACAGGTAATCATAATCTAAAAGTACATAGTACATAGTAAAATAGTAGATCTTAACAGTTTGACAGTTTAAGTTCGAGCGATGCTGTGCTCACACACACTAATACACTCCTTGTGTAGCTTTTATAATAGACTGTGGTATAAACATTCCTTGTCTAATCGGTTTGGTAGTTTTCTACCCAAAACTTGACGGTAGTTTTCTACTGCGTGTAATCCGGCACTAGAACAACACCAGTATTCTAAAAAAACGATTCGCTGCAACACGATAAGAAAAATTGCAGAAACTACTGTTTTCAGTTTCTCCATCTTTGTAGGAACTTATCTACTGTGTTGTGGGATGCTTAGTTGTATTAAAATCGGTCTTGACAAAGCGTCTTAAAATAAAAGCCATCCAGGAGTTTTCATCGGTTAACGAATGAAATTTGTTTAACTGCTTTTATTTTGGCTAAAATTTCCGAAATCGAACATACTATTTCAAATATCGTCATTAGTTTTTTTAACGAAACCGTTGAACATTTGATAGCACATGAAACGCATTTCAACTATTTGCAAGTTTCAGCTTACTTCAGCTTACTAGCAATTTGTAGTATCTTCCATTATTCAAACAGTTATAGTTAGACGACTGTATACTGTCCTCGAATTTAAATCAATTACACAACTGTAAGGCCGTACTTCAAATTTATACATTAATTAAACATGATATTTCAGATGCTGTACGAAATTAACACCTGCACAGGCACGAGCAATATACCTTTTATTTTCAGCTGAAAATCTGGATCTGATTAATCGTAATTTGAATTTGATTGTCAAATATATAAAGCTTCAAGAAATAATCCGATGGTCTTCTAAGTCATGTACGTTAATGTATTAAGGTACATTATCACATTTATATTATCTTGCTGATTTGCCTTCCGTTAGAAAAGCTATCGAAAATCACTACCAAATCTATATTGAAAGAAACAATTCTTTTTTTTAAACTTCGACGCTACTGATAAAAGGTGTAAAAAATATTATTACAGAGAAAAAACTTAAGGAAAAATCATCTTTTCATAGTGGTTAAGGGAAATTGGAGTTATGATGATATTCAGAGTTCTTCTTTTGTACGTACCGAAAGAATGTTAGCGTAAGAAAGAAAACCATTCGTAAATATCTTCAGATATGATTTGTGCCTTGGACTTTTACTCTGTAACGGTGTCATGCAATTTACACTTCTTTTATATTATGAACAAGAGTATTTGTACATTGAAATCATCACATTTGAAATTTATATACAAAAACTGAACCTGGAATTTGTTATTTTCAAGTACGTTAAATAAAAGTAGATCTTATTGAATTTAATGAGAGATCAAATTCCTTCAAAATGATTAAAAGTATTATGATGCTATTTTTTATATGGAGAATATTGGCAGTCGTCATATTTTTATAGTCTTGATTGAAATAATAATTTGTCTGTTTCTTTTGGATTGAATTGGATTTCAGAATGACGAGACAGTTAAAATAAGGTCATTTGGCTAAGAAAAATTAATTTGAATTATAAAATGCAAAAGTGGTTAAAAAAGGTACAAGAACTTTCCGGATCCATTTTCATGTAAGAAAAATGGAGAAGGTAAGTCGAGAAGACCCTATGCTCAGGCCCTGCGGCCCATTTTAAACCCTGGAAAATACTGAACACAGTGTGTCCTTATTGTACATGTAAGGTTTGACCAAAGTTATTACTTCGAGATTGGGTTGGCAACTAAATGCAATCAAATTTAAATAATTTCAAATGAATGCAAATACAAAATGGCATGTCCGAATTAAATTTTCAGAAAAAAAAACAAAAAAGAAAAACTTGAAAAAAGTATTTTTGTATTCTAGGAATTTTTCAATTTCTCAAAGAAAATGTATGAAAATTACTTTGTTCTTTTATGTGGGTGATGACCAACTGTTTGGCCGAACTTTTCAGCTTATATTAAAAATTTGGACCAACTGTTTGGCCGAACTTTTCAGCTTATATTAAAAATTTGGACCATAAAACTGCTCCAAAAAAAGAAGATAATATTAATAATTATGTATTATACAATCTTTAAAATTTAAATAAGACAAAACTGTTATGAACACAAAATCATAATTCATCAGCAGTCTTGGAAAAAGTTTAATATCTTCTACGTTCTTTAGATTTCCATGTTTATGTCATTTGATGATCTCACACAGGTGAGAGATGTATTTGGGAAAACACAATTAAAGTTTCCATTTGAATTTTGTATAGTAAAATATGTTTTGGTAATAAAACTATGGGATTTCTCCAATATCTCTGCAACTAGAGACGTCATCTCTTGGTGTGAGATATCACTTTCTGAATAAATCATCCCAATTTTAGAGTTATCGATTGAAATTTGTTTATCATTTAACAAATTTACTGGTTGAAATTAAATCATGATACAAAAAGATCTTATTAAATGTCACACAAAACATAGAAAAACAGCTACAAAAAGGTACAGAGTTCCTGATGATAATTGTCGATCAAAGTGAAAATTTGCTGAGTGGCATAAACGATTTTTAGATGGAAGTGAAACGCTAGAAGTTGACACTAGAAGATAGATCAAAAATGAAGAAAATGTTAATTATTTTTTTCAATAGGAAAGGGAATCATTCATAAAGAATTTGTTATAACTGATCAAACAGTTACTGGTCATTTTTATTTGCAAGTTTTACAACGGTTGATGGCTAGAATTCGTCGAGATCGATCAGAATATCATGAAAGCTGGTGTTCATTAAATTCTTCCAAAAATATTTTTCTTAATATTTTCTTTTTATTTTCTTTTTTGTTTTTTTTTTTATATAAAAAAATCCTTGAACATTTTCTAAAGAAAAAATATATAAGATGAAAAATTCAATTCGAGCATATTGCTGCGTATATTTGAAAGAACCAATTTTCCGCGGCATATTTAAATATTATTTAAACTATAACAAAAAAAAAAAAAAATAAGAAGAAAAGAAAATGCAATGGAAATTTGACGAACTTCGAGCTCTTCGAAATTTACATATTTTCGAGAAAGAAAAACCAAGAGAAAATATTATGTTAGTAAAATTATGTCACTGGAAATCTTTTAAATGTATTGAAATTCTTTCAAATCAGAAAATTTTTTTTAAAAAAAAAAACATAATTGTTCTTAAATTTAAATTGAAAATTATTTTCTTATATTTTTTTCATTTAAATGTTTTAACAACTGTTTTGAAAAGAAATTCGAAAAATTTGTACATTGGACAAATGAGGTCACCTAAAGAAATAAATATTTTAACAGGCCAAATATTGGAGTTTAATTAATTTTCCAAAAATAAATACACCCATACCTCGCTATACGGCCGCTCTTTATACGGCATTTCGCTATAACGGCCCTCTTCAATTAAGGCACGTTTTCGATTTACGGCCTAAAATGTTTCGCTATAACAGCAAAGAAAACTTTTTTTTCGATCCAACAAGAAAGTTTGGATGACTAAAACTACTTTTGAGGATTGGTTCAAAAATCACTTTTGTACAGAAGTGAAAAAATATTTGCGAGACAATAACTTAAGCAACAAGGCTTTGCTAATTTTGGATAATGCACCAGGGCATCCTACTAATTTATCCGAACTATCTGAAGATGTCATGATTGTGTAGCTTTCGAATAATACAACAGCTCTGATCCAACCAATGGATTAAGGTGCAATAGCCACTTTTAAGGCATATTACCTACGCCGAACTTTCCGACAACTTATAAGGGAAACCGATGGTAAATTTTCAATTAAAACATTTTGGAAAAACTATAACATCAAGGATGCTGTTGACAGCATCAGTGAATCATGGAAGGAATTAAAATTAACAACAATGAACCATGTTTGGAAAAAAATATGGCCAGAATGTGAAAAAAGTACTAATGCAGAAGTTAATTTCTTTCCTGAAATTAGGCAAAACATTTTGGATCTAGCACATGATCTCGGCTTTGAAGGTTTGAACGAACGTGATGTGCAAAACCGGCATTTGATGAAGAGACAGAGCCTGTTGTATCCAAACAGCTAACATCAAAAAATTTGTCGAAAGCTTTTCCTATTTCAAACAAGGAATAAACATCCTCTCAGCCATTAGCTGTTATAAGAACGAAATAGACAAGAAGGCAAGACAAACAACTTTGGACAATTTTTTTAAGCCAGGCCCATCCTTACCAGCGAAAAATGATGACGTCGGGTTCCGTTATAAATTTAGCTTTATTTTTTTTAGTGATTGACTTATTGACTGCTATGAAGTCTTGTGTTGAAAACAAATGTCTCTTATGTAGGGTATTCCACCAATCACATAAAAAGTTTTCTGCATACGTATTCAAAAGAGAAATAATCAGAGATGAAATCGTTGTTCGTAGAAAGTAACGCTATAACGAGATTAATTAGCGTTATTTATCAAAATTAAGTATGTTATCCGTTTATTTCATTTTCGTTACACGATTTTCCTTTATAAACGTATATTTTGGGTGGATTTATTTACACAAATTGCTGAACTCTGTCCAGTTCAAAAGTCGAATTTGACGCAAATGGACTTACTAACTAATTATTTTTCGTAAAATTTATGATGGTGCAACCACTCAGAAGTCGCTCTATCCATACACAAGCGATCATCGACGATTTAAATCCACATGAAACTCACAGAATTTAAATCTCCCTCACGCTGTTAGAAAGAACGATCTAACTCTTCATCGCAGATGCAAAATCTTTCGGTTTGAAACGAAAGTTAATGAAGACAAACTACAGAAATGATCCTGTGAAGTATAGTCTTAACTTTTCCATGCCAAAATTCTACTATATGTACGACTAGCTACAACATGAAGAAGCGAATTATATACAAATGAAAAATACTACAAAGTATTTTACAAAAAAACTTTACCTTCCAAACTCATGAAATAAGTCCGACGATAATTTTCTTATCAAAAGTACAAAGTCAGGTAAAATTATAGGAAATTCGCTCTTTTGTTTGTTGAAAATCTCCAACATAAGTTTGTTATAAACAGATTAACAAATTTTGTAAATAATTGTCATTTGACGTATTTATTGCGAATTATGAATCTTCTCAGTTCTTTTTCTTTACATTAAAGTTGCGACAGACTAGGATATTTTATCCAGATTCTGATGTCACATCTGATCGTGTTTCAGAAACTCTAGTGGAATCGTGTATCTCGAATGGAACCAAATCGCAATGCTTTTTCGATATGATTTAAGTCCAATTTACTTCACGGAAGCATGCAAAATTTACTAACAATGTGAGTGAGATAGTTTACTTCAAATTTATATGCGACAAAATTAATACATGATATACCTCACACATATTCACCGCACTCACAAAATATCTCGGGCAAAATTTTGTCTTCAATGTTTGTCGTACTTTTCATAATTGATTCTTGCTTAGCCGATCGTTTATCTCACTCACATTGCTAGTTTATTTTGCTTGCCTCGATGATGTACATTAGGCATTAGCCTTAATCGAATTACACGATTCCACTCCTGGCCTTCTAAATCCAGTTAAATTCATCGCCGAGTTAAATACACCGTCAATCCTGGATATATATCTAGTTCTAGTTCTAGATTAGAATTTGAATCCAGTTTGACGCGTCTGTTTGAATTGAGAGTCTGGATAAAATATCATAATCTGTTGCAACTTTTGCGCTCATGTACTTTTATATTATGGATTCAGGACATTAGAACGAATTGGTAAGAATAAAAAAAAACTGCCAATGTACGAACTTTCATAAAATGATCTTCAACAAAAAATATTTCCAGAAAACTTAAAGATGACAGAAGTATTTTCTTGAGCAGCAGGCATAGTTCAATTAGTTAATACTGTCGACTTGTTTTCTTTAATTATTTTTTTTTATTGCCTTTTTTTAAATTTGTTGTGCTGGTACAGGAGCTTCTACAAGGTCAGAAATAAAGCCTCAATTTTAATAATTTTCAAGTTATGCAAAAAAATATATATATGCAATATATATCTTGGAAAGGAAAATTTATAAAAACGCCTGAAAGTACATCTAAAACATAATTCCTTTGCAATACTATATTTAACTACAATAATGAAATAATATCTTATTAATTAATAATTAGTATAATAAATATGTCTTTTTTGGAAAAAATAAGAACGGTAACCATACATTTGACACCCGCTTATTTAAGCAATGTTATTTATAGCTGTTAATTTTTAACAAACTTATTCAATGATCTAGTTCAAGTATAGATGTCACTAATGGAACCATTAGTATTAACATTAGAAGGACAAACCGATTTGGGGAATAGGCCTCTCAACCAAACTTTTAGGAAGAAGTACAGGTCTACGTGCCTCTAATACAATACATTACAATATAAGGGAAGCATTTTACATTTTTAAATTTTTTAACCTTACCTGATTTTGGTCTTTTTTTCTAATTTTAATAGCAATTTCTGGAATTCCATTTCACTATTTGTTTTTTTTTTTTTTTTTTAATTATTGCTAGGACCACGTTATTCTAGAGCCAATTTCTGCAGAGAAAGGGCTAAATCTTCAAATTATATTTTTCATTTTTCTTTTTTTAAAAATTTTTAAATCACCATCTTGGGATAATTATACGATTTTTCTTGTTTTACGATGCGAGCTTGCAGCCCTTCCCTTCACTGACTGACTTGCAGTTTCCGAAGAGGTCTGACTGCAACTCCGAGTTTATATCCTTTCCCCTCAGCAACTGCAATATACTTCTGCAGTTTCCAAATATGTGTGGACTGTTCGAGGTTCAATTGCAAACTGTCACTATTTGTTTAAAAAACAAAATTTTTATAATTTTTTTTTAAACGTCAAAAAACATATACCTGCGCATGTTCCAGTAAATTTCAGCATTGCCATATCCGCATAAAGATTTATAAGTACATAATACATTTTTTTTTTTGAGAAATGTAAATAGTTAACTTTTGTGGATAAAAATTCCCGAAAGACATACCTATTGATTTTGACCCAAATAGTAACGAACTAAAAGAAGAAATGTCTCACTTTTAGCCGTCTAATTATAATAGTAATAGATATTATAAATTTCATAGAAAATTGACGAAAATGTACCTGACGCAACGCCATAAACAATTTATCTTCGCGGTTTTCTAATAAAGATTTTTTTCATATATCATATATTACAATTGTACTTTTGCACTTAGAAAAAAATGTAATATTGTATTGAAACAGCCACTACATAAAAATATAAATATAAAAATGGATTTTTCGTTACCATTAATATAAAAAGATTCCTGATAAGTCAGTCCCATCACAATATATTCCGTAAGAAATTGTCTTGTTATGAAAATATCCAGTTAAATTTTATGGCGTCGTCAAAATTATATACGTCTCGAACTTCCGGAAGAATTTTGCCTTTGCCTTAAATGGCTAATAACCATTATTATCATAATCATGAATACAGCAGGTAGCACATGTTAAAACTCAGATGGCATATTAATCCTTCTTTATATATATTTTAAACACAAAAAACGAAAAGTTGCCTTGTCACGAGAAGTAATGAAGTCCTGTTCCAGGTTTGTATAAGAAACTTCACCTTCTGCTGTCTGTTCAAGAGTTTATGAAATCAAAAAAAAAAATAAATAATAAAATAAAAATAAATTCGAAAGAAATTCGCGCATGTTTTAGGAATAATTTTTGGGAATTTTGTAAAAGTAGAAACATATTTTAATGAGGGGAAAACATTATCATAACAAATCGCATAAAAATGGCATAAATAAATGGAACAAAAAGTTATCTTTAATTAATATGAATTTATTAATAAATACGGAAATTTTTAAAGGTGTATTAATTTAACATTAAAATTACACCTGAAAGAAAAGTAGTAATATGGAATACGAGAATAGACACCTCCCATTTGATAATGGCGACAAAGGTTTCCAAAAGAAAACGCCTCCAAATTATGTTTTCGTTTATGTTTTTATCATTTACGTTAGTTTAAATTCTGAACAGAAGGAGCGCGTATATCGATAGAAAGTATTTCATGCTGCAACAAATTTCACATAATTTTTCTTTTTGCCAGCATATCAATAAGGCAATTATTAGTATAAGTATTCAATTATTTTTGATTAAATTTGGCAGAACTTTTCTTTTAAAAAATTACAATAGTGCCTGTTCTGATATCCGACGTTACGTTAGTTTTATTCGATATTACTCACTTGCTGCTCGATATTACATTTTTGGTGTTCTGGAATACGCAACGTTTCATTTCAGTTCAACGCGTAGCAACGGATTCGATTTTTGATGTTCTGATATTCGCCGGGAACTCGATTTTCAGGTTAAATTACTCACTTCAGTTTTCGCGCGTTCGAATGAATATTTTTGTATGAATTTCCTTTATTTCTAAACACACCCACACTATGCACCATAATATCAATTTTAATCTCATTTTGGGCCTGAAAATGGCTTTTATGAAGGATATATTCATAAAAAAAAATGTTTTTTTTTTTAATTTTTTAATTTTTTAATGAGTAGTGAATGGAAAAAATGTTACAAAAATATATAATTTATATTTTGAAATAAACATTGCTGAAAAATATATGAAATTTATTTTAATAAGGACAAGAACTTTATTTTGAAAAACATTTATTGATGAAATGACTTACAAAAAACACAACCAGCTGATTTTTGACATCCGATGATTGCCGTTTTTTTAAATGAGAAACGTAGTTTTCCAGAACACTGATCGCATTAGAAATCGAATCGAACGCGTTACGTTTACTCACCTAACGCCGTAAAACAGAACAAGGGTGATTATATTGTATTCTATTTGGTTATAAATAGTTGAAATAATCATGATTTCACTGCAAGTAAATTTACAATCACCCTTGTTCTGTTTTACGGCGTTAGGTGAGTAAACGTAACGCGTTCGATTCGATTTCTAATGCGATCAGTGTTCTGGAAAACTACGTTTCCCATTTAAAAAAACGGCAATCATCGGATGTCAAAAATCAGCTGGTTGTGTTTTTTGTAAGTCATTTCATCAATAAATGTTTTTCAAAATAAAGTTCTTGTCCTTATTAAAATAAATTTCATATATTTTTCAGCAATGTTTATTTCAAAATATAAATTATATATTTTTGTAACATTTTTTCCATTCACTACTCATTAAAAAATTAAAAAATTAAAAAAAAAAACATTTTTTTTTATGAATATATCCTTCATAAAAGCCATTTTCAGGCCCAAAATGAGATTAAAATTGATATTATGGTGCATAGTGTGGGTGTGTTTAGAAATAAAGGAAATTTATAAAAAAATATTCATTCAAACGCGCGAAAACTGAAGTGAGTAATTTAACCTGAAAATCGAGTTCCCGGCGAATATCAGAACATCAAAAATCGAATCCGTTGCTACGCGTTGAACTGAAATGAAACGTTGCGTATTCCAGAACACCTAAAATGAAATATCGAGTAGTCAGTGAGTAATATCGAATAAAACTAACGTAACGTCGGATATCAGAACAGACACCAATATCAGAGAGAACTTATAGGTTATCGGTTATTTGTGATAATACTAACTGCTCAGGTATTGCGTTCATAAAATAAGGTATATTTTCATGTGTTTGCCGTGTAAAGGCATTTTCTAAGTTATAACGACTATTCCACAGATTTGCATCATAGCTTGAATTGTGATGGTTGCAACACCGTTTTGAAATAGCGGTTGCATTATCTATGATGTTTCAAATTAGTTAACAATTCGTTGCGATGCAGTGTTTGCACCGTATCAATCATTGTGTTTGGTTACATAAGACGTCATTGGATTGCTGCGAAACATTTTTTTTGAGAGTTTTGAAATTAATGAAAATGAAATTAATTAGTTGTAGTTGCATTCAAGTTAAAATGTAACGGTTGACAACCGATTACTGACAAATTTTGCAGTGAAATAGCGAAATACGTTTTAGACACGTTGCAAATAACTAATTTGTTTAGGTTTCAGGTTTACTTAAAATTATCTAAGATGATAAAAAAGGGTTACAATTACATCCTTTAGAAAGGTTTCTTTGAAACCAAGAAGTATTTTTGCGACATTCGTGTTTTTTTTAATAAAAAGTATCGACTGGTTACTTTGTGACATTTTTGTACAAATCGAATCATTCATTTAATTATTATTTTTATTATATCGAAAATCATACTTTTTCTGGTAATTATTCACATAGTTAACATTCTTTCGGTCCTATTTTAATTTGAAACCCAGAAGTTTAAGAAAGAAAGAATTGTAAAAGTATGAGGAACATTAATTTACCAAATATAAGAAATTATACGATTTGAAGCCCATTAGCATGACTGTAGCCCTATATTAACTGAGCTTAGGCGTTTAGGCATTACCTTATACTTTTAAATCATTTGTTAAAGAAATACATTTTTGAATTTTAATTATTATCTATAAAATACTCTTTGTTGTATTTCATATTTTAGATCCTCTTTCTCCAGGTCACAATGATCATATTTTTGAATTAACTATCTGTAATAAGTATTCCACACTTAACATAAATAATATAAAATCATCTTAAAAACGTATAAGCACATACTAATTGCCGATTTCCTGTATTACCTTTCAAAGAGATCACATCAAAAACTTCATCAATATAAAAAAAGTAGCATATTAAGTTAAAATATATGAATTCTGCACGGTTAACATATAACCACTTAAAATTAACTCTTGAAAAAAAAGACCTGTGTAGACGAATCACTTTATGCCAACGATCGTATTTTATTATGTTCCGCAGTAAAATCAATTTTAAGCTTGAAAAGTCGATCTTTTTAAAATTGAGCCATGACTTAACAAAAGTTTACTTAATTTTTTGTATGATTACTTTTAACACAATCGTATATGAGTATATATATATATATATAAAATTATGATATTCGAAATATGTCAAAAAAAAAAAAATATAAAAGAATAAAATTGATCGTGCTGGGTTTTACCTCTGCACAATGAAAATCAATATCAATCAACAAGTTCTGTATAGAAGATCTTTTCATAATCCCTATAAAAAAAAAAAATTGATTTTAAATATCAAAATAGTACTTGTTTCAAATGAAATTGTTTCTGATGATCTTAAAAGATATAATATTTAATCACAACTATCGATCGCGAATGTTTAGATTTAGCAAGAACAATAAACAAACATCACGATCAAAACTTGCGATTGTTATAATGAATTTAACAAATATAATATTTTTAAATCGCACGAGACTATATATAGTATAATATTTTGGTAGATACTTCATACTGAAGATCATATGATCCCATCATTATTTTTACTTTCGTGACACAACGAATCTTTTAAGGTAAAGTATTACATTCGTGCGAAAACCTAATTTTTTTTAATCGAATCTAAAGTTGAACTGATTTTTGAGCCACATTCGAGCATGGAAAACCTGATTAAGAACACTTTTTGTCCTAATGTAACCTATTTTCGAAAATTCCTCCAATCTTGTTTACATTTGCCATAGTTTTTGTATTAAAGCCCAACTCAGATTTTACTAAATGAAATTTACTTAAATCACAAAACTTTTTCTAAAATCATTAGTGTATTGAAAATCTGTGGTCCGATTTCCATGAAATGTTGGCAGTTTAGGTGTTTCAACTTATCTAAAGAAATTTTCGTCGGCATTTAACAGCAAATCAAACTCTACTGGATCGAAATTCACATACTTGACTCCGGACTTAAGGCAGATCCAGTTAAATTTTGCATCGAATTCCTATGGAGACGGGCTGGATGCAGGATTAGCGGAGCGAACTGGTGCAGTGAAGAAATGGGGAAGCATAGCCGAATTGGCGGAACTGTACCAGAACTAAGCGGGTTTTGAATAACATTATCGTGAAAGTTCCATAGTGGTCAGTCCAGAATAGAGTAAACTGCTTTGGTCATTTCTTTTTTTATGTTCTTCCATTAAAGACAAGAAAATCTTAACCACAAACATTTTTTCTAGACAAAACGTTTTTAAAGTGATATTATCTTGTGGTTTGATCACATTATTGATCGGACAAATGACCCAGCAAATTGACCACAGCCTAAAAAAAAAATCAATTCCTCTTAGCAATGATCCTCCATAAGATCACAAAAAAAGACATGGGCACAAATTACAAAAGAAAAAAATATTGAAATTTTTCGAAAGTTCTGAAAGTTTCGATCTTTTTTGTGGGTGTTTGGTTCCCCTCGATTTTAATTTCTTCCCTTGATGTATCAACATTCTTTAGTTCATAGTTTTCTTAATGTTTTGATTGTTCTGATTATGTTTGTTTTTTTTTTTTTTTTGTATATACGAGTAACAGGCATACTCGCGCATTGAAAAATTGGGGATAGAACCAAATTAAAATTTGATCATAACATTGATATTTTAATGATCTTGTGTATATATAGTTTCAAGATGACATAGCGTTATATGTTTACATTAAATTTGATTGAATTTTATAAAATAGATTTGATTGAATCGAGCAACGCTAGCACACGCCCGAACATTCGTTAACAATGATCTCAATTCGATTTTGAATAATTGATTTTGATTCGATCGTTTTTGTTGTTATAGCAGTTTTGCCTATTTGTTAGGTCATCAAATGATCAGATAAATCCGGAATAGACGACGCCAAGATCAGATATGAATGATTTTTTGGATATGAAACTTTAATTTGGATACGTGTCATGTCATAAATATCATGTTGCTGGTTGATTTTTTTTTGTGGTTTTTTTAAAAGAATATCGAACATTATAAAACGTGATGCCTTTCTGTGATGAATTCTGATGCCTTTTTGATAGGTGATGACTTCATAAAAATTTGACAGTTTTAATCGATATTTAATAAACATTTTTTTATATGAATTTTTTGTTTTTGTTTTTAGAAAATACATTTCAATTGAAACATTTTTTCATTTTTATTTTAAATTTTTGCTTTAGATGAAAATTTGTAGATAACTTTATTAGAATGATGCAACATTTTATAGATTGAGTTATTTTGTTTGAATTTTAAATTAGAAAATCAAATATTAGACATTGATAGTTTGATATTAGGCATTTTTTGTCATAATACTAATCTAAAAACAAAAAAATTATAATAGGGGTGCAGACTTTTATTGGGGACTAATGATCTAAACAAATCTGCCATTTTATTCATAGTTTTTGAACGATATCGGATGCTATTCGTTATTATTGGATGTAAATTATCATAAGAATCACAGATCTGCTTAGAGTTAACTACCTGAGTTCCGCAAAACCCTTGGATTCAGCCTCATAGTTGACGGGTTTTGTGGAAGAATTCTATACAAAGTATGATTATACAAGTCAGCTCTTATAATCAACTGGAACAGAAATAAGTTGCGCACGCTAATTGGGATATTAACGGATCACTGCCTACTAAGAAAACACGAAGAAAACTGAAAATACAGAAGGCAATTGTTACCCATCGAGATTATCTTCACTATGTTAGAAAATAGAGTCTATTTGAGAAGGAAAACAGGAATAGAAGTGTTTATTGGCTCTTGTTTTATAGATATCGACGCTGGTGAATTGCAACTGTCGAAGAATGCCGGCCACTTTCTAAAACAGTACACTTTAATGTTTTAAAAGGGAAATTTTAAAATCAATTATTAAAAACAATTTTTTTTGAATAGTTTCCTGCTCAGCCAAGTTAATTTTACTTGGATTCAAAACCCTTTTATGGAATCCTGTCATACCTTTCAATTACTCGTAAAAGAAAGAGAACAAACTCTACATTAAAGACACTAGTTTTTGAAGCTCATTTCATGATTTTTTAGCTACAAGTTCTAATTTAATTACCTGGCATTGGCTAAACGAGCTATAAAATATATGCTGCCGTTTGTAACGACGTATCCCTGTGAAAGATCTTTCTCTCTGTACGCTGCAATAAAACCTAAATATAGCAACTGATTGGATGCAGAAGATGATAAGAGCTTGCAAATTATAACAGCTGCTCCAAATATCAAAATCCTTTGCAATAAAATACAGGTTCAGTCTAGTAATTGAGTTTTTTTTTCTCACAATTCTGGCAACCCTATTATTGGTTATCGTTCTTCACTTCCACAATTCGATGGTACCTTATTTCCTAACCAGTTTCATAGAACCAAAAGTAAAGTTATCATTTAATTCAAAGTGGTTTTTTTTGTCTTTAGTTCCACAACACAACTCAATTATTCAGTTGAAATGAACGATTTAATTGAGTTGCGAATTGCAGTAGCCAAGAAAATTTATTGGCTTCCGATTCTGAGTGTAACTTCTTTAGTACTTCTTTTTTTTTTATCATTTCGTTATTATATTACAACTATTTTCTTCTTAACGTTTGCTATTAAGGCTGAGGTTCTGATATTTTATTCGGGATCGTTTCCATGATTTTCAATCTCAAAAATTGCAAGATTTTTGAACGCACAACAAAATCGTTAAATGGAATTGACTTTTGTTTATTTATTGAATGTTTTATGAGATCATTTCTGAATGTTTCTCAATGTTAATGTTGCAATTTTGAACTTCCATTTGAAAATATCGAATTTAAAATTTATGTTTATCGATTTTCTTAATGTGTTTTAGTTATTTGTAATTTTACTTTATTACCAATGAATGAATTTTATATTCGAAATGGAGAAGAAAAAAAAGTTCTTCAGGCTTTGCAGGTTTCTGTTCTTGAAATTTTCTGGTTTTTATTGTTGTTTTTCGATCAATTAAAATTACTTAAAAAAGGCGAACAATATATAATTTTCATCTCAAACAAAATTAATAAATATGTTCGTTTTGTAATTTAATTCAACGTTAATAATTCAACTAAAGTGATTGTTTCTATTATATAATATGTTTATTAGGAGGTAGGTAACATATGACTTAAAGGATTTCTAAGAGATGGCGCTATTCATAAATTATGACATTTTTTTAAATGGCAGCTATTGTGTTTGAGAGAGTTTTTGGTCAGCTGAAATAATCAGCAACTATTGATTCCCAAACATTTTCGAGTCGCGGCGCTCTTTTTGAACTAAGGTTTTCCTTTGGCGCCCATCTCTAAGTCATGATTAATCATAAGTTAGAGATAGAAATAAAGTATAGAGACGTCGCGGCTCTCTAGTGCGTCGAGGCGCACACTTTGGAAAACATTGAGCAAGTCAATTGAAATTCAAGTGAAAACAAATAAGTTTTTAGTACGCGTAGAATGTCGACTTACAAGCCAATGAAAAAGCATTTGCTGGAAGTTTTACGTTTTTGATTTAACTTGAAGGAAAATGCAGTTGCAGCGCATTGATGGATAAAAGAAGTTTATGGTGAACTTGTGAATTGATTTAGAAAGAAAGATGGCTCTTTGGCTCTTGGCAAATAATATTTTTAAATCCACATTGCTCTGCGCCTATAAATATTCAAATTATTATATTTTTTAAGTTTTTACTTTTTCGGAGGATCGGTTTAGTTAGTGGTCCTTAATCTAATATACAAAATGTACAATAAAATATTTCTAACTCGAAAAGGACGAATACATTATCTGAAACGATCAGTAATTTATAACGCTTTTAAAAACGGAATGGTATGAGTAGACATCGCATACTGTACATATTTCAGTGCATATATGTAGATATTTAGAAATTTTGTATGTCCCTTTATGGATCTTCAATAATAGTTGCGCGGTTATTTCGGTAAATTTTCTAATTTCAATAAATATGAGCGATCGCAGATAGAACAGATTCATTACAAATTTTAACAAAGGCATAGAAAAACCTTCGTGCTTAAGTTGAAAATTTAATAATCTGATAAAACTTGATAGTAAAATCTTAAATTTAAATATATGCATTTCAATTTCAAAAGAAGTAATAACTTATTACTAATATTCCAATGACGGTTTTACTATTATTCCTATATATTATGCAAGGAAACGTTTAATATATCGCAAATATTTTAAAGATGTTCTACTGGATAAAATTGTTAGATTTTTTACCATTACTTTCGACTATATCCGCTCGACACTATTGTATTTCTTGTTATTAAATATATTCCACAGTCCATATACTATTAATTATATATAGCTCTATAAAATGATAAAAGACGAGAAAACTTGTTTCCACATAAAAGTATATAAATATAAACTACACCAATCCAGAGATTTTATCAAAACTTCTTAAATCCAATAAAAACAAGAAGCTTGTAATTTTTGGAAGGTTTCTAAACTAAAATGAGTATTTTGACTTTCATCAGATACCAAACCATGTCTAGATTCCTAATGTATTTCAAATTAATATGTCAAAACGCTTTCATTATATGAAATTATACATTTCTTCCTTCAAAACTTGCCATTATTCATTATTTTAATAATACACTTTAAGTTTATTTATTTTCCTTCTTTTTCTTTTTTAAATTACAAAATTAGGATTTTTTTTTTTTGGATCTCTCAAAATGGACAAACCATGTCCATGTCAATTTCAGCTACCAAAATGAAAAAAAGAACTCAAAAGACTTTATCTGGGTTTATGATCATAGAATTTCTTCGACACTAATTTTGAGGTAGACACGTTTATACAATATATTAGACACGAAATTTCTACAATTTAATATCTTTATCAAACAAGCATAAATCCACGCCAGTAAAAAAAAAAAGGTCCTTCCGCCATATTATATCCTTTTTTTGTGTTTTAATGTTTGTTTATTTTAGCATTGGTCAAACCTTTCTTGTTTCTTTTTTTTTTTACTATCATTATCAATTTTTATGTTGTTGGTGATTGTTGTCCATTTTATGGTAAAAGCGCGTTTTAAGTGAAACGCCACCATATAAGAGAACAAAAATAATATATTAATATGTTTATGCTTAACCACCGCGAGTATATTATATTTGTAAAAGATGACTTGCCATTCTTGGGGGCTTTTTTTGTGTGTGTTCTTAAAAAGACATATACTTTTGGTACTCCTTCTATAACCCTGAAGTGGTTGAATGGATGCATATTCATGCACCTTCATTTCATTATTGTTAAAAGAAAATATGCCTTTTTTTGTGGTTTAATTTTGTTGACTATATATTAAATATTATAAGAAAATTTGTTGATTGGCATCAAAATGGAATCCTAAAGTGGGTTTTAGACATGAAAACTCAACATTGAAGACTGTGATAGCCCATTAAGTCGTTGTGGTTTTTTTTTTCCTTCTCGATTCATATCATGTCTTTTATAAATTTGTTAACACTAGACAAGTGATTTTCATGATTTGGATAGAAATTTTGTTTTTCATATTATTTATGATTTAAAATCTTTCGATTATAATGTAGTAGCTTTTTTACCTGTCATATTTGAATTATTAATATTTTTTATTTGAAAGATTTTTTAATTTGAGATAAATTCTTGATCTATTCGAAATAATGATCGTTTTGTTGTTCATGTAATTTTATTTAGATTAATTTAAATGTTTCATTGTTGAGATAAAAAGAATTTTATTGATTTTAGAAAATCGATTTAACTTTATTAATAATAATTTTACGTATGTAATTGCCAACAAAAAAAAAGAATATGATGATGTAATTATGTGTATTTAAAATAACATATGTGGACTACCTACGGAAACCTTTCAATATATAAGAATGGGCATTTTGAACCACTAATAGTTATCCGATGGAACGTTTAATATATGTTGTTCCTGCAAAGCATTGAGTGTATACAATAGAACATAGAAAGAAGCGTTGAATAACGAATACTACAGAAATTTTATTAGAAAATTTCATCATTTATGATCACATATCCAGGAACCATTTATAGGATAAATAATATTTAATTTTTATATACCCCGTATACCATGGAGGGTCCAAACAAGATCGAAACTGGGTTGAAATGCATATGTTTATGCTGATCGATTCCATATTTAGTTGACTGGGCTCAACTACGTTTGTGGCGGCTGGTTCGAATCCGAATAATACTACAAATACACGGTTTTAAATAGTAAATAACCGAGTTGACACTTGTTATGTTTTGCAATAGTAAAATGTATTTTTTTCCATTTTAAAACATTTTTTATAAATATTTCTGTAATTATTTATTTAGTGTTTTGTACTTTTTATAAATAATTTAATGTCATTTATTTTATTATAAAAACGCCTTGGCAATTTGTATCGACAGCCATTAAACTCCATTTTAGTTTATATACGACATTTACTGAAACACGCAGCCGACTTCAGTTACGTTTTTCTTCGATTTGTGCCATCTATATGTCATATGAAACATTGAAGAACTCTGTTAAAAATTAATAGAATGTATGATAACTATCCTTATTTTACCCAATATAACTTGCTTATTGTGTTTTAAAAGATATTAGACTTTTTTATTAGAAGATTTAGTTGAGTCCTTTTCAGTTTAAACGGCTTAGTTATCAAATAAATATCTAATTTACTTTCTTAATTAAAAATTCATTTGTATTTCTAATTTACAGGTCACTTTGACTTATTGATATTGATCGTTAATGAGTCTGCCTAAGTACATAAAAAATTTTAATAAATTAATTTACGGTTATTTAATACCATTGCAAGTTGCATTCGAAAGTCGACATGAAAGTTTTTGGAATTGTATATTTATCGAGTAAATTTTTACAACTATATCAATTATAAATATACATTTTTTTTTGTAAAATACTGAAGATATAAAATAAGTATATTTTGCTGTCAATTTGTTTAATTTTGTTCTGCAAAGTAAAAAAAAAAATAAAAAAAATTTATATTACATGACTTTGCAATACGAAAAATTATTTTCTCATCATCCAATCAAGAGATACCTTGTTGTGATCAATCTTCATGATATTTATTATTGATGTTATTGATCAGGTCTTGTCTGTTGACTACAAATGTTTAAATTTTATATTAAATGGAATCAAGCTGAGCTTTAGGTACACCAACAAAAAATGAAGATAAAAAACAATATTAAGCATTTATGGAAAAAAATTAACATTCTTGAAAAACAAATAATGAAAAACAATCAACTATCAGAAAATCTTGCAACGATCTAATTGGAATTACATGGCTATAAAGAGTCTTGGAGTACTGTTTAAAAATGCAAGCTCGACCAACTTTAATTTATTTTTATTCACGATTAAATGTAATTTTTGTCGATTTAATTTTATTGATTACAAGTTTGCTTTATTTGTCGAATTGTTTCTTTCATTATTCGATTTTTTTGTTGGATTATTGATGAAATAAAATTATTCAATATGTAACATATATCCTTGATTAGTATTTGATGTAGTTTTTATTATAAATACAAAATGAATTCGCCGAAAAACACACTTTTAATGATTTTAATTTTATTATTATTATTGTTATTATTTGGACATTTCTTGGGAATATCATATAAGTAACTAGATACTTTCAGTTGATTAATGATATGAGTTTTTTTTTATGTGTGTATCTCTATTTTAGTACTCAAACCGTTCAGTTATCCTTATATAGGTCTAAATAGTTGCTTTGTAATTAAGAACAGGAATATTAAAAAATTCAACTGATGATTATACAATTTCTAATTGATGCGAATAATTCAATACATACATGATTCAGATATTTTACAAAATTTGAATGTAATTTTCACTTTTCATGAAAATTTTTCTACTATTAGCCGAATTATGGACATTTTTATCTTTTGACTCTCTACAACCCCATCAACTGGAGATATATTAGTTGTGTTTTTGGGAAAAATAAGCTTACATTTTATACTAGCTTATTTAAGCTATGTTATTATCGGAGTCTAATTTTAGCGAAAGTTTTGTAATACTATATTCGAAATATAGATGGCACAAATCGAAACTTCTGTTTTTTTGTTGCAGTATTTGAAATTAACAGAAAATTTGATGGAATTTTAAATCTTTGGTCATGTTTATTTTAATTATTTTCATTGTTTTTAGATTTGTTTGGTTAAGTAGTACTTTAAATGACCGACTCGCAAAATATTATTTACTTTAATTTCACTATTTGTTTAAAAAAGAATTTTTTAATTTTTTAAAACGCAAAATTTTATAATCCATCTAGTATTAGATGAATTAGAAACAAATTTGTTTTTTTTTGCTGCCCTCGAAACCGCTCATAAGTGAAGACATATTGTGTCTTTTAATTTGGTCTACCCATAATGTACTTTCCAAGTTTCATTAAAATTTGCCCATTATTGACCGAATTAAGGACGTTTTCTATTTTCGGAATCGATAGTTTTCAATTGTTAACATTATTGATCTTAATCAAGATGGCCCTACAGTAAGTATATTTTAAGTAATTGTATTAAACCATCAAGATTAATTATACAGAATAAATACAGCGTCTAAACATTTACTTAATAGATTGTGATTTATATGTTAAATACAAATCAGAAGCTCTTTCATTAGAAAAATCGAAATAAAATCTGTATAATTAAAATCATTCTATCCAGTTATTAATCCAATACTTACAACTTACAACGAAATTAAAAATAAAATATAAATTTCATATTTCTTAATTAAAATTCGCTCGCGAAATGAAAATGGGAGTATATCTAACTCCTATGACTAAGAATACTTGGCAAGAATATTCCTATGTGATTTTCATTTTACTTAGTCATTTATATTTAAAAAGAATATCATTTAATTACTCTTTTATTATGTTTATTTAACATCTTTATTCACATTACTCATTCTTACACGATCATTTTATTCTAAAGTATCTTGTAGAAAAGTTATGATTTCTTTTAAACAAGTCACATTTATGTATACCTATACACATTTTCCTATATAATAATAATATTCTTGAGGGTACTTGAAGTCATAATCTTGATATTAAGACAACCGGCAGCTAACAGGCCGTCGTAATAACAATAATCGGTTTGATAGAGAAAGAAGTTTCTTAGTGGTGTACAAAAGATATAAGATACTATATTTTATAAGATCTTTTAAACAGGATGATGTTTATTTGAATTAAAATACATACAAAAATATAATCGAAAGATCGCTCTTTACATCAAGTTGATTCATTCAAAATAATTACTTTAATGTTACTAAGTTTTCATTTTTATTCCAATTGAGAACTGGACAAATATACGATGATACTTTTTCATTCATCCCATGGACATGTTATGTTGGGATAATATAATGGAATTACCTCGCGATGGCGCACACAATTCTTGCAAGTCATTCATACATTTTGAAATTCATTTTAAGTACATGTTTGTAATCCTGTAGGATTGAAGAAACCATGATATTAAAAAAATACATATATTTTTTTAAAAAAATAAATATGTAAGATCTCAACAACATAATCAAAAAAAAAAAAATTGTAGAACTAAATAGTATACATAAGTTCTTGTAAGGTAGATCCACACTACTAGTGGTACCTAGTGCAAAGTCAGAATTTAGTTCAAAGGCTGAATTTGACGGTAAACATGATCATCTATGCTATTTATTAAAATTACTCTTAAGGCTTAGTACACAAGCAGATCAAAATTGCATATACATAGTACCAGAGGTCAGCGCCATAACTAGCTTTTTTAGGGCCCTGTGTAAAAATATTGGATTGGATAATCTATCTTGTCCAATAGTAGACCCTAAATAGTTTTTAATTAATTTTAACTTGCTGTAAAAAATTTGTGTTTTAAAATCTCGAATAAAATTTGTGTAAAATAAAGAAAACTCAATTAACATTTTCGTTTTAGGGCCCCCTAGATCTCTGGGCCCTGTGGTTATATTTTCAGTCCGCAAAACATATTATCTCATTTTTTAGTATTTGTAAGAAAAACTCTAAATACGTGCATTTCTATATCACATCAAAAAGCGCCCAACTTGTATTTTCTTTGAAGCACCATTGCAGATATGCAAAAAAATGTATCTCGGCAATAGTGTTTATAAAAAAGAGAGTAAATACATATATGTAATAACAAGATATCTTGTTTGCAAACTGAAAATCTGTTTCTCATGAGATACAAGACGTTATTGTACACTTTTTGACCACATAAGAAATTGTTTTTTTAAGAAATAACTTTAATTAGGTAGCATGCTTTGCATATTGAAAATGTGATTAAATCAGGATATAAGTAGAACACTCTGCTTATTGTATGCTTTTTGTTACCTCCATCTGTCAGAAAGCATACATTAGCTTTGTCAACTTGTATTATAATGTGGGACAGATTTTTAGTTTGAAAATAGTTCATTTCGTTCATAAATAGTGTTTGTACAAAATTCTGTCTGTAATATCAAAATCCATTTGTATCTTTTTTATGAGAAATTTTTTATTGCAGACCTGCAATAAAACTTAATACAAGAAAATTTCTACGTTTTGTTTTCTCTGTGCCTCTATGGAATTTTAATACCCAAATGGATTTATTGTTTGCAGGAAATTCACTAGTGTAAAAATGTCTTTATAACTTTCGCTCACTGTTGTTAGTGAAATACAGTCGTTTGGAAACCAACGGAATTTGTTCAAATATGGTACTTTCGAAGGAATAACTAAACTGTTCGGCTCTGGCTTTTGCCAGACTTCAGTTAAGTAACTGTGCGAACTGACTATAGATGGTTCATCGAACTATGTAATCATGTCGAAGTGATTAACGACTAAAAATATTTCCTGTACTACAAAACAAATTAATGTAGACGAACCTTTGGGAAAAAGAAATTTTCTTTTCCAAATTATTTTATATAAAAAATTGATGTTAGGCCAAGTGTGCTATTATAGTTGTTTCTATATAAATGCACATTTGGCTTCTAGTGTTGATTTATTATTGTTTGATAATTGATAGTTTAACAATGCTTTCAAACCGCCTCGAAATGCTCCAATGAATCTTTATCTAGATTTCGTTTCTGTGTTGATTACGGATTACAGATGATAATCGAGGGAAAATGAAACAAACTAAATTATTATTTTTCAATTGAAATGGAATTTTCTTGTTTTTTTTTTATAAAATTACCAAAAAAAAAAATTAATAATTGACTTTTTACTTTTTTAAAATTGGTAGACACATAAATTTCTAATGTTTTTGGGGAAATTGAGTTTTTTTTTCTCTAAGGTAGTCCAAACGAAGATGATTATTTAAGTGAAGAAAAAATTTTGGTTAAGTGATTTTGTGGTTTATTTTAATCCGCTCTTTTCTTCGCTTAATTAAATCAAATATAAAATTGTAATTTTAAAAGAATAAGTATTTAAAATAATTAATTAGCTATTAAAAAAAGAGAAAAAAATTAGGCCAATATGATTATTTGGTTTGAGGTTTATAGAAATTAGAAATTACAACAAATCCTCAAACAGTATTCACATAACGTGGTTGGTTGCTTCATAATAAACTGTATCTAGACTGTATCAAGATTAATGAGATAGTACGGAATATTTGAAACAATTTAGCAATTTTTGTGATGTGTCTAGCCAACCTCTTTAACTAAACAGGACAATTTTTCTTATATGATCATCTTTATGTCGAAGGAGAAAATTTATTGCACACCCTTGGTAAGCTTGAGTTGAGTTATCATAATGTTAAGTTTTTGAAAGCCTACTATATGTGCCTTATAAAAATGGGCTCTGCTCAAGTATCTTTTACCACCTTTTTGGAAAGAGAAAACTTTGATCTCTATATATACTCGTAGTATGTGTACCAAGTTTAATACCAATTGCATTTCATCTTTAAGTTGAGAAACAAATTTATTTGGCCAAATTCAAAGTTCGTCTGCATTTTTGCTTTTTAATATGGTACTTCTATCATATCCATAAATGTAAAGCTTCACATTGATCTGTCACTTAGCTGACAGCTAATCAAAGTGCCTTTTTTCTATTAAAAACGGGAAATTGCAGTATCGATCAATTAGATTCCTGTTTTTGGATGGGGATGTGTGTAAGTAAATCAAGGAGAATTTATACCCTTTCTTTGGAGATCCTGCAACCAGCTATCAGCTATTGGTATACTAAATTTAAACGTGGTCGTATACAAGCGTTTATGATGAAGAATGTCCAAGTAGATGAAAAATCTATTCGCAAGACGGGTGCTGCGTTTGATTGCAATCTTCAAAGCAATTTCAACATGGAAATTCATTTGACCAAGTGTATCAAGCTTGCAGGAGATTATACTAAAAAAATTGTAGATTTATTAAAGTCACTTGAATTAAATATTTTTAGTTTAAGTAATTTTCTTTTTTCTTTGCAAACCAAATAGGAAAATTTTCCACAGTTATGTAGGTGTATACTTTTTCCAGGCCCATAGATTTTGTTTTATTTTTTTGCTCCACCTTATATACATATATGTATGTAATTTATTTTTATTTACAAGAAGTAAACATCTGAAATACGCACTTTAAATATTCTCGATTGTTAATACAAACTTTGTAACATAACCGAAGACGATGTGGCGGATATTCAAGTATTCTGTTAAATGTCTCTAAACTGTGTGGGAGTTAAAATTTAAAAGTTTTACAAAATAGTAGATGAGAAAATCTTAATGAAATCTTCGATCATCATTTTCAAACACTTGAAAAAAATGAAGAAGTAATATTATGAACAAATTTTTGCAATAAGAAACAAAAAAAAAACCTTCTTATGAAAGATTCGCCGCTGCGGATAAATTTATGGAAGTCTATTTTCTTGGTTCTCTTATAAATGTCAAAGTATAAAGTTTTATAATGATTTGAAGTAGTTATCTTAGAGATTTTATATTTAGTTGAAACATTTAAAATCCGTCGGTACCTTTCTTGTCTGAGAATTCGATTTCCTATAAAGAAGACTCTTGAATGATCATTGCGTTGAAGATTATACTGAACTTAAAGATGTTCCGGAAAGAAAATGATGTATCCTTAACACCTCAATAAAAGAAAATGAAAACAAGTTGTTTTGATTGTATTTTAAACCGCGGTACCTTTATATTATTCTTTTCGAATGCATTTAAAAAGGAATTATTATTGACGAACATTAAACAAAAATGATGAATTTATTTTCATGTCAGTTAAAAGAGATCAAATGTTTAATATTTTCAACAAAAAATCTTAATTTAAAACTGTTTTAAATCTGCATTTTATTAGTTTCTGTTCTGTATTTTGCCATTACTTTGTTGCTTGATTGGGAAACAAAAAAAATACTTTGAAGCTATTACCAATCCTTTAAGGAAGTCGAAATCGAAGCTTAAGACTAAAAATTATTCTTATGAGAACTGCTTTTCATTGATGTGAGAAGCATATACAGGGTGGGCCAAAATTCACCATTTACTGTTATTGCTATATAAGGTGCAATTGGTGCAAGAATTAAAACCCGCAGATCATCGGCAACGTCTAAATTTGTTGAATTTTGGCCCACCCTGTGTAACGAATGTTTTTTTTAGGGGTTTGTTATTCGAATTGGCAACACTTTTTCCAGTGGTAGCCAATTTGACAGCTAATAGCTTGTTTATGCTCAGTCTGATTTGCCATTTCACCATGAACAGACTTACGCCAAAACAACGCTTGCAAATTGTGCAAATTTATTTTGGAAATCGTGGTTCAGTTCGCCCAACTTTCCGCACATCAATCCTTTATTGAATGAAACATTCGATGAGCGCATAATTTCACGTAATGGACCTATGAATTGCCTCCAAGATCGTGCGATTTAACACATTTGGATTAGTTTCTGCCGTAGTATGCGAAGTCGCTAGTATACGCCGATAAACCAGAGACCAGATTACTCTTTATTCGGCTCATATCTTTCTAATGAAGCTAATATTATTACCATTACCATGATTTTATGTATTTTATTTCATTTTAAAGTTCTATAGGGAACGCATAGAAAAAGTGATCAACATATTTGTTCATGCCGAAGTATTAATTAAATAGTTTTATTTCGGTTCTGGGTGCCTATTTTCGAACTTCGAGTGTATTCCATTTAAAAAGGACTTTACTAGTATATTTTACAATATTACCAAAAATGACTTTTGTGGATCACATTGCATACAATAATCCATTATTTAAAATGAATACCTTCAATTCTGTAGAATTAATATAGACTGTCGTCGCATTTTTCCATTGATACTATAGTGAATTCTTGGTATTGCTGAAAGTTGGTCATACGGACTCTAGCCTAGGACATCGCTATATTAAAATCATCAATGGATCAATAAAACATTAATGCATTTTGAGTTGGGTTCTAGAATTTAAGACAGTTTTTCAGAGTTATCAGTTCTTAGTTCTGTTAATAATCCAGTTCCGTAAATGTTAATTATTATATCTCAGTTCATATTTTAAAAATGCTTATTTATCTGTAGTTTTCTTAAAAAATGAGTCACTATCTTAGTACATGATTTTGTTCGAATTCAACACTATTGTTATGATTTTATCTTTTAATGTCTTTACCCATCAATTGAGACGACTATACCATATCGTACCTAACTTATGACAAATACAAGAAACTCATATTAAATAATTAAATACATTCAATTAATCTGCTTCTGTTTTTTATTTTATCCATTTTAAAAATAATTTAAAATCTTCTCGAAATGAATAGTACCAACAAAATCTTATCCAAAATTTCAATAACAAAAACTAAGAAGCAAAAAAAAAAAATTAATATAATCTCAATTTTGATTTGGATATGATTTTGTCCGGGCTTTAAAATCATATTTTATATTAATTTTTATATAAAATCTAATGCTAATAATTCTTGGTCTGTTCCATGTCAATTAAAATCGGCTTAATCTAGAAAAAGTGTGGTATTAGCGCCATGCCACACGTACAAAATCTGTCAAAGGTTTTGATCTGTGCAAACACTCCTGAAGAAATCCTCCAAAAAAATCCATAGAATATTGTTTTTATTTTTTTTTTAAATCACTTAAATTTTTTACCTTTTTGATTTTATAATCTTAAAGAAGTTTTTCCTTTGTTGTCTCTAATTTTTTTTTTGGTCGAATATAATTGACCAGGTTAGTTATTTGACCTAGGAGTCTCATTTCAATTGTCATATTTTGTATTTAAAGTTTGCCTGATAAGTCGATCTCTGGGGAATGGATCGAATGAGATACAGCAATGGACATCATTTAAAATAAATTTCATAACTTAAATTGTGTGGAAGAGGAACATTTGTTAATGCTCTTAATATAAGACTTTCATGAAATTCTACACCATATTTTCATCGACTTAGTGAACATTTTTGATAATCTTCTTCAACCATTTTTATTTTATTTTAAGATCTCTAATTTTAATTGGTTGAAATTTTGATATTTTTGATTTTATTTTAAGAAATTGAGTGCTTGTTCGAATATATTCTATAAGGTTTGACCCTTTATACTATTTCTCATATAATCAATGCAATTAGAGGGATCTTAATTTTTCATGTTTTCCTATGTTGATGATGTATAAAGGATAAAGGAACATAGCTATATACAATCAACATAAGGGAAGATCTTCTTCCCTCTAGGAATATATGAGAACGACGTCGACTTGGAAAGGTTAGGATTAGTTATTTGCAAATGTGCAATGGTTCGCAATTCATAAGAAATATTTTGAAACTTATCAAAAATCTGCTCTTAAAGAAGCATGATGCCAAAAATTGGATATGTTCAGCCCTTGAGAAAAACTTAAAATGGTTGATGTCAAAACTCAAGAGTGCACAAAATTCAAATTAATCCGAACTTTTAGTATACTCTACTTTTCTCATTTGTACATTATTATATAAGAAATATTTTCTTCCCCATTTAAATTAATTGGAAAAGTTAACAATTTCTTTTCATTTCAACTCCCTAAGGACATGCACGAAACATCGTCCATCTAATTTTTCATATTTATAAAGTATATATGTATAATCAATGTGAAAACTTTTATCATGAAAATATACCGCGAAATTCAACTAAAGCACTTATGTGCGTTAACGAAATTTTCAGTAATAAAATATACTTTAATAAAACCACTTCTTCATTACATACTATATATATATATAGACTCAAATTAAACTCAGTATCATGTGAAGAACTATTTGACTCGTCCTTAAAATCATTTTTAACACATATGTGTGATCACGTTCCTTTTTGTATACATATATGTATTTAACAGACAGAGAATGAAAAATAAAAACCATTTTCTATATAAAAGAAGGACTTTTCCAAAAAAAAGAAAAAAAAAATAATGTTCCCAAATAAAAAGATACGAAATAAATCTTACAGGATCACGTACGAAATGAAACAAAATTGAATCCCTTTCCTGACAGATTCGATTACGTGCTTAACATAATATCAATGGGTGTCTCCATATCTTATTTTCCTTCTCTCTATATATATATAATAGTATCCTCTTATATCTCGATTCGAGAAAATATGCTAACATTTCCGTTACACATGGGTTACGCCATTATATGTTTTTTTTCTTTCCATTCATTTACGACAGTTACATGAAAATTGTTACTGGTTTTTCCTTTTTCTTTTTTTTTGGGAATCCCTTTTCTCTATATCCAACCGGGATGAATTATTATATACCCCAAAAGATATATAACACATTGTATAGATGACTCCTTTTTGTTGTATATAATAAGGGTGCATTCACATGAATACATCATGTTGAGTTTTTAGTTATATCCCTTTTAATATGTCCCAAAACCCTCCCTGAAAATTTGAAGGGTATGAAGTACTCATTCTGTTTTTTTTTTGTGATTTTAATTTGGCGATACGACACGACATGACATATTCCCTTTTGGAAAATGTTGGGTTTTTTTCGTTCTGTTCAGTACAATTTTTGCAGTTTTTTTTGCCTACATATAGCATAGGTCTCTTATTCCATGCTACAATATCCCATTGAATATGCAATTTTTTGGTAGTACTTTTAAATTATTATAATGGGGCGGGCATTTTTGAATATGTACAACAACAACAAAAAAGAAATGTACTCATACTTTAGGGAAGAAAATCATCGACATTGTAACAAGACAGCACTATAGAAACACCATAGGGTGTTCAGCGACACCCTTCACAACAATTGAACACCAGTTTTTTTTTTTTGTGTGTGTGTAATTGAAAAGCAATTTTGGTATACTTTTGGGATTTTGCATTATTGAAAATTTCTTTTAAAACAAAATTTGATTACAAAAGTCAAAAAAACATTTTTATAAGATTATTTATTATTCGTATGCAATTGAAAGGGGGCCGAATATATTCACCATATTCATGACGTAATTGGTTCTTGTGATAAGTAATTTAAATGGACGTGAATCGGGAAATAATTGAAATAGAAATTATTGATGTGATCTGAGGTAAAAGTACTTCAAAAAAGTATCGCAACATAATTATTTTATTTCCCATTCTATAAACGAATTATTATTTTCGTTCAATGATACAGAAGCGGACAATAAGCTTGGACCTTATTAAAACGATTTAAAGTTACAACATGACTAACTACAATCAAAAAAAGAACTCAGTTATTCGATCCATATTTTTATAGAATTATATTTTATGAAATCTTGTTCTACACACAGGAAAATTATCAAGTTTTTGACAACTAAATTTTCAGTTCTCACAAGGAAAATTCAATTTTCACAACTAGCCAAGAACTTCTCAAATTTTATGTGTGCAAGTGTCATGATATGGGTTACTAAATGTAAGGAACTGCTAGATAAAATTTGGTAATGGTTTTCATTTTGTAATTTTATAGGTGCTGGAAACTAATTATTTTAAGAACAACCAGTCGATTTTATTTTAGTGTAAAAATAGAACAAACAAGAAAGTATAGAATCTTTCAGTTCTTAGTTATTACCAGATACATATATTCTACCTACTCTAACTATCAGTTAGTTCTTCCTTTCTAACACTTCCTTTTCTCTCTTTCTCTCCAACAATGACGATGATAATAACACTTAATACTAAAGATAGACACATTAGCAGGAATAATGTACATTATCTCACGATTCTCGATTAAAATCCGCGAATCGTAAGATAATGTACATTATTGCTGCTAATGTGTCTTTAGTATAATACTGCAATCGAAGTGTCATTTAAGCTTTGAGGTGTGAATGATATTGTATGTTATTTACAACTAGCATACCCGAAGTGTTACTGAATTTAAATAGAATACTGTGTCTCACGATTTTTTTGAAAATAATCGCGGTTTTATTCATCATGACATGTGACATATGACGTTATTTTATATTACAGAAATTTGCCATTACCGCAGGCTAAATGAAAATCATGACTTTTCAATTTCAAAAATACTATACTATGCTTTAGTTTCACAAAGAAATTTTTTTAATTAGGACTTTTTAAAAAAATCGCACCTTCCCATTCTTTCTTTTTTTTTTGTAATCAGAAGAAAAACGATACTAACGAACTTAAAGATCATAATATGCCATCGTCCATAATAATGGTCACATCAAATGCATTAATCAGTTTGAGCTGTCAGGACAACAGATTCATCTTTTACACCCAACTACAAAACAAAAAAAAGGTATAATAATGAAGAAATAATTCTAGCCACCATCAAATTCCATCACAAACAAAAAAGAGTTATTAAGACGCAGAGTATGCCTTAAAGCATTTTTTTTTTATTTTGATTTTGCTTCTTTTTTTTTGGATGAGATCTTTGATGGCATAATATGAAGAAAAAAAATATGGTTATATAAATGAAACTCGTTATTAATCCCACTATTTAGAATACCTAATGAACAACTTAATGATATCTTTGTCTCGGGATATATTCTCGAATGTACATCTTCAACCAGATCTTATAGTTCAAATAAAAAAAGAAAAAAAAAGTTTTGTAATAAATGACTTTTTTGAGCGTAATGAACATGCGCCCATATCTAAATAAAAGTGAAATATTTTCCAGCTGGAATCCCCCAACAGGTATATCTATCTATAAATTGCTTATCACAAGGAGCGAGAAGTTAAAAAGAAATACATCAGGAAAAAGATCAAAAAGGCCACAAATAAACTAAAAGACGCTCTTTTTGAAGACTATATCCATTCATTTTCGAATATACGGATTGGAGTTCATTCGGTAAGGTGTAAAAATTTAGAAAGAATGAAAAAAAAAATTGAATACAACAAAAACGTACAAATTGAGCTGAGTCTTGTAAGTAATTTGTTCCTTTGGTTACACCTTCTCAAATGATTTATTATCATTTGGTTGCGAGTGTAATCTTTTTGACGTTACTGTGTTTTTTTTCGCGCATCTTGAATTGTTTCCATCCACTACGCCGACAAATAATATCTGCGGCGGGGTTAATGATTTGCTGTATTATATTTTTTTGTTTTTTTGGGGGGTTGATAAACCCTTTTTTTAACACTTTCATTAAAAGTGTTAACTTAATACTGTATCTCGGTCTGCTTTTGAAAATTTCAGAAAAAAAGAGCTTCTGTTTTCAAAATTGAAGAAAATTTAGCAACAAGCATGAATATTTTTGAAATCCGAAAGGAATCAATAAATATTCCGTTCCTGTCGAATTGATTTGTTTCATCTCTTCAAAAGATTAAGTACTTATTCTATATTAGTTTGAAACATATTTCAAATTGCATCTGATCTTCACAAAGGAACTATATTATTATTTAAAGTTGTCTCTGTTCCGAGCGAGTGCTATCCAAAAAACTAGAAATTCATAATTCATAAATTCCCTGCCAAATCTGTAGAACCCAAAATACCCGAGATATGCACATACTTCGGTTTAAACATATTAAATTCGGTGCTATTATCGGGATACACTACATTAACTTACTACGTCTTCAGAAAACTGTATCAGAAAGTAAGTTCTAGGTTAACCCTAATTGGAGACTAAATTCAGCATCTTACAAAGGTTTTAATAATAATTTATTTATGAATATTGTAATCTAGTTGAGAGGATTGGGCATTCAAGTAGCAGAAGGATTCTCTATCTAGATTTCCAGGCGGAGGATGTTCCTCGTTGGACGAAGTATGTATATATCTAGAATCCCAAACCGTTCTAGATTTACTAATACTTCTCATTCCTGATCTCCCGTAGAATAATTTTAAATCTTTTTATATTCTTGATTTTTGATAACTCCACTTCTTTTTATTTTAAAGGAAAATATTCTTTAAAGAACCATTAATTGGTGGTAAGCTGCTATTTTAGATGCATAAGAAAGGCGCCTTAAAAAGCAGTTGACCAAATATAATATAACTGTACTTTAAATATGTTATAAAATTTGCAATATGGTGCTGAAAAGTGTATCTTTATGATACGTGTTTTGGTAAGCATTTAAGGACTAGAAGAAAATATAAAACAGAATTTTTCCTTTCTTTTAATTGCACTTTTCAATTAAATTGTCTTAACAATAGTGAGATATAAACAAATCAGCAGTAATAAGAATTCTACTCCATAGATGGCGAAATGTTGTTTATGTGTCAATTTTTGATATTTTCCCTATAATGAGATAGTAGTAGATTTATGAATAGGTAGTTTAATGTCATTTGTTTCTTGAAAGTAATAAATTTCTGGCACCAGCTAATAATCTATTCCATTTTCAAAGAATGTTTAAGCAATATTCTAATAGGTCGCCGTTCTTTGGAGACATCGCTTTTGAAATACAAGTCAGATAATTACTGTCACCTAAATAGAAGGCCACTGTACATTTTTGTTTTAAAATTTTTATTTCCAATTAGAAAACTAAAATTAACTATTAAATTACAAATAACAAGTGTCAGAACTTGCCTGAAACTATAGAAGAAAATAACACTATAAACAATTTGTACAACAAACTGTAATTAAAAGTTTACAAAGTAATAACAAGACAGTAGCAAAATCCGTTAACAAGTTTAATGATTATCTATTTGGCTTTTTTTTCTTCTCGTTTCTCGATTTAGACGTAATCTTTTTTGTATTGAAGAAAACTTTCATTTTAATCTAATAAGCTTAATTGATGATAAGCTGTTTTGTTCCAAAAGAAACAAATCTATATATCTATACAATGGAAATTATCTCGTCATATTTCTAATCATATTGAATTGGATTTTTATTGGATCACAAACAAAAAAAAACACAACCAAAAATCGAAAACCTTTCCCATTAATATTTCCGCGAAGTTATTATTACTAAAGCAATTAACAGCGACCCATCTTTTACCCAGCAGTTTTCATTTCGATTGACTTTATGAAATTAGTGTTTAGATGGACACCATTAAGTATTATAAAATCGCCTTTTTTTCATTTTGATTAATGATCAATGAAAAATATTGAAAGAACAAAAAAACAAAATTAAAAGAGATTTTCTAACGAATTCTCATTATTTGAAATTAGGAAAAATTTTTTTTTGATTTTTATTGATATTTTCTCAGGCTTCCATATTTTGAAATTTTCATTGTACTTCTAACATTGATATTTCCTCATACAGAACCATTTTCATGATACTGTAATGAAATGAAGGGACATGTAATATTGTACTATAATTCCAAGCCTCTGTTCATTTATTGATCGAATGAAGGGGATATGATCGATTACAGTTAAAAGTAAGATCACGATGATCAGGGACTATCAAAATTTGGCAATTTGACCTTTGATATGAGCAAATTCAATTGAAACAATAGCTTTTATAAGCGACTTTTAATGAATAAGCGGAGGAGAGAAATTTTTCGGTGAAAGATATGGTCAAAAATCGTATACTATAGGATCTTTGATATGGTATTTTAGTTTTAAGATGAATTCATTTAAATAATGAACAACTTTTTCTTACCTCGTTCTTTATAGTAGAAAAAATTACAGCCTATCTAATAACTAAATATCAAATGTTTTTGAGCAAATATGTTAAAATTCGATTCGCGATGTTCTGCTCTAATCAGTAAAGATTATATCAAAATGGCTGAAAAAATGAAGTAGAAAACGTAAACCACATGCATTTTGGAAATCCAAAACTATGTACTTGAAACGGTACAACTCGGTACCACACATGCGATATACTCGATAATATTCTTAAACTATTGTAAGAACACCCTATGTGAGTCCTTAGTATCATATATATTAAATAAAAGTTTAGTGCTATATTTTGTTCAATTCATGCTTTTTTTTTTGAATTTTATATCTCTAATATATCTAACAACTGTTATCCGCGGCGTTTCTCGCGCTAATTCTAGAAAACGATCGCCGAATTCATGTTTTTTATGGAAATTTGATCATTAACGGGACACTTTCAGAGAAATAAAGAGAAAAGGCCACCTGTTTGTTAAAATATGATACTAATTGTTAATAGTTTCTTATATGGTATTTTTATATTCTAAAGCGGTTTATACCTCCAACACAAATTTAGTCCTATATTTCTTGTCATAAGTGACCATATTTTGCCCAAAATTCATTCAAATTGAGAATTTACCGATCTATACTTGTGCTGGTGCTTTTGTTTATCATAGAGACATAATTTTGATGTACATATGTAGATGGAATACAAGTTCACTGGATGATATAACTTGGATCCCACTGTACTGAATGTTTTATAGTGACTTTTAAAAAACAAAAAATATTGACTTACAAAAAAAGAGTGAATATCCTTATATCTGCTTTATCGCTTATCAAAACTGTTTAGAAACGTTGTCGCGTGATATTTGTTGTGTTTTTTTCATCGGGGTCAGGGTCTATTTTGAAAAAAAATCGATCTGAGTCTCAAAAAGAAAAAGAAGAAAAAATTCAACTTTTTCGATCAATTTTTAAATAAATTATGTGTAAATCAAATAAATAATAGGATATTCTCAAAAATCTTTATTGAATGATATTAAAAAATATTTCTTTTCACGAATTTATGAAATTGATTATATTACAATATCCACATTATATGGAAAACGATGGCTGCGCCATCTCTTGCAATTTTAGGTAACTAAAATCTATCGGGGACTTAGGCCCTGACACCGATAAATATTTGGATTATGTTGTTGTTGATTTTACATGTTATGAAGCAGTCCTAGACCCTGACCCCGATGAAAAAACACAGATATTGTATTCAAGTGTGAACTAGCTGTAAAAATGTATCTGTAAAATTTGATAGTGAAACATTATAAATGGGCACAACTTTACTGCGAAATTTCAGTAAATTAAAATGTTTTTTGTTTTAAATTAATATCATTAGTAGAAGACTTGCACTTTAGCCTTTTTTACTTGTAGAATAATGGTAATTGATGTAATTTCATAAAATAAGTTAAAATATGATGCCTTTTTGCAAATTATCACGTAATTTTAATGAAAACCCAAGTAAAACTAAAAATTACAGACATAAAAAGATATTTATATTTGAGAATACCAGAAGCCGCCTGTGGATTAAAATGCATTTATTTAATATTATCTCCTAATGAAGTGTACTTATTAAATTGTTAACACTCTTGGAAACTTTTATATTTCATGTTGTGATGAATATAATTTTAATCGAATTGTCAGCTCTCGGCGTTTGTTTGATGCAGAATAGAATTTTCTTCTTTTAATACGAATATTATCTTTTTTTTGTAATGTATAAAAGAACTAGAATATAACTTCTTCTTAATTCGAGTATGTAAATAATTCATAAGATGATATAATGCGCTAAAACCATGTCCAGCATAAGTTAAAGTTATTGATTTAATGAAACTATTTTACAGTCGCTTAGATTAATTAAATTTGAATCAGGCTAATATGAAGTCAAGCTTAAATTAGTGTTAATGTACTGCTATATTAAACTATTACCAATTCATCACCAATATTGGATTCAATATCAAAGAATGAATTGTTTTTTACAATCACGTTGGATTTTTAACTGTTGGGAAAGGTTTAGTATAAAAATTCTTATTTGAAATTGTTTTCTAAAATCTTTTTAATAAAAGCGTGTTAAAGGAATGGTGAAAATAGTGAAGAATATAAGAAAATCTTTGAATTGGTATTTTCAGGCAAAACTGTATAACACTAGGTGAACCTGCAACGGAATTCTACAAGGTAAGAAAAAATAAGGACTCTTATTTATCACTGTTTAATTTTAACAATCGTTATTTAGTACCATATTAAAGATATAGATGGCTCGAATTGAAACTTTTGCTTTTTATTGCAGTATGTGAAAATAACATTTATTATTATGCCCTATGGTAGGTACTACCAGAGGGTATATTAGTTTTGTCACTAAGTGTGTAACACATAGAAATAATAATCGGAGAAAAATTTCAAGGGTATGGTTGTGTAGGGAATCAAAAGTTATATTGATTTATGCATGTCCGTCCGTCCGTCCGTCCGAGATAACTCAAAAACGCGTTATCCGATTTGGATGAAATTTATAATTTGAGTTGCTTATTCCTTAACTTGGTTTGGTATTGCATTTGAGCCAAATCGATCCACGGGGGGCAAAGTTATAAAGGAAAAACCAGGGTGACCAGAAAGTTTTGTCGTTTTTTTCGTTATGGTTTTTCGGATGTAATTGGAAAATTTGTGACCCGATTTTGTTCAAATTAATTATGTAGGTTAACTGCATAAATAGACGATACCGAGTTAATTTTCAGTCAAATCGGTATAAGGATACTGGAGAAAGAAATAGTTGTATCCTAAAATAAGCCTGTTCATAAAGTTTTTCCAATGTATTTTAAAAAGTTATATACGGATTTGAATCAAATTTACGAAACGTGTTTATACTATTAGACGCCAGCCTATCTGTGAATTTGGGCCAATTTGAGAATGAAGAAACGAAGTTATGGAGAGAAAAACCTTAAAATATTCAATTAAGCAGAAAGTTCGTGGCGTTTTTTTTCCAATAGTTGGCTTTAGAATCGTATAACTTTAGTAGTTCTAATCCTATCAAGTTATGTTATAGCGCGCTGAAAAGGTGACATCTTATAGAATACTTAGAAAAAAAAATTGTGAAATTCTGGCAGAACAAATTGGGGTAATTGGGTTTTGAAAATGAGCCAAAATTCTGAAAAAAATTCCCTATATTAATGCTCCATGTTTGGTACTACCGTCCGTCCGTTGACAAAATAACTCAAAAACGCGTTATCCAATTTTGATGAAATTTAGAATGCTACTTGGTTATTGCTATAGTGGTTTTGGTATTGCATTTCAGTTAAATCGACTGAGGGGCAGCGAAGTTATTAAGGAAAAACAGGAGCGACCATAAAGTTTTGTCGTTTTATATAGTTTTTCGGGTTTAATTGGAAAATTGGTACAGCAATTTTGTTTAAATTAATTATATTGGTTGACTACATATATAGACCATACCATTGTAAATTTCAGTGATATCGGTCTAAGGATAGTGGAGAAAGAAGTAGTCGTAGGAAGAAATAACCCTGTTCAGAAAGTTTTTTTGATGTATTTTCAGAACTAATGCGCCGATTTGAATAAAATTTGCAAATTAGACTTATGCTACCAGGGTCTGAGTTACTTACAAATTAGAGAAAATTTTGACAAGGGCAAACAAAGTTATGAAGAAAAACCTTGATATATTGTTAGTTTTCACATTTTTCTCTCCCATTTCTACCATAGGGCATCAAAAAATCGGCTATAGGCCGATTTTAAATTACTTTATGTTTTTTACTCTTTTTAGTTTTATTTGGTTAAAGCAAATGGATGTCTCGCAAAATATTATTTGTTTTACGTTTTACTACACGACTCCATTGGACTTATTTTAAGACATATTTTCAGTCGGACTGAAAAAAAGTCTAATGGAGACTCTAAAATTTCGACCTTTTCGTCAGTCCGACTGAAAATATGTCTTGAAATAAGTCCAATGGATTAGTGGGGTTAGTTTAACTATTTGTCTAAAAAAAAATTTAAACGTCAAAAGACATGACTGAAGTTGGCTGCGTGTTCCAGCCAATATAAGTATATAGATTTTGAAAAAGTGAAATAGCTGTCAATAACACATCCCAACAACCAATTCTCACATCAGATAAGTAATCGTTTCAAAATAAGACGATTACTAACAATATCGCAATAAACGTTTTTTGAAAGTGACAGATCATTAGCTGATGCATCAAGTTTATCACTTTCAAGCGACAAATTACTTTACGTAACGTATGAAAGTGTCAGTCGTTTGTTGCTTGTCTTTTTACAGAATTCCACTGCAGGTTTTTAATCATACAACTTGATTATTTCAATATATTTTCTTCCAAAGAATTAAGTTTAATTTCAGCTTTATTTATGTGTGACTCAAAAATAGTAAACAAATTAATATAAAATCTCATTCAAATAAAGAAGTAGTTCATCATTACAAAATAATTAAAGGATTACAGTGCAAATATACAAAAAAAGCCTGTGTTTCTGGTCCACAAATATACATAGTGTAGTTTTCTTTTCATTCATCAGTATTAAAGAATGTATGCCTATTACAAAAACCAAGAAATAATCAGTTCCGGATTTACAAAGAAAAAAAACTAATAATTCTATTAAATTTAAATTCCATGTAACTCTTCAAAATTCAAAGACTTTAATAAAATTTATTATTACTAACTCAAGTATATCATCAAAGGCTAATTAAGTAACATGAAATCATGAAATTTTTTCTTCAGAAAAAGTCCCATCTAGGAAAATCTTTATAATTATTATTTCGTTGTTATTCAATTACGGATTACGATGATCCATTATAACAATTCGTTGGTATAAGAAAGAAAACCATCGCGCTAATTATTTAATTGAAATTTCACAATAATTATGAAAAAGATGAGTAAAAGGTTGTGCGAACTTTTTTTCAGTCTCAGGTCGACATAGTAGAGAACAAATAAAATGATTTCATAATGTAAATTTAAATGATTATCAGCAATTTTATGATCGCAAATTTCCACAGAAAATATATACTTTCAAATAATTTGAATCATAAAAATTGAATAGTAATTATTGAATCGGACGGCAAAATAATATGCCATCAATCCAATCCCATCGCGAGTGTATATGTTGTAATTCGCAAATTGTTGAATCATTTTTAAGCCGAAAAAGTTTACACAGAAATTTTGGTTCAGTCATAAATCGAAAGATATTGTCGTAAAACTAAGTATTTTCTTCGATATAAATCTAATAGGGTAGTGTATACTATTTACTAATTTTGGTCCGCCCAAATTTAGTTAACTATTCCAGCTACCATTTTTGGTCGATGGCCTGTTCCTGATATTAGTGGCAATATGTTTATAAGTAGCTGCCACGTAGCAGATTCTAAAAATGTTAGTTGGGATCACATGTAACTTTAATCATGACAGACGGAGTGCCTAAAATCAAGAAGAAGAATGCTTAACTGAAATGTTTCATCCAAATTCTTGTTCAACCAAAACTTATTTCTTGTGTAGAGATGTTTAAAATAATCCATAAACCAGAGCTTTTAAACGTTTTAAAAATTTTATTACTCATATAGTTTTAAACCGGTCTGTGGCTTTTAAAATGAACCCCCGTTTTTTTACCGCAGACTAATATTTCATATATAGTATGTTTGTAATAATAATAACCAAAGACGCTACAACTCGGGTCTGCAGTTTTGACCTTCTGGTACATTTCGCACAGTGCATGGTTGTAGCGTCGTCTCTATGCACCATTCCCTATGATAGAACTAAACATTTCCGTAAAACCTACCGTTCTAACGTATTTATGCGACCTTCTTGATATTTGCTGAACACGTACGTTTTCAAGCCGTACTTCAGAACAGGTAGTACAAGTGTTTTTTACAATAAAAATAAAAGAAAAAAACTTTCGATTGCGTGCCACATATGAACACAGATTTCAATATGCTCATAGAGTCGGTGGTAGGGTATTTTTATCCAGAGATCAGAAATTCTTCTGAATTACGACTGCGACTCTATACAATTCCGACTACAGCGCCTTGTTCATAAGTTTTCTCAGGTATTATACTAAATTAGTCAGCCCATAAAACGAATACTTCAAAGTATATGCCTTAAAGACTGATTGACACCAAAAATAGTTACACCGGTATAAACGTGCTCAATGAATACATTGTGAAAACTGATTAAGTTTTAATATGTTCATTTGCTGAAATGAGGTACTACCAAAAATCATATGACCATTTTGGTACGTGGGATGAGATGTATTTTGTTGTTGGCTGGTAACTCATTTCAATGTCATGAAGACGTTCATTAAATAAATCACTTCTTGTACACTTAAATAACGATATTTTCTGCTGATATATTTTTAAGATGAAATAACTATCGACAGAACATCTTTGGGATGCTTTTTTAAATGATTGACTTTTTCGAATATTGAGTTGGTTTTTTTTTTTTGGGGTTTTACGATGAGTGCACGGTTAATCATTTCTATTCAGTGGCGTCTGAAAATAATATAATAAGAAAATAATGTATTTTGAATGAATATTATTTAAAATTTATACATTTTGACACAAAGTAGAGAAATATAAATTTAATATGAATGGCAAATAAAAATATGAGTAATAAATCAGTAAAGAAAAAACAAAAAAAACTTGACATTTTTATGAATTCAATATCATCGATCTGTCAATTAAAAATAAGGTTTTAGTTAAAAAATGAATAATAATAAAAATTTTAATGATTTTGAATGATGTTTTTAATATACTGATGGAAATTTTTAGAATCAGTTCCAGAAGAAGGTGTACGAAAGATTATGTGTAAAATCGAAAGGATTCATTCAAATTCAAGATGACTCCTGTTGCTTTTCATCAGTTAAAAAGCCCATACACACGGTCAAATTTAGCATCCGTCTTAAGTACGGTCCAAACGCTCAGTCTTTTTCCACAGTCGTAGTTTGCGCAGTTTTTCTGTGGGAAAGCCTGTGCAAATTTTGTGTCCACACGATACCGTCTTTTCCATATTTTTACACAGTTTTCTTTGGAACTGCTTAATGTCAAGATATTGTGCTTAGAACTTTTAATAATAAATAGTTTAAGCTTAACTCCTCTAAAAAGTCTCTTGAAGACATTTGCGTGCCTTTCGCCTTTCGCAATTGCATGAAAACTGTGTAAAATAATGAGTTTTCGTCCACACCCTACGATTTACATGCACGTACCACAGTTATTTTTCAGACACGATCTGAAATCGCACAAGCCGCACTTTTGCCTGCGCAAACGAACTGTGACTTGTCCAGACGCTCAGTTTTGCATGCGCCAATCTGATTTGCGCAGGCAAAACTGAGTAAAAAACTGTGCGTTTGGACGCCTCTTAAGGGTATGATTTGATCGTGTGTATAGAAAACTTAACGGAAAGTGCTGGCAAGCTACGAAAAAACCTATTGGGTACAAAAAATGTGTCAGTCAATACGGATCGTGTGTATGCAAAATGTTATCCAATCCGTCCATTTACCATTAAATTCATTGAAATTTTAATAAGAAAAAGTCACTGGAATTTCTTTAGTATTTTTTATGTTTTTTTGAATAATGATTTTTATCATATAAACAAGAGAATACTGATGAAGACACGAAGTTTGATCGTGAGTACGCAGAAAATATAACAAACTTTTCATATAATCTAGTTTGTCATTCCAAAAACGGATGCTGAATTTGACCTTAAGATATTGCCAATACGATTGAAATTTGGTAATTATTCGATTTAAATTGTTTCTATGATGTTCTTTTCTTGTTTGTTCATTATATATATATGCATAAATAAAATCATTCCAATGTTTTCAAATGCTTCACATTAGTTTTTTGGTGCATGTACGTCATCAGTGCCCCGGAGTTATGGAGTAAATCATGACTATTTTAAACAAAGTTTATTCTTTAATTTTTTTTAGACAAAATAAATAAAGAAACAATGACAACCACCATGACTGACAAACAGGGCTCCTAATATGTCACGAAAAAAAAAATGCAAAATGGCCGGAATACGGAATGCGTCATATTGTGCTCTTTCATTCATGTAGTGTATACAGAATTTTATATCTATATTAACTGAAGCAGCGCATTTGGATGTATATACATTTTAATTACTCCAATCCGACTTTCTGTTATGATATAAAGCGCTTCCTAATGTCGACCTTTATAATTTTTGTTTTTTTACGAAACTAAAGAATTGAAAAGCCTCCGCTCGGGGTTCGAATTTAAAATACTTGGTTAGGCCTAAGTTATAGCACTATCATTACAATGAAGAAAATTGTGGTATGATTGAAAACAGACCGTTTTTTCTAATTTTGCGTGAAAGCCGTCTATACGAATGTCAGTGAAATTTAATACTAATCTCAATTTTGAGGTTAAAAATTATGGAAAAATTTTCAATGAAAGCAATAATATTTCAAATTATTTCCTTTATTCTAATATTCGGCCTATAACTTAGGCCTTACGAAACAACATCCTTTGCAACTAAGTTATCAACTCCGCTTATTTAAGTAATTCAGATTTGACACTATATTTTACTCTTACAAGCTAATAAATAAATAAATAAATAATTATTAATATAGTTGCCACAATTCAAAAATATGTTTAGGACAAATAAATTTCAGGGCGACTACTAAAATGTTGATTAAATCACTAATATTTATATCATGCTTGTATAAAATATGTTACCACTATTAGCTATTATTAAGAAGAACAAAATGTACCTCCAGTGACCATATAATAGTTTCATTGAACATAGTTTATCATATTAGATCTGCCCGTGTACGCAGATTGTCATAGTTATTATAGTATTAATTTATTTTATATACAAAATTTAAGCTACCATAAAATCTGCCCATGAAAAATTAAGTAGTAATTCTATATTCTATTAGAATTCGATAAACGAAAAACTGTTATTTCATCAAATACGTGTATTTCAATCAAAGATGCCAAGATAAGTGGGCGCCAGATAATTATACAAAATACTTATATATTCGACTATATATAAAACTGTTTTGATATACCTTTTTCCATATTGATTTAAAACAAAAAAAGGAACTATCACTACAAGAATTTCTCACGAATGTTTTCAAAAGTAAATATAAATATTCTCAGAATTGAACTAACAACTGCCAGCCACTGGGCCAAATATATTATAATAGATATAAATTTAAAAGAAATGTTCAATTTGAAATGAATATCGAAGCTGTATCTTTGAGTACTCTTCAAATATTTAAAAAGGATTCTCAACAAGTAGGTTAATATGTCTGAGCTGGAGTTGTTTTCAAAACAAACCGATCATCTCTGTTTTATATATTTAATGCAGTTTTTCCTTATTTATTATAAAATGTTTGAAAAGGTTGAAAAAGTCAAACACGTAAATATTTATTGTATTTTATAGGGTGGTCCAGGATTTCATATAACCTATTGTACGAATCGCTTAAAAATTTATAATATTATCCAACAAAAAAACTACGAAAAATTGCCTTCGCTGTACAGCATATTTAAATACAGAGACATACACCGGAAAAGACAGCTCAGTTTGTGCAGAAATATACTATGCTACCGGAGCGAAACCTGGAATATGTCAGAATTACTCGACATGTTTGATAGTATAATACTGAGGTGAATAATCGCCTCAATAAAATAATTGTAGAAAATCTATGGAGAATCCGAAATAACTGTAAAATGTATGCAATATACGCAGAACTGGATATATCATCCTTAATCCGTCTACAAAGACAAGCAAGACATATCCAATGAATGTGGAAAGAGTTGATACTAAGTAAAGCTTAAAAACGAAAGCGAAAGGAAGAAAAGTAAGTTGTCAAAAAGTTGTGAAGTTGGGATAATAAGCAGACGTCAGGGTAATATGGTGCGCGAATTAACAACTTGAGAATGGTGGAAGAAATTTGAGGAGGCCAAGGATCTATTGTGGGCTGTAGCGTCATGTGAAGAAGAAGAATCTGTTTTCGAAATTCAGGTTTATGTCCTATCTAAATAAAAAGTACATGTATAATAAAAACATATTTGTTTTTAACAGATGTATTGTATTTTGGCGACTATACTCCTGTCGTAAACATACTCACCAAACATAGACTGAAAATAGCGGATGTTTCCAAAAATTTTGAATAATAGGTCTGTTTTATTTGCCACTTGCACTGGGGCAGAGCAAATTTTTACATTGAAAACAAAAACAACAAAAGTGTAAATCATACACTACTTTCAGACCAGGGGTAACTCTCACACCGAAATTAGTTCAGTTTTGTATCATAAAAAGTGTATTAGCTAAAAGTCTCTCATTCCATTTCAATATGGTCGATAAAGCAGCGCTGAAGTAAAGTTTTATCCTACTCCTGCTCGTTTTATTTGCCACTTACCCTGCTCCGGTGTAGGGTATGGCAAATAAAACAGACCTAATATGTGAACTACTAATTTAGACAGGATTGATTTAGTAAGAACTATTCTAAATCGAATTAACTGAAAGGCATAATAGGTTAGTGAGAGAATTTCGTATAGGTTTTTCTTTCCATCATATAAACTTATGTACAAAAAAGGTCTCAAATAAAAAAATCTAAATCTAATCCATCGCCAAAATTTTAATTAAAATTTAAAATAATTTTCACGTCTTCTATTATGTGAAAATTGAATTATACGAAACGAAGAATACGATATGTAATTTTATTTTTCCCGTGATGATTGCACCAAAACTTTTCAACCTTTCTAAATTCAATAGAATTATATATACATGAATGACGGGTCAATCTCTTAAATAGCATAACTATACGAATATCAAAAACAGTTTCTGATAAAATATCGTATCATACGAATATTTAGAATGCTGAAATTGTATACTATGTATAAGAAGGCTCTATGACATTAGAATGAATAATATTTCTATAATATCCTTCGAAAATCCTTCCCCTTATATAACAAAATGACACCCGTTCCCTATATATTATATAGTATACTCGTATGATGGATAACGAACCCTTATTTCGGATATATAACAAAGTTATGATAAACTATGTATTTATCGTTATTCATACAAAAGGTTTCATGTAATATAACACGTTATAGAATCCATGTAATCTAATATTTATGTATATATATATTGAAGTACATATATACAGAAGGACTTTTATAACAATGGCGAATATTTGAAACATTAGGGGCGTCACATTCACCGAATAAATTATCCATGGTTGCATCCTAAATGGAAATAACAATTTCGTATATATATATACGACAGAGTATGATGCAAACGAAGGGTGGCTTTTGATGTGTGTCATTTATACACAAATTGAAATGAAAATGTACGCGGAAGAAGAAAAGCGCCTATATAACAATCATTCCCATTCACATTACCATGCCATATCAATAAAGGATATAATTTTATTCAAAAAAAAAAAATCATATTTCCAGACCTTATTCAGCAATATTGAAATTATGATATGTTATTGTGTAATTTGTGTTTATATAAAGGGAAAATTCATGGATCTAGGATTATCGAGGAGTTTCACTAATGGGTTTTGGTGTACTGTAGATGTTGTATATGCGTGGAAGTGGTAATCATTTTCGGATAATAACCGGATAATATATTCATCGGTGTCTATAATGATATTTTAGAAATGAATATTTTGAATTTGATGCCATGTAATCGTCGCCATATTTGCTTTTCTTTATCCTGAAATTATAAACACAGTAGCGGAACAAATATGTATATGATTTATTTGAGATCGTGGATTGGACATTAATGTTTTGTTTTTCATGTTCACTGGATATCTTTTTTTGGTATTATATGTAAATATCAAATATTGTCTTTTTAATTAACTCCTCGCGGAAAGTCCAAAAATGGTTTTCCGGAATCAAAGATATCAAACCGTGGGAAAGATCTCAAAATGAATGGAATGATCAGGAATTGTTTGTTGACGGCACAAACAAATATTCCGGGCCGCATATATAAAAATGGCAAAAAAAATTAATCACATTTTATTTTGTATTAGATTATAGTTTTTATTAATCATAGAATTAAAAAAAAATGTAATATATACTTCACGGATTTTAAGAGTAGCCATATCCAACTTTTAAGAAGTTGGGAGCTATCTCAACCATCCCAATGCTTTTGGGTATGTTCCTTTCTTGCGGAAGCGCATAAATAAATAATAACAGTAGCTAGTTATTATGCACTCTAAAAGTTTTTAAACTAGATTTAGGAAAAATCTAACAAGATGAATAGTATTCCTAAAATTGCCTAGAATTTGTAGTTGGATTTATTCCTAAGGAAACAGGCGAAAAAAGTATTTTTGGGTCTGGTGTATATTCCCGGGCCTAACAAGAACTATCAACATTTGTTATCTAATTTTTTTTTATGTTATTACTAGTGACTTAATGCACGCTCGCTGCACTACGCCCGCTAGCCTCAGCCTCCGAACAAACATGTTTAGTATCCGTTACGTGACAGCTACATATTAACATATTGCCACTACTATAGCAGAAACGTGCTGGCGACGAAAAATGCTGAGCATATTTCATTTTAGAATTTGACATAAAATCAAAATTCTTACTTCACTTGTAACTTTATATTATCTCCCAACTGACCAAATTCTCATACGAAATCGAAATAACAGAAAATCTTGATGAAATTTACGGGCTAATTAAATGTATTTGGTTAGGTAGCTCGAATCTGATATTTCAACAAACATATTCTTTTCTGCTTATTTATTAGTACTTGAAACGTGAAAATGGAAATCGCTAAGTTATTGACTTATAAATACTCATTTTCTATTATTAAGTTAATAATATATACTCTCGGAGTAAAGGTGGAAACAGAATGACGGATCCACGACGGATTCAGGACGCATATAAAATTTAAATATATACGTTTACTATTAGACCACACAGATCGCGACGGATCCACGACAGAGTATTTTTAAAATAATCTGAAAACCAAAAGTGTGGAATCCGTTGTAGATACGTCATTCTGTTTTCACTATAATAGGTGACCGCAACCACTCAGTTGAACAAAAAGGCGCCCTTAAGTCGTATATACGTGTATATCTGGGCAGCTTGGGCAGAGATCGAATATATATCCTTTAGGTACACTTATTTTTTCTTGTTCGTCCTAAGCAAATTTTCATAACGAAAACTATTTCCTGAACAAGAATTAAAATAAATATCTTTTTTTAATTGATATAAAATTATTTAAAACTTCGTAATTATTTGTAATTGTGAAAAAGCAAATGAATTGTATGAAATCAAACGATCATTAATCGATCATGATTTCTTTACATTTTATAGTCTGAAGTTAAACAATATATCAATTTATATACTTTTCTCAAAAAAAAACATAATTTCGGTTAGGAACCGCAAATATATCCCAAAATCTAGATATTCCAAAATCTATTCAATAAAAACGCCACGAAAACGTATTCAATTTCGTTTAGTTTCGAATTTACAGAAAAACTCATTCATAAGAATTGAAATTGAATTTTTAATGTGCGGTCAAAATGTGGGAGAAATTTATATTTGAAAAGGTGTCATTTTAACAAGCTCAAAAAATTCATTGCCTTTCACCTTTTTCTTTTTCCGAAATTTGATACTTTTTCTTTCGTATTTTTTCTTTTGGCCCTTCTCAAGTGAAAAGTCTAAAATAGTTTTCACACCATTCATGTCTCGTTAGAATTGTAACAAAAACGTAATAATAATAGAAAAACCAACAAAAAAATTACCACTCTTGCAACCGTAATTTTTTTTCTTTTTTCTTTCGAAAGAAAATTCAAATGATCCTTCTTGATTTTCGAATGAGATTAAATTTTCCTTTCCTTACAAAAATAGAAAAGAAAAATGTCATAGTGGTTTCTTTTTTTTCTTTAGTTCTAAAAGAAAAAAACATAAAGAAAGAAACACAATGGTTTTTTCTGTATAATTGACATTTTCTATGCCAAAATTGGGACCCAACCTATATCCCATTGTATACGTAACAAATGTTGTTATAGTATTAAAAAAAGGAGGAATTCGAATTCGTAATTTTGTAGAAATTTTCAAATTAGCATTGTAATATTTCAATAAAAACACGCAGGATCAGGTTAAAAAAGGGAATAATATAGTTGTGAATGTAGTTGTAAAATTGTTGTGGGGTAGTAAAATCCATTACCAGTTGAAAACAGGAGACATTTTGGCATTTATATCAAAATTTAGTCACGCCCAATTTTTGGCATTAATTTAGCAAAGATAGAAGTTGCGATTACTGACGTTTGAAACCGCCACATATCTGTTAGAAGAATTCCATTCTATATGTGGTTTGAATCTTGGATTATTTTAAAAGGAAAAGGATTATAAAATTATGTACTTCTATTGTGTTGATTTAAAACTCAAATTGAATAGAAAACATTTTAAATAAAATTGTCTGTAATTATGAAAAATGTTTAGGATTTACTTTAGCAATTATCCTTGGTCAATGTGATTTAAAACAAATGATTAGCATTTACCACATTACACGAAAGTTCTGTGTCATAATTCATAGTTCATAGTGCCCTGGAACCGTGTATAATACCCTCATTAAACACATTATTCATAACATATACATACCCAAAAACTAACAAGTTCATTATTGCAAATTAAGTTTAAATCAATTGAAAGCTGAAAAAGTCCTGTATAATTCTCTCTATAGCCTCAAATCGGTACACATTAAAAAGGACTCAAGTGATAAATTCTAAATTTTGGTATTTTAATCGAAACACAACAATGTCATCTCGTCTAGTTAAATCCAAAAGCAAACAAGAACATTGTGAGCTTAAAATTGAATAAATTCTGTCATATACTTATTTATATTTTAAGAATGTGAACAAATAAGCTTACCTATCCAAATATGCTTACAATGTTACCAAAAACAGCAATATCCTCATTTATTTCTTACAAAGTGAAAAAGATAATTGGGACTGATTTCAACGAAACGATGAATAGAGTATTGCGGATAATTCGATGCATCATGGGCAATTCCCGTGTACAATCATAATTGGGAAGTTTTTTTTATTGATGGTATAATAATGTATAACTGATAAGATTGAGTCTCAAACTTTTATTCGTGTTAAATTATCGTGAGGACTTATATTGAAATTTTTTTAATGGTAACATTTTCATAATGAAAAAAAATGCCAAATTTTATTGCTGTTCTGATAATAGAAATCGTAACGAAAATAGTGCAATCCTTGCAATCCTTTCGAAAATATGTATGGATTTGTGCATGTGCTACATAGTTTTTCAATTGAATTTACTTTCTAAAACCGAATTTGAAAAAAAAGTTGAAGAAGCTCAGTTATTGAAAAAGTGTGTTTTTCTCACAATAATGTCTTATTCTCGTACTTACCATCTAATACAATATGATTAAGAGAATCTGAACACAGAACCACATAAAGTAAATAGGCCACTAGATAGTTTAAAATATTTAATATTTACTTCTTCTGTCCCCAAACTAACTATAATATACAACAAACTATCCTAAAGGGTTCTGCAATTCTACATTCCCCTCGTCAGTATTTAGAAACAGCAATTTCAAGTTTATAGTAGCATAATTTGAATACATTCGTATCTTTTTTATCCCGAATACTTGCTTGTACTTGAGAACAACTAGCGACAACAACGTTCAAATGAAACACAAGTAAAATATAACCTAGAAATCTAGTTTTGTATTTCAAATTTAATAACTATTTCATCGGAATTGGTGAAATCGTTTACAAAATTGCTTGAAAAACTGAGTGTAACTCATTTTAAGAATTCATTCAAGTAGCTGCAAATATTTGTATCGTTTGTAGGTAAAGAAATATAAATAATTGTGAAATATCAGTTTTTTTTTGGATTTAAACTAGGTCCTCATCAGATTCTAGAAACGAAGCAAAACCACTTGATCATTGTACCAGAGTCTGATCAGTTTAAAAATATTAGGACTAAAGAGACTGGATCAATTCTACACTGCATTTATTATCTTTTCTACTTGATTTCGTGTATAAATTTGATATTATTCCATGCTGATTATTTTTTATTTCACCTAAAAATCCCGAAACCTTTTACTTGGAAGTACTTGAACTGTGTGGAAAGCGAAAAGTTCCTTCTATTTGTTTTCAGAACCATTTTCAATGCAGTCCAGAACGAACTCGACTTAAAAGTAAAACGTCATCAAGATTCAAAGGACCATAATTGTTTTCTCCAAAATTCCAACAAAAAGAAAAACAATACAAAAGTATGCAACTTAAAATAATTCCTTTTTATTTAAATTTTTCATTTTAATTATTTTTATTACACTCCACTTTAGCATGACATATTTAGGTTAAAGTGCCCACTTCTCGCATAAAATCACTTATATAAAGTCCTTATATCACACCGCAGCTCCGGATTTCGGAAATGTGGAGTTCCTGTATTTTTATCTTCTCTTTTTTTTATTATATATATTTTTGTTTTAATAATATTAACTCTAACTTTTTATAATAATAATAATAATAATAATTCATATAATTACAAGTTTTGCGCATAATATAAATTACAAAAGAACAAGGATTTCCTCCTTCATAAAAGCGCCGATACTAAAGGATAAATTTTTAATCTTGTTTTTTTTTTTTAATTAATTATTTAATTAATTTTATTTGCTTTTAATTTTTTTTTTGTTTTAATTTAAATATTATACAAAGTGCTGCTATTAGGAATTATTAGGAAAATTATATAATTTTTTTTTTTTTTTTGTAATTAATATCATTGAATAAAATGATTCCCTTTTCGCGTTTTTCATACATAATAATTATATTTTACATAATAATGATTTTTTCATGTCACTTCAGGTGGTGGTGGTGGTTGGGGTGATGTCGAAAATGGCCGGTGTAATAATTGATGTCCGGTACTATGATGTTGGGGTGGTGTCTCTTGTATTGTTATTGTTGGTGGTGATGATGATGTTGACGATGTTATTGTTGTACGATGATTTATACTATGTAAATTGTTTGCAGCGTTTGAATTTAATTTCTCTGGTGAACTAACACGAATTTTCGGTGGTGGATGATGTAAACTAGCGTATGGATGTGATAACGGATGTATATGATGATGATGACCATTCAAATTTATTGTTTGTGGTAATTGTGGATGTGGTCGTATAACAGTCGGTTGTAAAGGGAAATGTGGTAGACCAGTGAGCCCTGGGAAATTTGGTAAATAACGGCCAGCCGCAAATAGGCTTGTTGTGTCCATACGAAATGTTGTCGCCGTTTGGGCTAACGTTTGATGGGTGTGTGCTTGTATTGAATTTGTAAAATCACGAATTTTTTCTTCTTCCGAATGTATTGTATCATCACGATCATTTCCACTGTTCGATGTTGAACCGGGACTATGCTGTAATGATAGATTACTTGGAACTGGTGAATGTGTACCAAGGGATATGTCTGAATCGGATGTATCTGATGGTGTTGGTGATACAGCACCGCTACCATCTGGTCGACGGGATCCGTGTGATGAACCAGGATTTGAGTGATGTTGTTGCATTCTATGGAGGGAGAAAAAAATTTTAAATTAAAAATTAATTATTTTTAATTATTTAATAATTTTCTTTATATTTTAAATCAATTTTCTAAACGATTTGAAACTTTTCAATTCTATGTTATCCAATCGATATCATTATATTTTTGTATGTTTCTACAAAACAAATATCCTACTCTGAGAAAGGATTTATACCGAATGTTGCAGACACTTTTCAACCTAATACAAGTATTTACTAACTTTGAATATTTTTTAGCTGCACTCAAAGAAAAGATTGGTCATCAAAATCCGAATTTTAATGATAATTTTTCAATTTACATATACTTATACATCAAGGCTTTAGCTATCCTAATCAAAGTAGATATCCGTTTTCGTCAATACTATCAATTATTTGGAAGAATGAACTAAAATTTTCCATAACAGATAGAAACTTAAAATCAGCTAATAGCCGAGTTTTCGATATCCTATGGTAGAAATGAGAGCCTTAACGTAAAACAAACAACTAAAATTAAAAAAATTTCCTCGTTTTTTCGTCATAATATCATTTCCTCTTTTTCGAATACGCTCTAGAGTGATCCTGAGCTCTAACATCGTAAATCTAATCTGCAAATTTTATTCAAATTCGCATAATAGTTTTTGAAATACATGTAAAAAAACAAATTATGAAAAAAGAAATGAATAAACATTATAGGTAGGCCTATTTTCCCTTCCACCTATTTTTTCTTTAGTATCCTTGAAGCAATTTTACTAAGATTTTACTGTCTATCAATGTAATCAACATACATAACAAATTTGAACAAAATTGCTTCATAACTTTTTCAATAGAATCTCAAAAACGAAAAAACTATGTGGTCATTTTGGTTTTCTCATTATATGCTAACTTTGCTCTGGGTGATTTTGTTGAAATACAATACCAAATGAAGTTACATTGTAAATTTCATGAAAATAAGGTAACGTCTTTTTGAGTTCTCGTGTATGCGGACGGACGAACGGACAGATGTACGGACGGGTATACGGACATGCTAAAATCGATATAACTTTCGATCCTATACATATGTATATCTATTCCCTTGATTTGTTTCTCCTGTTTTGCTTTCTATACGTTACAAAAGTAATATACCCTGTGATGGGACATCAAAATTACTTATCAAAGCTAAACCAAAAGTTTAGGTCTTAGCAACAAATTTTTTTCACTGAGTACATATATTATACCTTGGTTAAGGCTAATAATACTAATGCTATCATATATAGTAAATACGCGACGAACGGACTTGGAACGTGTAAATTTAATAATTAACTAATCATAATGAATTCGCGAGTTTCGAAATGAATTCAATTAATTTGCTTATATACATGAATAAACTAATTCAAAAACAAATGAAAAACTTCGAAACCGAATAAAACAATGAAACTTTTGATGTTTTTCTACTTCAATGAATTAATTTGTGTTCAATTGGATGTCATTCAGAACACGAGAAATATCAGATTTCAAAAAGACATTGTATTAAAACGAAATTGGGGGTCAAAATGTGGTCTGTTTGGATGGTCTTCGAATTGAAAATATGAAATTCTTCTGGTAAAATACAAAAATTTCAAATCACATTAAAAAAGAGTTAACAATTTTTATCGTATTTTCAGATATCAGTTTACATTGGTGTATGTCCATTAAAAAATTCATAACTAAAAACGGAAGATAAACCTAATAAGTTGATTTGGAGCTTGTAAAAAAATCAGAAAAATTCATTTCAAATTGAATTATTCTAGTCCTTAGATTAAAATTTTCTTCGTCATCCTTTAAATCGAGATTATTTTTTTGTTCATCTGATGAGATTCTCACTTAAATTGAATTACATCTAATTTCTCTTTGGGTATTCGATTCCAATATGAACTTATGAAGCACACTTTAATTCTTCCTGCCAAACATTCATCCGTCCAGAACTATTCAAACTATATCCGTCTGCTTCCAATAATCTTCTCATATAAGTATATTCATATGTTCCCATATGAACGTCTGTGGACAGTATTCAAGAATATTGTGTGACAGGTAAAAAAATTGAAGGTGGAATATGAAAGGAAAAGAAATATTGAGAAGTAAAAATATGAAGGGATTTCAAAAAAAGAAAAAAATGTATGGGCAATCATATTTGTACAGCAGGCGTCTTTATTAACTCTGATCCGCGGGATGGATACGATTTTCAAAGGAATTTTGTGTATACATAGTAGCTACTATGGACTATTCATCCGTGCTGTTTCAGCTCTAAACAGGATAACGTATGGATTGATTAAATAATTTATAAAGTTTCCGCAATTTTCCACCACTGGTATATATCTATAAAGCAGTATCTACTTATTACTCTCATTTATTAAAACATTAAACTATGGCACGGTAATTGAGTCTTAATATGTTTCCATATATTATACAATCAAGATGAAACCATGAAGGTCATATCCACATGTCTATGCTTTCCTTTTATTCTATTGAAACGAATCATATACCTTGCAAAGTTATGGACTGCTATATAGGAATAAATGTTCAAAACTTCGTTCAAAGAAGAGAATTTTTAGATATGTATACTTTGTCCAATATATAAGGTGTATCAAAAAGTTCTATATACTTTATTTATGAGTATAATTCCCTGCAGGTTCAATACACTTGGCCAAACGTATTTCCAACTTTTGTATTCCTTTCGAATAATACGATTTGTCTAATCCATCAAAATAGGAATTTATTTCGTCGATGAATTCCGAATTTGATGAGACATTTAGATCTAAATGACCTCCGAATCATTCTTTCAAGTTTGAAAACAGGGTAAAAGTCACACAATCTGGAGAATAGAATAAATGATTATTAACCATCAGCTAACTAATTCGTAGCGTAATTCATGTAAGTTTGGCATTGCTTTGAAGATGTCGTACGATTACCTTTGTAATTGACTGGAGGCAAGCCTCGCACCCATTTTGCGAATAGCCTTTTCACATACAATATAAATTTTTATGTAAAATATTCAAACTACATTCATATGAGATGACCACAATGTCAGTTATCTAATGTACTTTCACTTTTCGATCTCCTAACATGACGTCATGAACTTTTACAACAATTTATTTTGTGGTTAGCTCAATTGGTTGAGTTAAACGTCCTTCACCATAAACACTTGTTTCGATCATGTTTAAATTTATTAAATCAATATTTTGATGATTGCTATCGAAATTGCAGGGTCTCCAAAAAGAGCTTCCCTTTGATTTCCTTCCATGTTTCCCCATGCAAAAATAGAAATCTAATCACTGATCGATACTGAATTGTTTCCATATTTGATAGAAGACAAAAATTCTTCACTTTGAATGACAAAACTAAAATAATTAACAGATTGACGTGGATAGTAGTACCATATTTAAAACCAGCAACATATATTAATAGGTCGACAACTTTTTGATACACCTAGTACATGTATTAGAAGTAACTGGTATGGTATTCTCCTCATTTGAGATGATGATCATCAATCACTCGACAGGAGATATTAAATTCATGTTAAATTTAAACAAGAAAAAAAGAGGTGAAGAAAAAAAATGTTTGTTATGAAACCAAAACGAAATAATAAGTGATATTGAAACACTAGGCACACAAAGAAGGCAAAGATCCATAAGAAAGGGTTCATATCAAATCAAAAGGAATAAAAGACTTCTATTATGGTTTAATGGAATAAAATCGTAAACAGATTGATGATGATGATGTGTGGCTGGACTTAACCATTATGGATATTAATTCGGATGATTGTAGATTAGCTACTCTATGACCAAAGAGAATAAAAAAGAAAAATCTCAAAGGGGAACAAAAAACCAAATCAAATCGATTTGATATGCCATCGAAAATGATTGCTTTGCGCTTGGACAAATTCGTGTTGAGATGAGAAGAGACAAATAACTCTATCAATAAGACTAATGACTTCTTTTGGTCCTGGGTTGGTATTTTCGTGTGTTATTTTTTTGTGATATTATCGAATATGGTTTTTATTTTTGGTTTCAAGTGTGAAACACTTATTAGAAACTTAATAGAGATAAAAACAAATATGTAAAATTGGGATCTTCTATCAAAATCTTCCTACATGCATATAAACGTACTAACATTTCTATGTTATTATTTAAACCATTTTCAAGATCCAACATACAATAAAAGAAGAAACTTGGAAATCAACGAGTTGTTGCTACTAAAATTACAACTTTTTCAATTGTAATTCAGAAAGCAGTCAAATACACTAACCAAGACTGTTTTACTTACAAGATATTATAGGACACCGTAAATGGAAGTGATTATGTTCTTGCCGTCCAACACTGTCCATTTAATAAAGCAACATCTTTAGCAATGAATAGCATGCCAGTCAGTTGATATATTGATTAAAACCGAAGATAAATAAATAAAAAAAATCTTACTAAAATACTAGAAGTAACGAGACAAATGTTTCACAATTGCAAAAGACGCTGAAATTTTTAAACTAACGAAGGAAACATCATGAGATTTTTATTAGCTGTTCACAACTGTCATACCAATCTATCATATACATTAATATACATTACGCGCGTATTTTTAAAAATACAGTCTCATTACTTTTCCATAGTAGTATTCTGTTCATTTGTGATTTGTCGATTTAACGTCTTATAGTTAGACTATAGTTTCTGAATTACATTTGATGCTTCTGAATTCGATTTGACGCTTTCTGAATTACAATTGGAAAACGTGTAGATTCTTGCACCTACAAAATTAGAACATGGAAAACGTTACCACAGGGCGCTACATGAAAGAACAACGTGTTTTCATTGTTGAGCAATATTTTAAAAATAATGAGGCATTTCCTGGTCGTGCAATTTTCCGTTTTTGGTGATCAGAATTAGCCGCCCAGATTATGAGATTTAACGCCGGTGGGCTTTTTTCTTTGGATTTTTTTTAAAGTCTAAGGTATATGCCAACAAGCCCACGGCTACTACACTACCCACGCCTTGAAGGAGGAAATTGATCGCTGTATCAATGAAATTCAGCCAAATTTACGCAAAACGGTCATGGAAAATTTCAATAAAACAGTACATATGTGCCAGCAAAGCCGTGGAGACTATTTACGCTATATGCTATTCCATACATAACCCTATACTGTATACTTTAGGAATCAATAAAAAAAATTGCAATTTTAAATTATAAACCTGTGTTTTAGATCAAAATTATTTCTTTTGGGACATCCTTTAAAATTTTAAATAACATGAAACTAGGTAGATAAATCTAAGATTTTATTATACTTAGGAAAACCGTCTATAAAATTTGGTTCAATAGAAATATTGAATATCGATTCCTCCGCATATTTGTCTAATTGTAGCCCAAAGTTCATTATCTGGCAACGCTTAAAACATATTTTTGTTAATAATGTAATTCTTTTGTTTCTTTAACTTTGTTTTCATATGTCTTCGATTATTTTTAATCTTTCAGAGTCTTTGCTTTTCTTTTTCTTTTTTTTTTGTGCGTAAAATAATCCCTCAAAATGTATTTCCAACGAACAAAATTTCACTCATTTCCGGATTAAATCCATTTACAATAACAATGTGTAATAATGCAAATGCACCAAGAATAATATTGCAGTTTTATCATATAGGCCTGTGTGCAAGTGCATGGGACGGGTCTTCAACTAAATAGACTTAAACTTCATTTATCGGATGTCATTAGACAAGATAAAATAAAAGAACGATTAAAATTTCGAAAAATGTAATTAAGATTTGTAAGAATCGAACAAAATTTCATAGAAATTTGTTGAAAATGTATTTAATACATTTTGGCTTTATTTAATGTGTTCGTAATTTGAGAATTACATTTTTAGCACGCGTATTACTTCCTGCAAATAGTGAAAAACATTTAGACAAGAGTGTACGTCATGAATATTTTTACATCCCAAAGTCTAGGCCAGCGATCTACGACCTCTGTTCCATGAAAGATATACCAGAACAAGACATATTTCCAACGACTCAAAATAGAAGATACTAATTTTTGAAACTGATTTTATGAATTTATTGTTTCAAGTTGACTTCTTGAAAAAATTTACCAAACCTAAATCATTTTCTGAGAATAATATCAATAGTTAGAAGGATTCCGCGAATCGGAGGATTGAAGGGGACTGTTCTAGGCAATTTAAGTACTGATTACGACAGAATTTTTTCTTTCATAGTTTCAAAGTTCATTTAAACTTAAGTAACTGAAAATCGAACCTTCTGAAAATGGAAATTATAGTAATATCTTTTTATACGGAAGGAATGCAAGTATTTGAATTCATAATTCGTCAAGTATAGTGCAAATCAGTCAGAATATTGATGGAAACAAATTCAATGGATTGTAATATGCAAATCTTATCTTAAGGTTGCGACGGACTACAATATTTTATCTTTATCTTTTTTTTAGATGCAATTCTGGTTGTATTATCTAAGTTTGTAGATAATGCAAATTCCCCAACATATTTCCGTACATTTCATTGTCATTCCTGACAATTTAAAGTTTAAAATAGGAAATATCGAAATTTGTTGTTTGACAATGTGAAAAATTGCCGAAATCAAGAAGGAAAACCTTCTCAGTACTTGCAATGAGTTTTAACCGACGCAAACTAAGGACTCATTTGCCTTTAATTAAATTTGCACAAAGTCTAAACAAGGTACACACTTTATTATCCACTCTGATAATAAACCCACTAATTATGAAAAACTGATTTCATGGTTTGACGGTCCATGTCCTTTTCGAGATGCACCATTTATTGGAACAGCCTTAATAAAATTTGTAGACCCTTGATTTCTGATTTTTAACGCGGTTCATGGGCTCATTCATAAGGCTTTCGATAATTGGATATGACAAATTATTTCAGTGATATTAAATATATAATAATTTTAGTTGTAAACTACTGGAAACAATTTTTATTTCAAGTTCTTGCAATTTGAGTTAATTCCATCTCTATTTACGATAATTTAAAAAAACAACCTTCTCCTTGAGTAATTTTTGAAATTATAATTAAAATTAAAATATAATCATGTAAAAATTACGAGGCCATTGCCAAAATTTAGTAAACATAAAAATTTGATTTTAAATTATTTAATAAAGTCATATAATTTAAAAGTCGCAGCAGATTTCGTCAGTTAGTCCCTAGGCGTGATTTTAAAGATGATTTAAATGATTTCAGAGGTTTGGTAATTTTTTAATTTGGCTTAAATAAAACGGGAAAAAGTAGTTGTTAGAATTGTAACTAAAAATATATTGTATTAAAAAACTTGCTTAAATTTATATTCATTTCAATAAAATATAATTTGGAACTTAAAACCATGCAATAACCAAGCTTGAACTAAATATAGCTTCTAAAGGAGCTAAGTAGGTAGAGTAGGTAGAGTAAGACGCTTGCGTACAGCAACAAGATACTTTAAGAGTCCAGATTAATCCCTATTTTTAGTATTTGTTTTATAATCAAATTGTTAATTCGACTTACTTTGTTCAATTCTTGAAAGGATCTTATTTCTTATTAATGCTAGTTAAGTAAAACAATGAGATTATTCTGACTGTTTTTATTGACCGTCGATGCATCTTAAAATATTTTTTATACTCATATGTATATTATGTTAGGCATGGATAGTATCTGTTATTAAAGATTAGTATATCCCCGGCATCTCAATTCTGTGCGGCATGTAGAAAAGGTACTCTAACGCAATTACAAGAATACCTTTAACAATTCAGTTTGAAAGTGTCTAAATGCAAAAATAACTAAAAATTAAAAAAAAATAGCTAAACAAGAAACAGGCACTTTAATAAACGAAAAATTTCAATTTAAAAATCTATATACAGGTAGCCCTAAGTATAACACGGTACTTTGAAGGAAGGGCTTTGATCTAGCACTGTGCTTCAGATAAAGTTCGAGAACTATCGATAGTACTATTGCACAGCTGTAAATTGAAAAATTGAAAAATAGATCTGGCAATTTCCTCAAAATTTAACATGATGTATTAATAATTAGTATAGAATATATAGTATTTGAAATATTTAAAAACAATGTTTTTGTACATAAAGAGTAATATATGCTATTATTCCAATAAAAATGTACGAACTCTTCTGCTGGGTAACTATCAATGATGCCGACTATCGATATTTCCTTAGTTATAGCAAAAACTACACACAAAGCTTGTGCCTAGTTATGGCAACTGAATTTTTTGTTGTTATAACTGATCTTTTTATTTTAATAACTGAATTTTAGTTGTGCCAACGGAGAACTTAATTGTGAGAACTGAAAATTCAGTTATGATAACTAAATATCTGTTATGAAGTTTCGACAACTGAAATTTAGTTGTTACACCTGAATTTTCAGTTCCCATAACTAATATTTAGTTAAAACAACAGAGTTGTCATATTTAACGACTAAAATTTAGTTGCTAAAACTAGGCAAAAGCTTCTTGATTTTTCTGTGTATTATACACACAATATAATGCAGCACTTTTCAAACATACGATCTCGAAATTGCGGAAACTCACAAAACTTTCGGTGTTTTTCCCTACGTTCTTACGTATTCACATATCACCATTAATACCAGAAACGTGCCGGTGACCAAAAATGCTACCTGGGTCAACATATGTATATCAAAACTGTAGCTAATATACTAACCACACGACTCCATTGGACTTATTTCAAGACATATTTTCAGTCGAACTAAAAAAAGTCTAATGGAGACTCTAGAATTTGGACTTTTTTGTCAGTCCAACTGAGAATATATCCAATGGAGTCGTGGGGTAATAGATGCAGATTTTTCTAAAGGACCCTCGATACTTCGGTACATATTCATCAAATGACAATATTTTTAATACGATTTCGATATAACACGGTATAAATTTTCATACTATATGAGGGTTACTTGTATTCTAATGAATAAAGAAATCGAAACATAAATTAAAAGAGATTTTAACTTACAATCGCTTTTATGAAGTACATGTAAGATTTACATCAGATTTTTCTTGGAAAATAGTTCAATTTTTTCTTTTTCAAACCTCATCCACCAATATTTAATTCGTTTTTTTTCTTCTTCTTTTTGAATAATAATCACTCATTATTAAAAAATATGACTTATTTTTTTTACTAAATTTTATTGCATGGCGCCAGTTAAAGTCACGTTTAAAACAAATCAATCTTTCTTCTTTCATAAATAAACATTTCTTATACTTATTTTGGTTTCGATGTTTCTTCATCTTGAATTTTTATTTACTTAAGGCCCACCTGCCGTAACGTCATTCAACACGGTATTTGATTTTATGTATTAGAACCAAAATTACATATCCCAAAAAAAGAAAAAAAAAGGTAATAACTTGACTAACATAAATTTATGAAAAAAAACCCAAATAAAAATCGCATGGAAAAACCCACAAAACAAATGCTTTAAATCTTTTTCGGATTAGCAAAATATATTTTCTTAGGTCAAATGCATTGGTTTCTTTGTATCGACAAAGTAATTAGAAACAAATCACCACAAGTAATCTTTCCGATTCTTTTCTACTATCACCTAATTAGCTCCTGTTTTTGACACATAAATTTGACCGTTTTAACTGCAGGAGGTCTGAAACACAAATGTCCTCTGTAAAACCCGTTCTCTGAACAAAACAAATGCGAATTCATGTAGAAAGAATTGTTGTTTCTTCCAGAAATCTTCGCTTTTTCCTTTTTTTGGTTTGAGATAGAGATTTCTTTGTGGTCATAGAAGTTATCTTCCCTTTTATCACTTCTGTTTTCAAGAAGGTATATAATTATTTTATGGTTTCTACACTTTATGAACATAATTTTATACCTGTGCCGGTTTAGGTATTTTAGAAGAATGGAGATCGATTATCACCTATCGTAAAAATGTTCACTATATAAATTAGGGTTAGAACTGTTAGAATCACAGAAATTTTTATTAATTGCCATTTTAAATACTATTGTGTTCATTCATAAAAATTAATTTTTATTTTTTTCTTCATAACTTTATTTCTTGTTCTTCGAATTTGCTATAATTTAGAGGTAACCTGAGCCATAACATTGTAAATCTATTTTACAAATTTTATTAGAATTGGTATATCAGTTTTTAAAGTACACCCGAAAACTTAAACAAAAAAAAATTAAACGGAAAACCAAAGATCCTATAATAGGATCTTTGGGAAAACTTTATGAACAGGATTATTTTCTCCTACAACTACTTCTTTCTCCAATTTCATTGAATCGATTTTAACAAAAAAAATTTAACAAAATAAATTTAACATAATATCGCATATTTATATAACCAATGTATGTAACCAATTTAAATAAAATTGCTACACTAAGTTTTTAATTAAATCGGAAAAAACGAAAGAAAAAAAAAACTGACAAAACTTTATGATCACACTGGATTTTGCATTCCCTCGGCCGATTTTTGTGAAATCCAATATCAAATTGACTTAAGGAACAATCAACACAGATTGTAAATTTCATTAAAATCGGACGGCAATTTTTAACACACGGAGATGCTTTGAGACCGTTATCTGATGATTATTTCTATGCATTCCAACTAATATACCCTCTCTAGAGGGCATACAAATATCATAAAAGTCATATCAAAATTTTATAGCCCTAAGCCTAGAGCTATTTCATTTATTAAATTCAAATATCGAAATTAGCATAAAAATTATGTCACATTTAAAATTACTATATTTATGGTTTAAATTTTTTTGCTTATAAATTTAAACTTACCTATTTTTGGCAGCAGCAGCACGATCTCTTTGACGACGATTTTTAAACCAGTTCCCAACTTGTGTTGGATTTAAACCAGTCGCTTTAGCTAATTCACGTTTTTTGGTTGGATTCGGATATGGATCTTGAAGATACCATTCACGTAATAAACTCCGGGTTCGCTCTTTAAAACAATGTGTTTTTTGTTCACCATCCCAAATTGTTGGCGGTAATGGGAATTTTTTGCGTACACGATATTTATCGACGGGTCCTATATAAAATCAAAAGAAAAAAATATTAAGTTTGTTTTGTTCTGTTTTTTTTTTTGGAGACGTGGAATATAATTTACTCACCTAAAGGCCTGCCACGTAATTTTTCTGCTTCAATATAATGAGCTTCTAACCACATTGCTTGAAGTTTACCATATGATGCTTTTGTAAATTTATGATTTTCAGTTATTGCATACAATTCCCTGAAAAGTAAAAACAATAAAGAAAATTTAAAACTATTATTAACAATTTATTATTGAGGATACGAGCTTTGAAGGTACCCCATTTGATGTTAATAATTGCTTTATACACACAGAAAAATGAGGAAGTTGTAATAACCGAATTTAAGTTGTGACAACATAAAATTCAATTGTCACAACTAAAATTCATTATAGTCAATTAGCCAACAATATTACTCAGTAGTCAAAATTAGCCAATAACTTCAAAATTTTTCTGTGTCTACGAAAGGCAATGATGCTTAAAGGATAATATCCAGTTGAAATTTGAACGAGGTATCCAACATTAAATGTTTTGTTTTCGATTGTACTAATATGAATTTCGTATTGTGAATTTAGATCTTAACTATTAATAATATTTATGCCTAGAAAATTATTGTTAATATTTCAGGTCTTTTACTGTTGATAATATGTCTCAGAATCACAAAATTACACGAATGAAGAAACGAAAATACTTGTTAACCACCCCTATGTAACTATTTTTGTATATATTGCTGGAGAATGAATTATGTAATTAACTTGATATAACTTAATAATTTTAATTATGATTTTGACTTAAAGAACTTCAACAAATTCGATTTTAGTCTGAATAAAATATCTGATTCAAATTAACTTAAGAAATCATTCAAATATGTCAAAATTTTGGCAATAGTTGGGCCTGATGTGAAATCATTTTCCAGTTGACGGTCTTAATTTTGCTCAGCCACGTTTATCAAGAAATTATTTATCTTCTTTTCAGTTTTCTAAAAATAGGTACGTTAACGGTCTACCTTAAAAAAAATGCCCAACCCAATGTATCAGTGGAAGTTTAAACTTTGGTAGACATTTTAACTATAGTTTAAACTGTAAACTGATATCTAACCTTAAATTTAAATTCTCGCTGAAAACCTGCTAATTTAAAGTGTAATGTAAAGAAGATGAGATTTTGAATAATAAAAGGAATTACATTTGCATATAGAATATTAATTCCCTTCAGAGTTAAGTTTAGGGTAGACTTAGAATCGAGTTAGTAACGTTAATGATACATGAATAAGATTTGAGTTAGAAATCCACAAAGTTCCATGTTAATAAGTTCCAGTTAATTAGGCAAATTGAAATGTTATTAAAATTTTATTCAATAATTTAAAATTGCAGAATTTGTTGTTAAAATAAAACTTAAAATAGAAATGAAATAGGTGGACTTGTGATTTCATAAACTGAGGATATGGCATCTACAGTTTATTAAATAATAAGTCCACCAAATTCTCGTTTTGATACGTTAGTTTCTACTTGATCCGACAAACTTTTTGGACTGTGTATAGTACACCCAATGATTCTAGGCCGATTCCACTCGGGCAATTCCACTCGGACAATTCCACTCGCACAATTCCACTCGGGCACGATTCCACTCGATACAATTCCACTCGGCACAATTCCACTCGGCCAATTCCACTCGGACAATTCCACTCGCACAATTCCACTTGGCAGAATTCGACTAGGGAGCAATTTAATTCAATGTATTTAACTCGCGCGAGTTAAATACATTGAATTAAATTGCTCCCTAAAAATTGTTGAAACCTTCTGCAAGTTTTTCGAGTGGAATTATTCCGAGTGGAATTGTGCGAGTGGAATTGTGCGAGTGGAATCGGCCGGTTACCACACCCAATATCAACTTAATTCGATGCTTCAGGATTCTAATCAGTTAAAGTTGATCGTAACTCGATGTTTTATGAAAAAGCGCTAAATGTTTATTTAACCATTTCGACTTTTAAAAAACCAGGAAACCAAACAATTTGTAGATTTTTCTTTTGGTCAATTTTCCACATTATTAACCCTAATCGGGCAACAAACTCTCAAATATTTTTCCGTTCTATGGCATAGAATACCTAGACTATATTAATAGTGCCAATTAAATATCAAACATTAGTCCCGAAACACTACACTATGTAATCTAGGTACATATGACAACTCAAAATAGTATCGATCGATTTAATTTTAATTTGGAATAATGATTTGTATTAAACTTATATTGGTATTAGGATGTTGATCGAACTTATTGGTAAAAATGAACCTTGTTGTTGTTTGTGTTTCCTAATTTTTCAGATAACTTAAAGTAATTTACATTATAATTTGGGTTTTTCTGTTGTTTTTATTAAGTTTAAAATGAATTTAATTACATTTTTTAAAACTTAATAAAATTAATACAATTTATTTCGGTTTTCTTTCACGAAAATCAATTTAAATCGAATTTATACATAATAAATATAAATGTTTGAAAAGAGGAAGACTCTGATAAAAAAGATAGTAGTGTTGAAGAGTACAGTGCAGAGGAATAAACTAAAACGCGGAATCGAAAATTTATGATGTTATTGACTAGTTGCTATAACTAACATTCAGTTGTCAGAACTGCCCAATAACTTCATCATTTTTCTATGTGTTACAGATATTTGATTCATGATTCTTTGATTGGGTATTGATCAGTTTAGGTATATTATTATAATTTTCATATATTTTATGTTAGGTTTATATAGTGCGGGGCACGATTTGGCCCCTAGTACAAAATAAATTAATATTTTTAAACGCTGCTTATCGTACATTAAATTAACCAAAATCTTACAGTTCAGGCATGGCTTTAGGTTGCTGTATAGTTTATACAAGCTTAAGCGATTATTTCGTATACAACTTAACTAGTCACATTGATTCTAAATCAAGTTTTGAAATATATAAACTCTACAAATCGTACGAAATATTTGAAAATTAAAAGCTTTAATGAATTGACACTAATCAATTAATATTGACTAAAAAAGGTAATCCGATACAAATCAATCAAATAGTATCAAAATTGGCACGTATTTATGATAATTAATAGAATAAAGTGTTATTAAAGTTGGTATATGTACCATAAATAAATCCGCAATAGGTGTTCACCTTTCTTAAATAATCTGTAAAGTTATTGAGCAGGTTTTTGAGTTTTTTTTTTTGATTTTCTAATATATCAATTCTTTAGATTTTAAATGCTTATTAAAATTTTGACATATAAATAATCTTTAATTTGAAAATGAAGCAAAAACTTAATAGAAACGTGTTGGTTAAGAAATTACAGTTTATTTAGTTTTCATCACCCGAATTTCAAAAATTAAAGTTAATTTAGAAGAAAATGCAGTTAAGAATGTTATTCCATTTTAAATGAATTATACTTTTTTTTATGTTACTAAACTTTGTGTCTAAACTGAACTAAATGACCAATAACCGCAGGTCCAGTTTCAAAATAGACATATTTCAGCTTACATTTGTTATATATTTTTAGACTTTAAACTTTGATGATATTATATTAGTGTTAACAATAAAATATCATAAACATAAGCAGGAATTTTATCATTGAAATGCATAGAAGTTTAATACTAAATAATTACTAAATCAAAGCATTCTAACAGCTATTAAGTTACAGTATACTAAAGCTATAGCTTTTAATGGCGAAAAAAGCGGCATTTTATTAGGAATGCAAAACAAACAAAAAATTGAAGACAAAAATGTTGCCCTTAGCAAAATATTATTGCGGAATCTTTCAAGTCGAACGGTCTAAACGAATGAAGTAATTAAGTTAAGTTAGTCTTGTCTTCAGTTTCATTGATAATGTATAAAATAATATAGGTCATAAAATGAATATTGATATATTTTGACTTGCTATCACTTTGTGCACCCGAAGTAGAGATTTATTTGCTTGAAATATAGATTTTTAAAAATTAAAAAAACTTCTACACATTAGTCACTTCAACAAATATGCACTCCCTTTCAGTTTATCGAAAAGGAGTTGATAGTTGGAATCTGGAATCGAATTGATTTTAATAGAACTTGCTACATGTGAGAATAAGACATTTGGATACCCGGTAGGGTGACTGTTTACAAAATAGAGTTTACAAAAATAGAAAACTTTCTCTATTCGGTCAATAAAAATTGGGGTAAATATTCCGGATAGGCCAACTTGAAAGGTAAGATATGTTTCCACTCGATTGAGAGATTGAGAGGGGCCAAAAATAGAAAAACATCCCTAATTCGGCCAATAGTAAGTGTATTTTTAATTAAATGGAATGTACATTCTAGATATGCCAACGATATGAAATATAGTACGTACAAGGAAAGAAAATCGTACTTAACTCACTCAATATTAGGCGAATTAAAATTTTCGGAAATTCTTCACAATTATAAAATTAAATACATATAAATTATTAGTTATTTTTTTTTTAACGCGTCGCAAGATGATAATTTTTCGAATAATACCTGGAAATAGTTATTCCAGAATTACAAATTACAAATCTTTGATAAGGTAATGAATTCTACGAACAAAATTATATACCTAATGGAATCCTGGTTTTTACTGGATTAGGTTTTTGCGTAATCCTATTCTAATCCATGTAATTCGTCATTAAGACGTCTGAATAATCCGATAGAATAGTCGTAAGTTAAATTTTAATAACTTTTTCAAATAAAAATTTCCGTAATTAAGCATATTCTTAAATTCCTTTAGTTAGAAAATAAAAATGTTTATGTAAAAGACGTATAATTAATCTTCTTTATCTTACATTTCAGTGTTAATCAAAAAAAGGATATAATCCTAATCAGAACTGTCTTCGAACGACCAAACGAAGATCTATCGGGGCAGGTTCATAAACGAAGCAAATCTGTTATACAGTTATTTAATATTTACACCTCGATAAAACTCTTTCATGATCAGGGTTACCATAAAGTCATTGATACAAAACTTATGCTAATAAAATGTCCTTTAAATATTGTTGGAGTGGGGCAAAAAAAAACCAAAAAAAATATATATTACTAACCTAAAATTTCCAACATGATAAGCGACAACAGCTCTAGCCCTAAGCACAGCCTCTGAATTTAATATATCATGCATATTTGGTAAAGCCACCGGTAGGCTCCATAAAAATCTTGCTAAACGTTCAATATCACCAGATTCTTCGAGTGTTTTACAAACAATTTCAACTTGTGCCGCTGAAAATGCTAACGTTGGTACAGCTAATATTGGGCTAGGTGCTATAATCTGATGATGATGTGTGAATGTTTCCGGAGGACTAGTACCCTCCGTCGGTCCAACGGCCATTTTATTAATCGAATCCACTGTGACCAAATTTGCATACTATTCCTAACACAAACTAGATTTAATAAATAACTTCATTTAAAAATTTTCGATTTATTTTCTTCTTTAATTTTTTGCATTCAATTTTTTTTTTGGATTTTCTTTTTTTTTTCAATTAATTTATGTTAATTATAGAATTTTTGCTTTACATAATTCCACATAAAAATGTATAGGGTGTATAAAAAAGCCACTCACTTAAAAACAAAAAAGGAAAGAAAAAATTTTTTTTTTGTTATTATTTATTTTTTTTTTTTTTTCATATAAAATGTCACATTTTTTTCATTTTTTTCTCATTTAAAAAAAATAATTTTTTAAGCACTTTTTTTCGATTTTAAAAAACACTGTCAAAACTCTGTCACTTCTAAAATCACAATAATCCTTTTTCGTATAGATATTTTTTTTTAATATGAATTAATTCGAAACTCCAAACGGGAAAAAAAGTCCTTGGACCGTTTTAATTTTTAAGTAATTTTTATTCACAAAAAATCAACAAAAAAATTAAAAAAAACGAAATAACTTTAGCGACGGCACAATAATATCTTATTAGCGATACAACACTGAAACTGAAACTGTTGAAAACACACTATCATTGAAGTTTCTGTTTTCTGATTGAAAAGTAGCTAAGGTGGATGATTCGACATTAAAAACGCGATTTCAATGATCACAATACACAAACAAGAAGATATGTGTATTTAAAAACCCGATTTTATGAAAAAAATAAGAAAGAAAAATATAATATTATATGTCCATGTGACTGTGATGATGTGCCTTCGATGATAGTGATACAGCACAAGACGTGGAAAAAAAACTAATAATAATAATAATAATAATAATAAAAACTTTTGGATAATACAATATTAACGACAGCGAACGGCAGGAACGTCAAGAACGTACCGAAGCGGTGTGGTATATAAGAAAAACAAAAAAACAACATACAAAATTAAAAGGAACATAACGATTTAGCTCGGCTCAGTTACACTTGTGAAACATGTACACAAAACCCTACCACCACCATATACACAATACAGTACAATTCCACTTCATTTCACTTGAATGGTTCATTTTCACACATTTTCCCCGCCGTTTTTCCATTCAACAAAATAATATATATATATATATATACGGAAGAAACAACACACAGGAACGATCAAGAACAAGATATTAGGCCACGAATAACGAACTGGCAATAATATCTTCAGAGATCCAGAAAAAAAAAAGAAAAAACACTGCTACCACTTTACCACCACACACTGCTGCTCTGCTGCTGATTTTGCTGCTGATGGAACTTCTCTAGTTTTACCATTGCCATATTATACACATCTAAATATCTTACTGATAATCTAGGGTGAAGAAAAACCTAGCCATAGCCAACTGAAACGGTTTCTTATACAAACAAAAACCTTATATATTTGTTGCCAGTCAGAATTAGAGGTTTCATCCAACACACAAAAAAAAAAACCCGTACCTAAAAATCCACGCCCCATTTATTTAGCTACTTTATTTCGATTCTATTTCTGTCTCTTTTATTATATGGGGTTCCCTATAATAAGTATATAGTGTGATTTACATGGGAAGCTTATATAAGAGGATAGATACCCTGATCATTGCCGGGTTTTGGTTTAAATGGTGGCAATATAATACTTTAGCTGGGAAAAACAGCAGCACAATATAGCAGCTAAGGCACCAAAGAAAAGTTGTCGACAAATACGAGAAAAATTATTCAAAAGTTCAGTTCATACAATTCGAGAGTGCAAAAAAAAAAAATGTATATATTGAAAACCCACAACCAGCCGCCCCCAAACCAAAAAAAAAAAAAGAATAATTTTGGATCGTTTCGGTTTGGTTTGGTTATGTAGTTGTTAATGGATTTCTATATTTCGCAAGATACGCGATTTGTTTGGGTTTGAAGTTATACTATATCTTTTTCCTAGAGCCCCAGCTGGGTATGTAGTCAGCCTAGTAATAGTATAAAATGCAATAGATAGGAGATAGAATATGGTTACGATGATTCCAAAAAAAAGACCAACTACATACTTTGGTTTTGTTGGGTGTTTTTTTTTTGTTCGGGGGGGATATAAAATAGACTGTACACGCTGCCAACTTTGACGTGGATATGATATGTGGTATGATATTGAATAGCAGAGATTCTCTATATATGGTATATAGATATATAAGTTTCATATTATACAATCCACCTCCTTTGAATACATATCATGTTGTTGGGGATTTGACTAGATATAGTTAAGCAAGTGTGGGTATACTTTTATTATATACTTGAATTTATTAATTTTTTTTTTATATAAGTATTTACTTATCTTAAACCCACATTTAATGATTATAAGATGACGAACTAATAATTTCGAACGATATTCGAGTATCGTAATTAAATATGCTGACGAGACTTTTGAAGATTTCTACCAAAGATTAATTTATACTTGGATTTTTACCTGGACGTTTTTTTTTTTTTGTTTCTTGTCTTTCTTTTTATACAATATTGACTTGTTTGCTACTTAAGTAAAGTATGTAAGTTTTTGGACTTACCTTTTCATTCCCTCCTCTCTAGTTGGGTTTTTTTCTTGTTTATGCCATATTGTAAATTATCCATATACGTATATTATTAGTACACCTTTGTCAGTACACGTTTTTATTAGGTGTGTCCTTATTTGAAATTTTTCTGTTTTTTTTTTTGGTCTACAATTACTATTGTTGATTATTCCTTATATAACATGTTTTTTTTCATTATTCTGTTCGATCCTATAATTTGAATATATTTTAGAAAATTATTAATTTTTAGTTAGATTTAGTGGAAAAGACTTTTTTATTAACAATTATTCGATATGTGCTTTGTTGAAAGCATTTTATGTATTTTAGGTATATAAGTCAAAGAATCGGATTCGATTTATTAGCTTTGATGGTTCGATTTTCAAAAATTTGGCTTTAGGATAGTAGTTATTGATATTGAAAAGTGAATACGAATAGACGTAATTAGATTTTTTGTTGATGGTGACTTTTATGTGTTAAGCTAGCATTTTTCGTCCCTGGCATGTTTTTGCCACTTGTAGTGATATGTGAACAAGTGGCTGAAACGTAACGGATACTGAAAATGTTACTTGCGAATATAGTTTTGCATTATTTAATATTTTAATAGAATTTTGATTTGAATTAATTTTTTTTAAGTGAAGTTAGTAACTATTTCAAATTGACTTTATCAAGCTGATCTTTCACAATTGAAGTTTAGTTGTCGTAGCTTAATTTTAGTTGTGAAAACTGAAAACTCAGTTGTGAAAACTAAAATTCAGTTGTCACAACCAGCATTTATTTTACAATTTTTTAGTATTAGTAAAATGTTACAATCGAAAAAAGCTTTCTTGTATAATAGAGAGAAATAGATGAGCACATTCCATTTAATAATTCTTTTAATATAAAATCCAAATTTTGAAGTTTATTTACAATTTTTTTATTTATGGAAGTTTGGCGTTTAATGATAAATATCCCATATACTAATTCCACTTAATAAAAAACTTGGCTAAATTAACTTCTATCTACTTTTAAGAGTTTTATTAAGAAACTGTTTTCCTTTATAGTTACCAGTACTTAGAACTGGCAAATGGAAAGCATCTATTTGTCATTAGAACTTGATTTTAGTTCGGATTTCCAAAGATAGGACAAATTCCAATTATATGCTTATACACCCAGGCCTCGGTTCGCATCGTAGATACGTTCCAAAATTTTGCGACGCAGTCTGAAACAACGCAAAGTGAAATAACATTTTGTATGAGAAACAATGTGAATATTAAAGAAAATAATAATATAACATTCAAGGATCAGAAACTCGGTCGAACGGCCAAGGATTTCCTTGGGCTAATAATAAAGATTTTAAACCACATGAAATGAAGTCTGGCATACACAATCACGTATGTTTAAATTCGCAGCTATACAATTTTATAATAAATGATTTCGAAAGCATTGTCATAAAAATAATTTTAAAAATTTACCTCATTATATAATTTGGAAATAGAAATATCGAGGACATTTTTAATATTTTAATTTTCAAATAGCTATTAAATGTCAATATTAGATCCTTGAAATTTTTGCAATGAATACACCCACGGGGGTATAAATTCTTGGGGAGGTTCAGCATAAAGCAATTTGCAATACTTTACTTACTTAATATAGAATGCCAAAACTTAGTTTAATTAATATGTCTCGAACCCATTCTTCGATTCAACTGAAATTTGGGGAATTGGTCGCTTATAAAGAGGAATAGATCTATATTGCTTTCGGTATTGATCTAAAAAGAGGATCGGGTGATAGACAGTAATTTATGAAATATAAGACTTAATTTTATCTTGAAAACCTCTCAACCAATTTTAATGAAATATGATTCCTTAAATAATTTGGTTGAAGCAAATTTGATTTAGTGACGATCGGAAAAGGAACACTATAGCAAGGGATTAAAAACGGCATAATGCTGACTAAAAATAGCTAATTCAAGTCAAAATTATTCTCTAGGTGTATATTTATTTACATGACTACAAAGTTTTATGCAAAAACGATAATACGGAATATTCAAAACTATTATTAGAAATCTTAATCCTTTTTCTAATTTAAAATAGAATAAAAAACATTATCCTTTAGTGTACTTTACTTGTGAGGAACTTAACACGTATTTTCAGATTTTCTAGAGAGGGTTTTTTTTAACCCAGTTCCTTCGTGTGGAAAAGTCATTTGGAAACTGAACATCATTTTATACTAATCATACTAATTTATTATATGTTCACATGACCTCATTTATTAGATATCATTTTGGAGAAAAAAGAATAATATGTCTTGCATAAATTGATAAACATCATAGTTGGATGTTCACTATTTCGATTACTTGATAGTCATTAGCAACTTGAATATGGTTATTAAATGGTGTCACAATATCTTAAAGTATACACTTTTATCTCAAACAAAGCATGAAGAAAATTCAACAATATTACTAGGTAGATATATCTTATCTTAAAATAGTGAATTAGAATATGGCACAAATTAGTCGTAAACATTGTGCCATCGTTCATGAAAATACAAAATCATATAGTATTCTATTATGTACGAACGTTGGTGTGTAATAATCAAGTGACAAAGTAATAACATAGAAGGTGTCCATAATTATTACTAGAACTTATAATTACAAGCCCATAGATACGTTACGGTATTACTTTGCAAAATGAGATATGTTTTTTTCTTTGTGTATTCAAAATCGGCGAGCATAACCAAATAGACAACATGTAACTATGATAAATTTCCAATATTCAGTTCGTTAATTTCCACACAATTTAATGTGAAAATTGGTCACCTCTTTTATTTTTTATCAGATTTACATGTCACACATATGTTAGCGGCAATGTATATAATCTGATATTTTTTATAATGTATAGGCATTTTGTATAATGACCAAAATTATTTATTTTAAAAGTTTAATTTTATACTCATCGTTCAAACTCCAGAATGTTCTTTTATATGCATGGAAACGTATTTCTATGAACGTCAAGAAACTTATTCTTAGAATTTGCTGGAAAATGTCAAAACGACATATCAGTGATCATTTTGCGTGGTGATTCTTTAGAATGTTTGGTGGTTTCTAACTTAATAATTTATACTGTTTGCCAAATATAGTGGACATTTATTTGTTTAAGGCGAAATTTTGGGTATAAGGTCGCATTTGGTATACCCTCTCAAACGAGTTTATTTTTGCCAAAACCAGTTAAACTCCCTCCATAAACGACATTACACAAAATTTCCAGATTTTCAATATACATAGAATGTCAGATAATACACTTTGCCGCTAACACATATATAAATGATAAGATAACCCTTTTTGTTATGACTTATATTCGGAAAATCAATGTTTTTGGATTTAAGTATAGAAAGCTATTCTTCAAAGTGAAATTAGAGTGTAAAATTGTTCTTTGATAAAATCTCTTAAGATCCATTATCCTATATTCAAATGTACATAGGAATGGAAAAAAATACGATTTTATAAAAAGTTAATGTATAGAAATTATATAAAAATGAAAGTTTTCAAAAATTTGAAGAAAGTTGTGTGTTTTTAGATATGGATATGTTTTTGATAGAATTTTATATTATTTAAAATATATTTGAGTAGTTCAATGATATTTCAAACATTTCGCCTAATTATGTAGATTTCAATCTGATTTTGTTGAATTATATTTTTTCAGTAAACTTTTGTATACTTATAACTAATAATTTTACCAGAGAGTTGGTTTCAGTCGATCATGCCTTAGTGCTCCACAAAACAGATATTATTTTATTGTTCGCATATGTTTCAACCTTTTGTTTTAATTTTTAACCGAATAATAATATTTTGCACATTTTAAGTACTGGTAAGTTAAAAGGTAGAAATATTTGCTAAAAATTTACTTCATGCTCAAAATTTTAGAAGTAAATTTTGTACGTGATTTGATCGTTTGGGAAGTTTTCAGTTAAATGTCAAACTTTTATAAATAAAAAAATCAGTTGCCACAACTATTACTTAGTTGTCAAAACTAGTCAATAACTTCACAATTTTCTTGTGCATACTTGTGTTGTATGCACGGCTGCTTTTATTTGATTCTTTTAGGTGAATAAGGACATATATCCCAGTGGGAACGGTATAAAAATATGTAATTAGTGCGATCATACATTATTGGTCAGCTATATCACTTTCTCCATTAGTTCATCGATTACAAAGGTCCGGAATATGGTTACACAATTATATTTTCCAAATTTCTAGAGCTTAACCTCTTATGTTCAAAATTTGACAAGAATTCCTTTAATAAGTTGAGATAAAATTCCATTTTCCCATAAATTGATCTATTCTTAATCATTTTCAAAACATAAAACAATCTCCTCTAGATTTTATTAAATAAATTTTGACACAATTTTTATACGAAAATATAGCCTTTTTGAAATTTCTCATGACTATTCATGTATGACCTTTTAGTTAACAATTTGATTTACCCTCTTGTTTTATGTCTGAAAAATTCACCTGAGGGCAAATCATCTATATTACAGTTTTACATAAAGTGAATCTCAATTTTGTTTCAGACTCGAATTTGTAACGAACAAATTCAATTTTAAAAGGGTTTTTGTTGCAGACAATGAAGTTAGTATCTTTTTGAAAACTCGCAATCGATATCAATTTTATGACTAAAAGTTACTTATAAATATGGAAAATCTTAAAATTACTTTAAGTCGGAATATAATAAATCAATGAAAAGATTAATATCCTAAAAAAAAAAAATCATTTTCAAATAAAATCTCTGCTCAACGCCTATATGAATGGGATTTCATGTATTATAATTAGAAATGAATGCGTTGATTACGAATTGATTTCCAAGAATCATCCGAAATGCATTTAGAGATTTGATTTAAAATCCAGGAAATTAAAACATGCATCAATAACATATGCACACACCATATGTATACTGATGTCAAATCGAAACAGGGTACCAAACGTTATAGAACTATGAATTTTGGAATTAATTTTTGTTATATATATAGTACTAGACATGCATATGTGGTAGTCTTTATATAGACGCATATTTTGAAAGAATTAAGTTTTAAGGTTGTCACAAAGGAAAATTGGGCTTTAAATGCTTTGCAGTGATTGCAGTGGCCTAGATAGCACCTTGGCCGTTTATAAGTCAAATATAGTCATCGAGACTTTTTGTACGTCTTAAGCTTTGAGTAATCTATCTTTTTCTAATTGGCTCTGCATTGATCGGAACAAGTGGTAATTTGAAAGTAGCATTTCTGGTAAATAAGTTGCAGGTGGGAGAATTTCCTGCGGCCTGGAACAACGGCAGTTTTTATTCAAAGGAGTATGGAACGGGTTTTGTCGTGAAAATATTCACATTTCGAGCTTGTTGCCCGATGAAAGGCCTCTTACGTTCCATCTCGTCACTTGCTTTGAATAGTTCATCTTCATAACATTTTTCCATAACCCTTTCACTAGGTTAAAAACATTTTTTTTTCTCCTTCGAAAAGTGAAGAACACAAATGTATTTTATTGGGAATTCTATCGGCGCTTACCACACATTTTATAAGTTCTTATTTAGCGCCGTATAATATCGGGCGCTAAATTAGCGCTCGATAGAAAACATGTACTAAGCGACATCTGCCAGATGGTAGATGGCGCAAATCAAAACTTTGATTTTTTTTGTTCTTTTGTTGTTTTGTTCCGTCAAATAGTACCAACATCCGAAATGAAATGTTATAGGAACATTTATTAAAAAAATCGTTCTTTTGAGAAAGTAAATTAGCGTCCGATAGAATTCCCAATAAATTACAGTGGGCCTAAATATTGCTTATTTTGGACTCTACTTCATGCAGTTTTTATACACACCTTATAAAGGCTTATAAATGTTTGAAACTTATGCGATTCAAATATTAATGTTAGAGCTATGTTATGTCAACTTGGCGAGAAAATAAATTGTTCTTAAATATGATTTTTAAGCGTATGAATATTAGACTCCAGAATTTTTTCAGTAAAACATATTTGATCTGTAAATATCAAAATTAATTAAAACAGAAAATTTCCAATAATATGAAAAAAATAAATGTCGAAACGAAAAATATATTAGGTACTAAATGTTCCATCTTAAGATTACACCGAAATTTACAACACGAACATTTGCTTATTCGAATTCCATGGGAACATGAGCATTTCATATAATCTCGAAAAAAAAGATCATTTAAAATCAGATCGCATTGAATATTTCTTTTTAAATGTTTTTAATATATTCAAAAAAAAGAAAAAAATGAAAATTACGCGTTTATCAAATTGACGCCATAAATTTTCGCACGCGGGATAATCTTCATACCCAATAACAACTCAATTCAAAGAAAACAGATTCTGCACATTTTGTGCACAGCATGAATATTGACCAGAAAGAAGACAAGAAGCTGTTCTGTTATCCATAATATAAGCAGAACAAGAATAAAAATTATCCAAGAAAAAATATTAGGCTGTCCAGGAATTTAGTGCTGATTTTTAAGGTGAAGTTACCATAGTTGAGTTTAGTTTTGTTTCTTCCTAGAATTTCTCTGATTGCTCAAGTTGGTCTTGAATGTCGTCCAAAGAGTTAAAGTTCATACCGTTTGAGAACATTTTATAGTGACCTGAATATGTGATAATCTGAAGGTGCAATGCCAGGTAATAGAAGAGTATCAAGTGTCTAAAATGCACTTTGTGGTATACCATTTGAGGGTACAGAAATGACAAGGATTAATTCATATTGATACCGAAATATGCATACAAGTCACATGTTTTCAACAACGGTCTCATATTGAGATATGACGTTCCATCATCATCTTCTGGAAATCGTCACGAAGTTCCTGAACAACCCAATATATCATTTTTATAGTTGCATTGATGATTTTTGGTGCGGCTTACCTTATCGGGTTTGGTTGGTTTTGCAGTTAAATCGCAACGAAAGGAATTGAAAATGTTCCAATGAAAAATGAGTTTTTTCTTTCAGATAAATAGAAGTCTCATCAAAGGTGTGTTAAGCAAATTGCTGAAATAAATTTGCAAATGACAAAAAACACAAGATGATAATTGCCCGCTAGGCTTTTGCATGTTTTTTATGTTTCGAAAAACAACAATATCCATTATGAAGCAACAGAATATCATAAGCGCAAAGCATAGAAGCGCATTTGTATACTGTTATTATTTGTATATCAGAATTGAAAAAAAAGAAAATGGTAAAAAGATTTGCGTGACTTCATAAGTGCTCCTAAGTATGTGGATTATAAAAGCCCAAAAGAAGATCTGTTTCCTAAAAGAAGCCGCATGTTAAATGCATTTTGATTGCATTATACACCGCGCGAGAAAGGATCAAATAGAAAGATAAACGATCTTGAATTGGAACTACTGCAACTGTGCGAAATGTTTACGTTCTTTTGTAATTTATGATGTTGTATTTTGAAAGTGCAACAAACTAAAATCGAAAGCAATCCTATATTTAGTATTATATCATTGCATAGAGTGTATATGTTTACAGATTCTTAAAAGACATATGTTTTTCGTGTGCAATGTTAATCGACATATAAATGTTTGTACGTTAAATCAGCAGGACTTGTAAACTCAATTAAATTCTAAACGAAGAATACAAGTTTGGATAAAAACTTTTTATCTTTTACACATAAAGATATTTTAAATAGGTTCAAAAAATTTTCAGATTTCAAATTCAAAGAACAGCTTAATACAGTTACTGGGCAATTATCAAGGAACTCAACTAAGTTGTATTGTGAAATATAAATATTTGACCCATTGAACCCGTTTTGAAATAAGAAAGACTATTAAATTCTATTGTATTCAGCATATATGTAATCAATTGGTTTTAAACGAAGATTCGTTGGATCAACGCTCGAAAGATTTTCGATATCCGATGAAATTTTGCGATCCAACTGTGCAATGGTTCCCTTTTTATTTTTCGTCATATCAAAAACAAAAACAAAAATCTAAATCTGTTGTAACGTTTGAATGCTGAGCATCCTACATCAATTTGACTTTTCAAGAACGAGGTTTGCTACACAGGAGGAGAGACGAGGAGAGATTAACTAATCTGGATCTAACCGGAAATTTATTAGGCAAAAAACTAGAAAACTTCGAGTCAGTTGATGGAATATGGTTTCCTGCTTGGAATGTCCACCGATTTATCCATGTTCGTCCGTGTGCAAGATAACTCAAAAACCCGCTATTCGATTTTGTTGAAATTTAGAATGTGAGTTGATTATTGCTTAACTGGTTTTGGTAATTCCTCTTCAGCAAAATCGATGAAGTTATTAAGCAAAAACCAAGGTAGCCGGAAAGTTCTATCGTTTTTTTATATGGTTTTTCGGATTTGATTAGAACATTTTGTTTCAATTAATTATATTTATTAATTACATAAATAGATGATACCATGTTAAATTTCAGTAAAATCGTTTTAAAGATAGTGGAGAGAAAAATAATCCTAGGGCAAAATAAGTGTGTCCATAAAGTTTTTTTGATGTACTTTAAAAACTCATGCACCGATTGGAATAAAATTTGCAGATTAGGCTTATGCTATAAGCGTCTGGGTTACCTGAAAATTAGAGAAAATGTTGAAAACAGTAAACAAAGTTATGAAGAAAAAACCTTGAAATATTCTTAGTTTTGACAGTTTTTCTCTCCCATTTCTACCAGAGGGTATCAAAAAATCGGATATCGGCCGATATTCAGTTACTATATGATTTTCTTAATGCAATTGTTGTTGCTTTGCTCCAATTGGTCGATTTTTTTACTCTTTAACTTTGGTTAGTTTATAGTTTTTATTAATTCTTCCAATTCTTTGATTCAAATGTATATAATTTCGAAAATTTTTGTTTAGTTTATATAATTCCTAAAAGACGAACGCATATCAATGTGGAAAAAAGAAAAGTTTTACCGAATTCAGTATCGATCATTTAGAATTGCAAATATTACGGTCAAATCCAGTTAGGTAAGGACTTTTTAATTTTACACTACCTGCCCCGATAATTCCAATAATATCAATAAAATAAGATATCTACGATGATTGATGGTTTTTTTTTTACCAATTAAAGACCTGTATCAATTAATAATTACAACCATCTGTTTATTCACAAGGTATATCTATATAGTTAAACATATCCTAGTTAAACATATGACAGGGTTAAGTGTTAAAAGTCATTTCCGCCGAAAATTTCTTGTTTTAGTTCATTTCATATTATCCTTCCTCTTTGGGTCAGTATTAATTTTGGCAGTTGGTAAGAAACACCTTCAATTCACACCGTATTTAAGGATCCCCTAATAGTTTCTTATTAGTATAAAGACACATTTTAAATAAATGAGTCAACATAAATTTAGTTTTATGACAAAACATAATTTTTGAAATGAAAACTTAATAAATTAGAATGAAAATTTATGCTCCAACAGGTTTTCGGTGTTATAACATAAAATATCAAACTGTGTTATTTGTTTTTCATTATGTCAGACACTTTGAAATTTCTGACATGAATATGACACTTGGTTGATAAATTTAATGGTTCGCGATTTCAAATCTTTAGTTGCAATTACAAAAATAGGAAATTTTTTATTTATCTATTTATGTTTTTTAATGCAATATGGTTTATTTTATTCAATTTTAATATGCATAAGAATGTTGCCTTCAAATATTAAAGTTATTTTAGATTTTCTTTACCATATTATATATGATACGGTTGACATTTATAGATGTTCTGAATCCACTGAAAGGGGATTCTTCGATCTGTGTTTCAGAAAATTATCAGATAAAATTTCGGATCTTTTTAAAAGCTGAAATATGTTGTCCTTAGTTATAAAAGGATTTGAATAGAATATCGTTTACCAATAAAAATCCAATTTGACCATAAGATTATAGTATGTGAATTGGGTTAGAACTTCAGGTATAACTGCGAAATAGAATGTATGATACATAGAATTACAAACGTTCAGTAGCATTTCTGATGGCTTATTTAAAATGTTCCAAAAATCTTCGATGCCTATGAACAAAATATTAAAGAGTACACAGAAAACTGATCAACTAAGACACGTTGTCAGCATGGACGGTGAATACGTTCCGTTTTATATGGAAACCACGTTAAGAAAAACATAGATGAAATACAAACAAAAATCTCTAGGATGCGTTCCATGTTATATCCATTTTGATAAATAAAGATTCAAATATCGTTCAATATTAGGGTAGTCAATAATTTCTCAGCCTCAAGAAAAACACTGATTTTGTAAATGAAATATATTTTATTATTCAATATAATTTCCCTGAACTTCAATACACTTGTTCCATCCAACGATTCTTTAATTTAAAAATTCCATCCCTGTAATGAAAATCTGGTAGGTCTCCAAAATACACCTCTATAGCTGCTATGATCTCTTTTAGCTTCTTATTTCGATTCAGGATCATGGTGGTGAACCCAAGTCTTATCCAAAATTATGAATCGACCTACGAAATCCATTTTATACTTCTTGTTGTTGAGAAAGTCGAATTCGAAGAGGTTTTTGTTCAATTATTAGCAAATGCGGTACCCATTTTGCACAAAGCTTTTTGAAATCTAAAACATCAGCTAAGATGTGATGTACCTACGGTGTCAGGTATCTCACCTACAGTCATTCGTCGATCTTCCAAAATAATGTCCTGTATTTTTTGTATGTTTTCTATTGTTGATACACTTTTTGGACGACCTTCAAGTTGATCATCTTCGAGGCCAGATTTAAAAAGTGCAGCCCATTTTTTCATAGTAAGAAAGTGAAGATGATGAATTTCTGTAGGTGGTAAACCATCCAAAACAACTAATTTAATTACTGCACGATATTCAATTTTTTCCTAGTTTATATACTATAAGTATATAATATAAATTTACATACCTAGTCATACTTTGCATTACTAACCACAGATATAAAAGGAGAGAGAACGCCGGTATATTATGCATATAGGAGAAATCGCCCGATAATCGCAACCGAAGCAAGGATTTATGGCTAATTTAACAAGAATTATGAATTCGAGTTTATGGAACACAATCAGACATGACATAACAGAATTTTAGTAGAATATTGTACTAGTCTGTTGTAAATTTAACTCCAAGGAAAAGATCAGGACGATTTGGGCAATGTGTGATTTTTAATAGCAATTTATGGATTGCGCATACAACAAATACATCACTAATCTGTATGCCATAGGAACATCAGCATTTCGAAAGTAGTTTTTCAAAACGATAATTTCCGCAAGTGCTTATTTACAGAGTGTTTTGTCTACAAAAAATAATACATATCTCCTAGTCCAAAAGTGAATCAACAAATAATATTTTTAAGATTTCGTATTAAAAATCCTGTTCTTATAGCTAGCAGCTCAATTCTACACCGAGTCATCAAATATAATTGTTCATCTATAATTGATTCAAGTTATGTTTCTGACACATTAATGTGGTTGGTTTTTACTAAATTTGTTTCTTTTTTTAGCAATCATAATTACATCCTGTTTAATAAATTCAGTAAATCAACTAAATTTATTTTGAATTCGAATAATTTATTTTGATTTCTTTGCTTTTTTTCTGGATATTTTATTTTAAATGAAGATTGACATAAACTTTTGTAAAGGGTTAACTAAACACTTTAAAAAAAAGAGCAGTCATCCCTTAAAATTCCTAGAATAATAAATAAATTGAACAATCATTCCTTTACAAATAAAAATTTTGGAAACAAAAATAAAAAAGTACCCTCACCCTCAATTTAATTAATTGATTATGTATGAAAAAAAAAATTGGTGGAAAGAAGCTCAATTCTACTTATTTTTAAGATGTATTGTTCTTTTTACCATTTTTTTTTCTTGGGCAGTACATGTCGGGTGGGTGGAATATAATGAATATACTAATAACATCGATAACAAGAGACAAATAAGAAAAACAAGATTTTGTTTTTCTTAAAAGTAAAGTAGTTAAATAAATGAATAAGAAGCAACTCAGAAAAGAATCATTCCATAAGATTATTAACAAAAGAAAAGAAGCGTAACGAACAAAAAATTAAGGTTCATTCCTTATGAAGAAGGGAACCTTCAGGACTAAATTGAATCTTGCTATTCCAATTAGATATACATATTTCTTTTCGTCTTGTTAAAATGATGAACAGAGCTGAGTCCAAATAAGATGCCGCGTTTATGCTGTTTTTGTCAAATTAACTATTCATTGACCACACACAATCTGTTCGCGATGATTTTGATGAAGAGATGATGATGATGATGATGGTGGTTCGTTTCATATTGTTGAGTCAATTGGTAAGAATCGCAATTTTTCCACATAAAAAAGCTAATTGAACATTTTCATTTATTTGTTATCAACGGAATCAGTAGCATAAACATTTCAACGATATTTTTAGCTTTGGAGCGTCTTCGTTGAGAGCATTATGAACATTATCATGAAGATCAATTGGATGATGTCATTTTGTTGATTTCATTTTAAATAATATAATACGATTAAAAATGAAATTTATAAACGAAATACGAAATGAATTTATTCAAAATACTATTTTTAATATGATTTAATATGATAAACTTATTTTCAGAAGAACATTATCTTTTTCTTTGAAATTAAGAAGATTGAGGAAACCTTGGAATTGCGTACTGATTATACTTGTAGTAGTAAAAAAAAAATATTAATATAATACGGTTTTAATTCGATTTATTTTAGTTAAAATGTGTTTAAACGCTTGTCTAAGCCTCCAGGGCGTGCAGAATAGAAGCAAAGATGATGAAGTAAATCTCTACTCTAGAACAAATTATCGGGATTACATTTTGAATATTCTTTTGAAAAGAGCTGCCAAGTATATATGTACGTACAAAGAAAGGGTTGTCATTTTATTTGATATTTTCATTCAAACAACAAAGCATGCTAAGCTGTACATGGGACATTAGATGCATATTACATGTGTGAGCTTTAAAAGAAGGTTGTCGAAAATTTTTGCTAGAGTAAAGATCTATGTATAGAATAGGGAGTAAGCTAACTGAACTAAAAATATACAATTTCTGAATAAATTTCAAGAAATATGCCACATTATCGCATTTATACAGTGAAATAATCCTGGAGGTGCGTTCTATCGCCAATTAAATGTGAGCAAAAGTTATATTTTAACGTTCACTGCGATATTGTTTTTTATAAATAAATAAAAAGCCATGATAACAATAAATCATGACTGACAACAGGACACCTAATACGTCACAAAAAAATTTCAAAACTATATGCGCAATGCGTAATCTTGTATTCTTTTAATCATGATTGTTAGTGCCATAAAGAACCAAATGGCTAGTACCTGTGTGTAGCGGCACTTATGCTTGACACGACCCTGTTTATGGTACTATACTCAATCATCTCGAAAATAACAAGAAATGGCGCTGAAACTTTCCAAATGACATCATATTTGCATATATGCATATAAAACTTAATAACGTTTTATATCATAGTATACAGTTGCTGAGTACACCCAGAAAACTCGGTGTAATTTGGTAGTCAAATCTAATTACTTTTGTAATCGATTTTCAACCAATTACTCAGTAATAGAAATTTCTACAGGAAAATTTACTACAGATTTTGTTTAGTTTGTAGCACATACTGTATACTTTTATGTTTATAAATACATATTATAATTATTGGGTGCCTTTATAGTAACGCATCTTTTAAGGTATTCCCATTTGAACGTCTATCGTTAATTTATGATCACATGTAAATTTGTTAGCACAATTTGACGTTGACCTACCTTTTACATATGACACCATATATGTAAAGACATTTAATTTACATAACCGTTCCTCCTTGTATTTAATAATTTGTTCTCATGCTGATGCAGCAAATTACGTATTTTTTCGTAATAAAAAGTCGCTAATATATATACTAAGAAAAAAGAAAATAATATCATAATAATACGGTAAAATCTATGAAAAGCGGAAATGACTTTGAATATTGTCAAATGACTTCTGAACATATACGCGAAGACTTTCATAGAAATGCATATGGAACCATTTTTTATAGAAGAAAGACTTTGTTTGCCTGTATTTAATTAATAAAGAAAATTTGATTGAATTCAATATTATTAATATTTGATTGATGGGAAAATTTACCAAGGTTCAAATTTGCAATAATTTATACAAATTTATAGCGATTTTAAAAATGAAATTAATTTGATACTAAATTTAGTAAATGTTTCCTAATTATGATCGATTTAGCATATTAAGAAACTTATAAATAGACAAATTGTCATATAAATTGTTTAGTGGAGATATAACAAGGATATAAGAGTCCAAGAAAGTTAGGCAATAATTTCGTGGTTTGTCTAGTTCCTCGAAGAAATAAAAGTTGACTAGCTTTCCTAATTCAAAGGTTATCAAAGAAACGATGTCCGAAAAGGTGTTAAAACACCTTAGCATGAAATGGTCGGGAATTCAAAGAGGATGTGTGTTAGTTATATTCTCAGCTACGCTCATATCCTCGTTATACCCACAAAAATTGTATTCCCCATTAGAGTGTTTCCCTAGCAGACAGTAATCTGAGAGTATCCAAATTAGTGTACGTAATGTGTTCCTATCATAGTCGATTATAAGGTTGGATTTCTTATAGTCCAACTTTGGCCATGAATTCTTTGTAGCGCCATGTTCTTCAATGTTGTATGAGCGTGTAGTTGCATCCCTGAGAATGTTGTGCTGAATTCGCACTTTGTGTGTAGAGCGACCAGCCTTGATCTTCGCCAAGTCATTATATGGTGACACTTGAAAAAAGCACTTTCAGCCACTTGGGGCTTCCCCCACTTCAAATATTGTAAAAATTTCAATTACAATTTTACTTTTCTTGAAAAAATATACGAAAATAAAAAAAAAATAGAAAATACAGCCTGTGCCAAAAAAGAAAATCCCATTCAAATGCAAATCCGCATTTGAGTAAACTAAAATAACAAAAAATTTTCTTAAATTTTATATTTCTTTATTTTTTTCGAATAATCTCAATGCGATAATTCTTTTACTCGTAGTTGAAACTTTGAAAATCCTCCTCCATTTTGTTTAACTTCTTTTGCTTCTGCTTATTTTAAATAAATCTCAAAAAGAAAGTAACAACAAAAAATCTAGCAAATCCTGTGGTTAGTATTATTACTGCCAAAGGAAAAGTGGAATGAAAATAGAAGGAATTCCAGGAAGCGTACTGTATCCAGAATATATACGTACATACCAGAATAACATCCAGTATTATAATACAAAAGGGTCGAAGTTTTTTTTGTATTATGCGTAAAATCTTAAAAGCATAATCCTCATGTAATCTAATCATATACAAAGTTAAATTATGCACCCTTTGCCACCCGCAACATTTTAGATTATTCAATATAATCAACCGAGAGAAAATTTATACTATATACTTAAATTCAACAAAAAATTCGGAATTCTAAACGAGAAACTTTTTAGGATCATATTTTCATATATGAAAATTTCAAAATATGCTAAGAATAAAAATAATACCAGGATTTAATAATAATGTTAGCTGAAATTATTTGAATACAAAATGAAGTCGTATTAAAATTCATAATTTTGAAATTTTTTTTTTTAATTTAGATTTTGTTAACTGATAAATTGCTTCAAATTTTGATATGTTTTATTTTTATAACAGTCCTGCTACCCCTGTTCTGTAATAACAATTAATCGTAAAAACATCTGTCTGTCACAGTTTCTTTACAATGTCAAATCACTATTTCCAGCAATTATTAATTATTTCACTAATTTCCATCAAATCACTTCGATATTCCACTGTGTAAACACACTACAAATAATCACTGTTAAAGTCTATTTGGTTAATCACTTCGACACAATCAAGGTTGAAGTCCAACTGCTCACTGTTTCTGCAGTGTTTCCACCTTAAATGGAAACATTCTAGACTTACATTTTCTAAATCCAACTTAAATTCTATATTTCTAGAACCTGAATGAAAACATACTCCTCGAGCTGTCAAACCGAAATGTGATTATCTGTGTTGTGTTTTCTTAGAAATGTATGAAATGGCCAATAAAACCGTTCAATTTAATCAGTAATTATCATAAAGAGTTGAAAGTGAGTTTATTTGAAGTATGCTTACACTGGATAATATCAAAGCGAATAAAGTACAATTAAAATTCAATAATATACTTCCTAGACTTTAGGCACAACATTTTGTTCAGAATTCTTTACCTTTGTGTTCCATTTCAAATTCCACAAACTTGATAAATATTAATATTCTGATTTTCGTTGTGGTTGTACAAGCATAAATGCATAATGCCAAACGTTCAGGACGACCAAATGAGAGCATCACACCAGGAATGTGTGATAAAATTGATATTATTACAACTTGTTGGACCGTTTTGAGCGAAAATCGACCGTATTTGATGAGAAAAATGTTCTCTTCCATTAAGACAATACACGGGTGCATACATGTATAGTCTCCATGGCAAAATTGCATCAATTAAAGTACAGATTGCTTCTTTATCCACCATTTTCTCCAGGTTCAGTTATACCTCCGACTATTTCTTATTTTCAGATTTAAATATTTGAGTGCAGAAGATTTCGCTCTAACGATGAGGTTATCAATGAACCACACTTATTTGGGAGTTTTGGGAAAATCATTTCATTCGGAAGCTATAAGAGAATTGGGAAAACGTTGAATTACGTGTATCGAAATAAAAGGAGACTATGTTATAAAATTATTATCAAACTTATCATATTGTCCTCCCTGAAAACTCAGCGGAATCGATTTTCCTATCAAATTTGTTTCTAAATTTTCATTTTTAAAAGATTTGAGATTCAATTGAACAACAAACATCTCATAAAATATATTTTTGTTGATACGTTAATTAATTAATACACATTTAAAGTGAACTATACAAGTATAATAAAGTTATTTTTTAAGAAAACACGTTCTTTTTTCAATTTACTTTTTTAAATAAGAGTGAAATATTTTTCTCATAATATTACGAAGTAGGATCTGATAAAATTCCATTCAAATTTTATGTCATATATCACATAAATCTGTTAAAACAACATCTTAAAAGAGTCTGTAATCTTGTAAAAAATGTATAAAAAGAAAATGCTTTACTCTTAAAGTAATAAATCCAATGAATTGTTGGTAAGTAAACGTAAAACGCTATTCAACCTACAATTAGACGGGATTAAAATTATTGGTTCAATGCGTTATTAATTTATTGTAATGTGTTAATAATTGCATGGTAAATGCGACCATTTAAAGTGCGTTTTACCATATACTCTGTGTCGGTATATTCCACAAATGAAACATTATTGAATAGCCTCAAGACACTACTGCCAAACATTTTAGTATCAATTTATCGTTTTGTGTTTTTAAATATCGTTTTTTTTTTGTATGCAATTCTCTGTTTTCGACAAGATTATGTACAAAATCTTTGAGTTACAACATAATTGCTAAAAACACGTTGAAATTGACTAAATTGTAATGTTAAATCGGTTTGTTATTGTTTTCTTTTTAACAGCATAATTCGAAGAAAAAAGCTTGTAAATGGAAAATATTTTGAATTGGTATGTTGGAAGTGTTGTAATTTGAAAGAGCCCGTTCGTTATTCATTAACAGACGCAGTACGAAATAATTAAATGCAAAAATAATACAATTTTATTCAATTTAATTTTGGAAAATAAAACAAAATGAAATTCAATTATTTGTAATTAATTAAAAATGAAACTTTTCGTATTGTTGTGTTAAAGAGAATAAAATCGTTATTTCCGAAATTTGTAGAATTTTTTAGAGTCTGTTTAAAGATATCAAAACTATCCAAATATAGTACAATAGAACTAGTACATAGTTACCTGCTGTCTTAGTTTTAAAGGCAATATTTTCAAGAACTGACGAATTTTATAGATTTTGTATGAAAGTTGTACGAATAGTTAACTTTTGTCTGATTTAGTTAGTATTCCATTAAGGCGTGAGGCATGAAAGAAGTTGTTTGATAAGAGTTAGTTTAGTCGCATTTCGCCGCTTAATAAGAAGTTTCTAAATCAATTCATGTTTTGGATATTTCAAAACATTATACATATTGTCTACAGAAGTAAGCGAAATAGTTACCTAGTACTTTGTGCAATTTGTGGTATATTGCGGAGTTACTATATGCAATTTATAAAATTTTAAAAGTAAATTTTCTAATACTCTTGGAGATATACTGTACTGGCAGACATAACTTACAACTAGGTCTACATATGAAAAGTTATACAAAAATCTGAACACGTCATATTCAAGTTCTTGCCAAAGATACATAGATATCCCTCTAACCCCACGACTCCATTGGACTTATTTCAAGACATATTTTCAGTCGGACTGATAAAAAAGTCCAATTTTTAGAGTCTCCACAAGTCCGACTGAAAATAAGTCTTGAAAAAAGTCTAATAGAGTTGGCTGGTTAAACAAATTTTCATGACTATTTTTTGAAAAGATCTAACAAGCCCTTAAGTACGTACAAGATAGTATTGTTATTGTATTTGATACCTTTCACTAAACAACAAAATATGCTAAGCTGTATATTCGACATTAGACGCATATTAGATGTAATTGAAATACCATAATATAGCTCTGGTCATTTTACTTGTTCGACGGGTTGAAATTTATATGTTATATCATCCTTCACATTTACAGTATTTGAACGAAAAGGTTTGTTCTATCAAATAAATGTAGTTTTGAATTGTTCCTGATACTAATACCTTTCAGAATAGACTGCAGAAATTGCCAATACTTGAACGCTAAGGTTATTAAAAGTAAAGAAAAGTAAATCGAATTATTTTAAAAACCAAAAATTTTATGAATTTGTGAGGGAATGAAGTTGAATTTCAGTCGATTCCATTCCGACACCATTTCGGTTTGCTGGGAATCTCCAATTTTAAAATATATATATACATCTAATTCTGTTTTTACACGGTATATACGTTCCAGACAAAACTGTGTAAAAATATACGGAGTAAAAACAGAATTGGGTGTGTTTGGTTTCAACAAAAACTCTAATGTTTCAAAGCTATTATTTAAGAAAATCCCTACGTAATTAAAATCACTATCAATTTAAAAGTTTTCCAAAAATATTGAAACTTCGAAATATGTCATTTTCAGTTTAATTATAATTTTTAGCATTTTAAAAACTTTAAATTAAATAAAAAATTCGACATCCTACAAAAAAAAGAACACCAAAATATTGTGAAGAAATTTGAAAAAAGTTTTCATTTGAGTGACAGGCGCCTGAAATGAAAACTTCGTTGATGTCGTCTAGTGTTTTATTTAAAATCTGATGATTTTGATATAATATTGTATAATACCGAAGAAAATGATAGACACTCTGAAGTGGGATTGTTGAAGAGCTTTTAAAGAATTTCCCGCGTACTTGATGTTGTGCTTCATTAAAAATGAAGTGGATGTCATTAAGGTGGAAAAAAAACACGACGAATAATATTTCTAAATGGTGAAATTTTGCCAAAGATATTTTTCATTGCTATTGTTTATGAATGTAAAACCAATAAAAATATAAATTATGCTCTTGTGTTTTTGGGAGGTTTTTTCTTTCGCTGTACTCAAGATATTAAAACTTAGAAATTAAGAAAGTTTTGACACGTGCCAAATATTTTAACGATTTTGAAAATTCATAATTATTATCATTAAGTGAAATTCAAGTTAGACTTTCTTAGTTCTAGAAATATTCTATCCTCTACTGAGTAGAGGAGGAGTGAAAGGAGTAGAGTCTACTCTATTCACTTCATTGGATTTCTGCAGAATTGGAATTAGTATTGGGAGATTGGATATGATACTGCACTTTCCTAAGAGATAGTCTTAGTTATACTATTTAGAGTTACTTTAAACTGGGAATACATGTATTTCATAATACTATATGCAAGCTTTCAAACGTAGTATTTGATTGAATTAGAATATATTATTTCTAGGAAGCCCATAGTTCTTTTTTTTAATTGCTTCGAGCGTTAGAATTATATAAGAGCTTCTTTAAATTGATTTTACTAAGACAGAAATCGAAACTACAAGCATTTATATTAACTGCACGTAGCATTCGAGAAACGTAATACGTTCTGTGGTACAAAAATTTTAAATAAGTCCACCAACCTCAAGGAACGTACATTAATATTTAGCGGCATCTTTTCTAATAGTAAAGGAGCATCAATAGCGATGGCCAAAAATAATATCAGCCACCTGACGACGCTTTTCTAAGGATTGCAGGTCAATCAATTTTAACCTATCGCAGTACGGGGGTAGTATGAATCTACGTTGTACAGACTTTAAAGGCTTCTTTATATACTACTATATGAGTAAAGCTTCAAAGTTACAATTCTTCAGCGAAGGTGAATCCGAGCACCTTCTCTGAAGAGTTGTAACTACACTCTCTGGTTGGTAGCACATATTTGTTTTAAGTTACGTTTAGTTGTCCTAGCCTCTGGTATTTCGAAAGTATCAAACATTTTTCTCAGCGGTTTCAATCTTGATTTTTGCAGCAAATTGTCGCTGTTGGTAAAAATTGAAACGCAAACAATTGATTTATTTTAATCGCATTAAAATCCCAAGCCTACAGAAACAAATTTAATAGAAATTAAGTGTGTAATTATCATTAATAATAGGATATGACATTTTTTTGTAAATGTACATAAAAATCTCATTTGTAGAAATTTTCTTTGACATTGCACGTAATATAAATAAACGTAAAACTGATCCAAATTTCACATGAAACTCTTGGATACGGGTTTGCACGCTAGAATGTAATTCATTCAAATTTAGACAGAAACGGAAAATTGGTTCTCATCAGAAAGTAATTAAATATTTATCCATTTTGTGTATTTTTCCGCATTTAATTACAGATTTACAAATTTTCTATTCAATAAAAGAAAAATCATTAAGAATCCTTTCTAAATTATATTAAATTAAATTAATCAACAAAATTTCCATGAAATTTAGGCAAAACCCAATTAATATGAAGTGGAAATTGAGAAAAATTTGACTGGGATTGAAGCAGAGTTTAGATATATGTATGTGGGTCGAAACCGAGTTATGTGTATATCGATTTCACTCAAAATGAGAGTCAAGACTTTATTGAATTTCATAATCGACTTTCAATGAAATCAAGTTGACCATATTATACAAAATTAGATCTGTTGAGGAAAACAATATCTATTTTTTGATAGAGTCGCTGTTGACGAAATCCTCAACTCAATTCTCACCAAATAATATAGTAGAATAAAAACCAGAGCAATTCTTTCTGACTTTATTAGGAGTCATCATTTACAATATTAGAAGTCTGTAAAATTTTATATTGTATTGTTGTTCGAAAACTTTTTGTCAATTTATTTATTTACGGAAATATGTATTCACTGATCTATTCCACAACCTTTCTCCATCTTTTATCGGACTTGAAGATTCCATTCTTCCAGAATTTCTCAATTAATTGCGTCGAACGAGTTGTTGGTAAAATAATTTTGTAAAGACCTAAAAGAGTGATAATCTGGAGATGCATAAGCTGAATCAGCGGATGTCTTTTTTGGTAGCTTGTGAGGCATTTTTCCCTCTCCTGGTAATAGAAAAGCAGCAAATGTCTAAAACGCACTTTATTACCTTCCATCTTCAAAAGAAAATAAAAATAGCAGGGATCAATCTATCTCGAATATGTGTTAAAATATCTTCTTTCGAATTGTGTATTTAAGAACTTTAATATGTATATCTATAGGATGTCCCAAATAAAAGTCCAAGATTTGATTTGCGTAACTGAAGTTTGTGTATATCTCGTGTATAATGCATCTTATAATGACGACCCATACCTCATTCGACGATCAATTTAATAAGGAATTAAATGCCATTCACCGTTTTCAAAAATATTCCTTTTTAGGACAGGAAACACAAGAATTCTCTTGTATGAAGGTATACGTATATGTCAGGTATTCTTGGTCCTACAGGTATGAATTATACCTCATTCGATAGGGAATTTAATAATTAATTAAATAAAGAATGCTCCGAAAGAAACGCACAATTTGAATTTTGTGGAATTGTCTTTTTGACAACAGTAGGCGCTCGAAACTTGACAAACTGTCAATAATAATGTCGTTCCTTCCTGCAAAGTTCCATGACTATTAATAGCAACAATGGTAGATGATAGATGTGAAGATTTCAGTACTACAAACTTAATGAAACGAAAATAGCACGACATTTAAATCTGGCGCTATTCTGGAGACACCCTTTATGTTCTAATGTCATTTTCTGGCATAAAGTTTTTAGGCAAACCAAAATAATAACAGCCAAATAATTAAAATTCAGTTCTTCAAATTTACAGGCTTCATTAAAACATTATTCATAAATGTTTATAAAAAGTGTCCTTGCCAAATGATAAATCTTTTTTTAATCATATTTTCGATGTATTAAATATCGTACACATTTTTTGAGTCGAAAATATTATCACGAAAACCGTATACCCTTTCTGAAAACATTTAATGACCTATTTACTGTACCAATATTTTGGCACCATTCAAATTTGGTGGTCCGAATTTGAAAAATTCTCGAAAAAAGGTTAACTTTAAAAATGAAACAAAATAAAAAAAATGGGTACTAATTGAACTTGACAATGTCTCATCTCTATTATCATTCATACGAAACCAAAATATACAAAACAAGATGAATTTCGGATTATCTACCTTCCTATAGCTTCCTTATTGTTCCTTCGGAAAAAAGTAACCCTTCCAGAAAAAAAGACAAAAATAAATACACTCCATAGTATATAGTTGCAATTTTACACTTGATAAGTTTCGGTTGCTGGATCATCTTACACACCTTTTTGGTACCAATATATGAATTTGATATCTCGTTTACCTTTGATCATCAGGCATTTTGTATAGGTTTCTGATTTTTTGATTTTAGGGTTATTATATGGAATTTTTTGGGGCTAAATGGGTGTCTTTTTAGTTGATGACAATAACAAGTAGTTACCAAATTAGCAGGAAAATTTTTTGGTCTCGCATGTAATACAAAACTTTAAAGATCTCTCTGATATCATTTTCATGCAGTGATTTTTCGTTAACAAAAAAATATGAATAAAAATAAAATTCTAGTTTTTTCGGTTAGTTAAATAACGGTTGCGTGGGGTAACCTAATTGTGCGGTTTTTCGAGAGTGTTTTTTTTTTGCAGACGAGACCATACACGGGTGGAGAATAAAGTTCCGGGACTTATCCATTATATCTACAATTGGAGGCGTCATTTCTCAATGGCCAAATAGTTACTAACCATTTCTCTTTGGAAGTTTTACAACACTTAATATTTAGAATTCGTCGAATATCGTAATTTAGACAGCTGGTGTCTGTTCCATGATAATGTATCAAGTCAATTTTCGTTATGTGTTGTGTTGGCATAAAGTGAATTCTGTGTGTTGAATCATTCACCATTCAAAAGGTGTCTACACGTGCTTTGCAGGCAATACCATGAAATAAGCTTGGCACACATTTGAATCACTATTAAATCGTTGTTAAAAGTGCATTGGCTCAAAAAAGGATTACTTTAAATAAAGAATAAAGGCCAATCTCCACACAGCCGACATCCTATTCTGACCGGAAAAATCAGAAAACTAGAAAGAGATGGACTTTTGTAATTTTCGCTAGGATTGACGAATAAAAACATCAGAGTTTCGCCACAAAATTTATAATTTTATGGAAAATTTGGTAGTGTGCGACGATATCGTGTAAGATTATTGTGAGAGTATGCAAACGCAGATGAAAAGCCCTAAATCAGGTAAACAAGTTCATCTGTTTTTGAGGGGAATCATCTTGCAGATGAAGAATCAGATGGGGAAATGAGAACTGCAGAAGACGACAAAATTAGATGATTGTTTCTCCCTTTCTGTTTAACCAAACTTTGCATAAGTATATCCCATACTTTCATCAGAATAGGATGTCGGCTGTGTGGAGATTGGCCTTAAGACAAACTTCAAAAATATGGTATCGTTTCATTTTTGATAGCAACAGTCACGGAACTTTATTGTACCTCCATGTATATAGACTTTTTAGTGTCCTTTATGGAAATGCAATTTGTTCATTCTTTTTAAAAGATAATGTAATTAGGTGGAAAATTAAATTTTCTGGAAAAATCTTCTTGATTTCGTTGATATCATATGAAGTGACAGAATATTTGTTGTACTCTTTCATTATTATTTCATGGAGTATTCTTTAAGCTCCAATTTATGAATTTTTCGTAATTACGAACGAATTTTTGTGGCAAATAAATTAAATTTTTAACATTTTAAATTTAATTGCATTTGAATTACATGATTTTGATTTCATGAAAATATTTTGATATAATGGAATTTTCCGCGTATGAAATATCATAATTGGCGATTTATATTATGATTGCTTGAATTTAAAAACAGTAAAGTCTGTGGTTATTATACTTGGTGGTCAAGTATTTAGATGTCAATCCTTAAGCTGAAATGCACTAAACTGGAATTTAACAAAAATTCCGGTAGGTTTTAAGAAAAATTTAAATGTTTATAATTTTTTGATGAAAATTGGAAAGTTTCGCATTTAACAAAGTGATACATCAAATTATATGCAACAGACAACATGTAACTCAATACCAGGTCGGAAAATATGGCATTGTCATCGCAAGATGTGAGGAAGTAGGTCAAAATAACCTTACACAATTTCACCAAACCTAACAAGTGAAACTAATAATAAGAGGTGATAAAGAGCCAGTATTTATCTAGAAATAAAATATAATGAAAACTATTAATACAAAATAAAAGAAAAATATGTGACTCTTGTCCATCTATTGCTAAATCGGTTCTTGATAATGCATGAAGTAACCGTTGCTAGGTAATGCAAGAAGTAAATTGTTATAGATTCCCGTCAATAACATCGTAATGTAATCATGCAGAAAGTAGCGATGGCTTTAGAAGTCATAGATGTTTACGATTAAAATCTAAATGCTGCTACCGGCTGCCCCACCAGTACAAAGACATTGTGATATTGGAATCAGTCGATAATATCTGCCCATATTTATTTATTTGGATTTCTAATCAAATCTATCAGATTCTACAGCTACAATATAGCATGCTTATAAACTCGGCAATATTTTGGAAACCAACAGTTATTCCCTATTTTATAATCTATCTATGATATAAAATAGTTTTTTCCGCATATCATTTATACATAATTTTATGCCTAATTTTAGGCGAATCCCTCTATAATATAAAATAGTTTTTTAATTAAAGTACGCATACTTTTAGGCGAATATATCCAAGGAATCTCTTTTATAAATGAATTTAAATATAACTCACAAATTTAAAGCTAAGAATAGAAAGCTTAGCATCATGAAAAATTGAGACGGAGAGAAAAAAAAGAGAATCTTATTCTACCGCTAAAGAAAATAAAAAATAAACACAAAAACAAAAGAATAGTGTCTTTTGATACATTTTTTTAATTGTTTTAGTAATTTGGTTGTTGTTTATATACGTGGGGGTTGATGAGAGAAGCAAGTAGTGCCTAGTACTTTTAAATTATTTCCTTTCTTCTAACAAATAAATAGAACTCGAATTTTTGTCATTAAACCTATAGCTATTTTCCAGATATGTTTTATTCTCTATACACCTTTACAATGTACTATTTATTATTTCTATATATAAAAAAATATAGTTTAAAATAGTTACCATATTATGTTTACTCACATAATGACCATTGAGGTCATTAATAACTTTCTGGTGACTGACTACAAACAAAAACGTGTCGAGCCTAATTACGCGAAAACCATTTAAACCGATAATTTTTCAAGATTGTTATCTTCGGGTACAATATTTTTTTGAAATAGAATGGCATAGTGTCATAAAGAATTATTATGTGTTTGTCGGTACCGAAAAACATAAATAAAATATTATTTTTATGAAGGAAAAATAAGGTAAAACAATGAAGATCGATTATAAAATAACAAAGTCCTCACATACACAATCATAGATGAATTCATATAAAAGTCAGTGAGAATTGTAAAGAAGAAAAACTGTAGTGACATTTTGTTCATAATTCATTTTTGTGACATTTTAGCAAGGATAGACCAAAATATATTTACAAAAAAATGAACATCAGGAATTGAAGAAAAATGGCCTCTAGAAAAAACTCATCAGGCCAAAGTCTATAAAACAAAACGGAAACTTTATTAGCTCATTACAAATTTATGTTTATATTATTTTTAGTGCTATATCTCAAAGTACTTGAATTTTTAATGCTACAAAAATGTCTAGGCTTACCATTCTCCTACCAAAAGAATTGTAAAAAATTCTTGGTAATAAGTAAAATTTAGGGCAACCGAACTGTTGCTTAATAACTTCTTTTTCACTATGGCCGAATGTCATATTGTAGATTAATCAATTTCATCAAATTTTGACCATGTATATTCGTTATCATTGAACGATATCAATCACCATTGACTGTAATGTCCGGTGATAACTAGATACCATAATCCACATTACACGGAGATTTTCCGTAATTATCTGCAGATTGTCGATTGGAATCACTCCAGTACAATTCTATTTTTTTACTTACCCATTCATCCAAAAATGAGAATAATCGTTAGATAGCATTTTCTTGCTAAAATCATTATCGATTTCCAGCTCCTACAGGAGCGTTGAGCGTTGCTCAAGCATTTACTATAATATTGCACTATATTTTAGTTAGAATACTGGGTGATTCATTAAAATCATCAAGTATTCTAAGAAACAAGAAAAAAACACCATACCACAAAACAATGATTAAAACGCATACAGACGATCTTTTCCAGAAAGCTCCAAAATTAAATTGTTTACACGACCAAAACAATGATTCACAATGATTAGAGCTTTCGAGAAGAATTTTTTGTGTGTTGAATACAAGAGCTTTCTAGAAAGGCCAAGAAAAAGCTTTCTAACACATTTCGATTAAATAATTTCGACACGTTTCGATGAAACTTCTGGAACTTAGACCGATAGGTATATAAGGCAAGAACTCCGTCGAAACATCAATCAGTTGAAGTCTAAAGTTTCGTCAGAGATTATACAAGACAGAGATTGGAAACGTGATTATTTTTGTGGAAGCGATTACAACGGCGATTTGTGATCAATTATTAAAGATAGCGATTGTGGTGTATTTTTATAAACTGTGATAAATTAATTGTAATAATTAAATTATTGAAAGACAAATATTTTTAAGGCTAATTGTAACGCAGAAATAATTATAAATAAACTTTATACACTATATTCACATAAATAAAAAGTGTTATCATTTCAATAACATCGAACTGAAAGAGTAGCACGTCACAATATAGTATATATTTTCATGATAACATTGTATATTATACTGAGTTCAAATAACAGCTGTCACTATTTGCAACATTTGAAGTGTTGCCACCTTGCCAAATTATAATCCTAAACATATCACTTTTACTTTATGTGAATTATGCTAATTTTGTTAAGATTTTCAATTTATAATTTTTAAAGAAATTTCTACTTAAGTAACTAAAATGATTAAAAGTAATATTGCTAAATCACAGCATAGTAATGGTTACTAAGTTGTAAAAATTATTTGGTATAGCAGTAATTCATGACAGAACATTAGATTTATATTGAAACTAAAATGAAAAACATATAGTAACTGAAAATCGGCCTATATCCGATTTTTTGATGCCCTATGGTAGAAATGAGACAGACAAACTGTCAAAACTAACACTCAAGGTTTTTTCTTCATAACTTCGCTTCCTCTTTTCAAAATTTCTTTCAGGTAATCCAGACCCTGATAGCATAAGTCTAATCTGCAAATTTTATTCAAATCGGTGTATTAGTTTTTAAAGTACATCAAAAAAACTATATGAGTAATTTTCTCCTAGGATTATTTCTTTCTCCACTATCCTTAGACTAATTTGACTGAAATTTAACATGGTATTGTCTATTTGTGTAGTTTAACTATATAATTAATTTAAACCAAATTGGTTCACAAATTTTCCAATTAAATCCTAAAACCCATAAACAAAAAAAAACGACAAAACTTTCTGGTCACCCCGGTTTTCCTTTGTAACTTTACTCTCCCTGGAGCAATTTTGCTGAAATACCAAAGCAAGCTAAGAAATAAGAAACTCACATTGTAAATTTCATCAAAATCGGATAACGAGTTTTTGAGTTATCTTGACGGACGGACGGACGGATATGCAGAAATCGTTCTTAACCTTTTTGTAAAAAATATTCGAAAATATTTTAATAAGATTTCTGCTCCTGGACATTCCCAACTAATTTGTTAATTCTTGTTGGCTTTATTGTCTGTAATGCTATTCGCATACAGGCATCTATTCGCAATCGATGACGATTATATTTTCACAAAAAATTAGCAATTCTTTTTGAAACGAGGAGAGTACAAAAAAAACAAAAAAAATCAAATTCTTGTACACAGTTTCTATACGCAAAATGTACTATAAAGATAAATGCAAACTACAATAAGAAAATCGAAATAAATAAAAAAAATCTAATTTTAGGTAGTGAAAAGGAAAACTTAAATTAAGACTTCAGTTTGATTTTTGCCAGTGGTGAGGAAGGATCCCGGAATAATTATGAGTATTTGACAGTATCGTAGATAGAGTATGTATTGAATGCATAGTGTTTGTCGCCGACAGAAGGGATTAAGCGTTTGTCGCATGCCCTATGTATGGATGAAGGAGTTTGTCACCATAAAAGGCGTTTGTCGCCGACTAAAGGGATTAAGCGTTTGTCGCATGTCCTATGTATGGATGGAGGTCTTGGTATAAATAGTAATGAGTAGAAAAAGCTTTGTTACGCATAAAAAGTATATGTCACAGCACATGTGTAACATAGCATTGGTCGTATTACCAGCATTATATGTCAGTACGTAATATTAGAAATGGTTATGTACGATAGTTTCTATATTTTTCCTTTAAGTATTCACTGAGTAATGTTTTCTCAAGTATCTCTTATTAACCTATCTTTTCAGAAATGGTCCCTTTAACGATGTGCCGCAAGTTTAAAAAAAAAAGAAAACGACATTCCAACAATAATAAATAAATGTGTGAAAATTTTAAATTTTATGTTTTTATTACAAGCCCTTAAATATTCTCTGTCGGCAAAATTAAGGTTCGCTTTGCCTGTCCTAACATTAAATAAGAAAATTCTATCTTTCTGATTCACTTTTCATTACAATAGGTCTGTTTTATTTGCCATACCCTACACCGGAGCAGGGTAAGTGGCAAATAAAACGAGCAGGAGTAGAAAAAAGCTTTAATTCAAATGCTTGTAGCACTGCTTAGCAACCATATTGTAATTAAATGGGAAATTTTTAGCTAATACACTTTTTATGGTAGAAAACTGAACTAATTTCGGTGTGAGAGCTATCCCTGGTCTGAAAGTAGTGTAGGATTTGCACTTTTGTTGTTTTTGTTTTCAATGTAAAAATTTGCTCTACCACAGAGCAAGTGGCAAATAAAACAAACCTATTATTCGGTTGCTTATCAATTTTTTTTATTATATTCTAAAGGAAATTTTGCATAGTTTGGCGGACCCCGGACAAACTTCTCACGGACCCCCAGGGGGCCGCGGCCCACCAGTTAAGAATCACTGCCCTACACAAACATACCCTTAAAACCTTTCTACGACCATTATTTCGATGTGTTACAAATGGAGTGACAAAACGAATATACTCTCTGGTAGTACCTACCATAGGGCATAAAAATAATACTGTATAAAAATGTCAGAAACAATCATGCGAACTTTATTTGTTTAATTATGTACATTTATGTTGCGCGGGTATAAAATTTATGTTTTTTATTGAATCATAAATGTTTGCTTTTTTGCATTTCCTTTATACTTTTTTTTTGTAAACTCACACAGCTAAAGGTTAATCAATTGAGCAGTGATGTCAATCGGGAACTCTAAATGAATTCAATCTATTCAATTCCTTTGATTGTCACATTTCCGATGCAGTTTGCGCTTTCAATCATAATTGTTGTTACTAAAGAAAATCGCATATCGTAAATTAGAACTTATTAAATCGAAGAATATGTTAATTTGAATAGTTGAAAATAGCTACAATTTCCTAAGTAATAAAAATTTCTTTTTCATTGAACATTGAATTTGCCAAAAGAAAAAGTCAACATTTTTTTGAAATTATATCCCTTTTCGAAATTTTCAGCATAATATTAAATATCCTTTTTGCAGACGAGAGTAATCGGAGACAAGACACCAAAAATTAATGTATGATTTCAATAATGACAGGGTGTGCAATTGAATATTAACTTGAATCAGTAACAATATATATATATACATATAGTATAGTTGGGTACAGGAGTTTGAACACTCTAATTTGCAACAGGCTTTAAAATTTTTTTCATTTTCTTTTTTTTTTGGCATTGGATAATAACGTACAGATTCAATTTTAGCCCTTTTTTTCTGACGATCAAGTTACTCGGCACGTGAGGATAATTTTTTTCCGATTATACCAAATTAAAGGGTAATTGAGTAAAGGGGTTACATTACATTGCACGTGTCTTTCGGATCCCCATGGGTGTGGGTGGTAGAATCCATATTTATATGTTATTGTTATGATTGTTCTGATGGTGTCGATAACGTGATAACATCTTAAAAGACAAGCTTCCAAATGATGAAAGGATATATCTTAATTGTTCTTAGTGACACACTTTTTTTGATAATTGGTTTCTCTTTGAACCATTTTAATAGAATTTTAAATGAAAAAGTAATTATCTGTACATAAATATATAATAGATAAAATTCATTTCCATCTTCAAGTTGTAGTTAGATTTGTTGACAAGATTTTTGTTAAAATGTTATTCCTAATTGTACTTCTGAATAGAATTTGTTCCAGTATTCTCCAATTTCTACAAATTTGCAATACCTTTCTTTTGTTGAGACCCAGTAACTTGTACCCCATATCTTCATACAAAAATGAGGTGTTCATATGAAAATGAGGTGTGCATACAAAAATGAGGTGTTCATGCAAAAATGAGGTGGTCATACAAAACTGAGGTGTTCATATAAAAATGGGGTGTTCATACAAAACAGAGGTGTTCATATAAAAATGAGGTGGTCATACAAAACAGAGGTGTTCATAGAAAAATGAGGTGGTCATACAAAACTGAGATGTTCATATAAAAATGGGGTGTTCATACAAAACTGAGGTGTTCATACGAAAATGAGGTGTTCATACAAAAACGAAGTGTTCATATAAAATAGAGGTGGTCATACAAAATAGAGGTGTTCATACAAAAATGAGGTGGTCATACAAAACTGAGGTGTTCATATAAAAATGGGGTGTTCATACAAAACTGAGGTGTTCATATAAAAATGAGGTTTTCATACAAAGATGAGGTGTTCATATAAAATAGAGGTGTTCATACAAAACTGAGGTGTTCATATAAAATAGAGGTGTTCATACAAAACTGAGGTGTTCATACAAAACTGAGGTGTTCATATAAAAATGGGGTGTTCATACAAAACAGAGGTGTTCATACAAAACTGAGGTGTTCATATGAAAATGAGGTGTTCATACAAAACTGAGGTGTTCATATAAAAATGAGGTGTTCATACAAAACTGAGGTGTTCATATAAAAATGGGGTGTTCATACAAAACTGAGGTGTTCATATAAAATAGAGGTGTTCATACAAAAATGAGGTGTTCATATAAAATAGAGGAGTTCATACAAAAATGAGGTGGTCATACAAAATAAAGGTGTTCATACAAAACTGAGGTGTTCATGTAAAAATGGGGTGTTCATACAAAACTGAGGTGTTCATATGAAAATAAGGTGTTCATATAAAATATAGGTGTTCATGCAAAACTGAGGTGGTCATACAAAATAAAGGTGTTCATACAAAACTGAGGTGTTCATGTAAAAATGGGGTGTTCATACAAAACTGAGGTGTTCATACAAAAATGAGGTGGTCATACAAAAATGAGGTGTTCATATAAAATAGAGGTGTTCATATAAAATAGAGGTGTTCATACAAAAATGAGGTGGTCATACAAAAATGAGGTTTTCATATAAAATAGAGGTGTTCATATAAAATAGAGGTGTTCATACAAATATGAGGTGATCATACAAAAATGAGGTTTTCATATAAAATAAAGGTGTTCATATAAAATAGAGGTGTTCATACAAAAATGAGGTGGTCATACAAAAATGAGGTGGTCATACAAAAATGAGGTGTTCATATAAAATAGGGGTGTTCATACAAAAATGAGGTGTTCATACAAAAATGAGGTGCTCATACAAAAATGAGGGGTTCATATAAAATAGAGGTGTTCATATAAAAATGAGGTGGTCATACAAAAATGAGGTGTTCATATAAAATAGAGGTGTTCATATAAAATAGAGGTGTTCATACAAAAATGAGGTGGTCATACAAAAATGAGGTTTTCATATAAAATAGAGGTGTTCATATAAAATAGAGGCGTTCATACAAAAATGAGGTCTTCATACATAAATGAGGAGTTCATATAAAATAGAGGTGTTCATTCAAAAATGAGGTGTTCATACAAAAATGAGGTCTTCATACATAAATGAGGAGTTCATATAAAATAGAGGTGTTCATTCAAAATGAGGTGTGCATACAAAAATGAAAGATATTCTTAAGGTGATAAAAATATTTGTCTAAACGATTCGAACCCAAGTCTGCTAGATTTCGGAGATAATAACTCGCCGTTCAACTAAAGGAATATAATAATCTAACTTGGTTTTGTCCTCTGCAGGTCCATGCGAGATATAAAATTAATATTTCCAGTAATACATCTCTACAACTTCGAGCCCTTTAACTCACGATATAAATTCTTCGAAAACCAATTAAATTCTAACTTTATGTTTTAATTTTATTTATAATGAAATTTATTTCAGCAAAATTATCCGGATATCAATATAACGAAGAAAAAACATCCGACTTTAAAAGATTTGAGGAAATTGATTTCCACTTTGTTATGTCCTGAAAATATCCTCCTTTGATAATATGATTTTCATTTAGCGCATGTACAAAAGACAACACAACAGAAGCTTACTACATTGCTGCAAGCAAAATTACCATATTCATATCGACATCATCATCAAATGGCAATCTTATAGGATCCAAAAGAGCGAAAATAATTTCGCAATTAATTCAAGCAAAGTTTTATTTTTGTCCTTTTCAAACTAGGAAAATAGGAAAATTCATGTCTCATCCATACATATGCAGAAATATATTATATAGAATGATGACAAAGTTTTTCCACAATCGATGAGCCAATTTAATTTACATCCCTTTTTGTAATCCAGTTGATATTTACCCGCAATTTGTGGATAACGAAATATCAAATCATCAAATTTAAGGTGTGAGGAGGTCTTAGGGAGATTTTTGATGACAATCAGGATACAATATGGATTTGGGAATATACGAAGTTATTTTTGCTGGAGGAATACTGATTTAGTTAAATAAATAATAACTCCCCTAAAGTTGGTAGCATTAGAATTCTTGTATATGAATATTAATTTTTAATTATTTATATTTTAATTGTTGTCTTTTGCATTTAATTTACACGAACACACTGTCTATGTCAGTTAAGATACAGGGTGGAAATTAAGTCATTCAGATTTAGATTGTTTGTATATATTTGTTCTAGTTTATATTATTTTAATTCATACCCTGTAAAGTTTACAAAACGTATGTTACACTAGATTGGGCACACCTAGTAATCCTCAAGGTTCAAGGCTTTTAAGGGCGCTTAGAATTAGTGAAAAAGCTAGATGCAATTTTAACTAAGCGCTAATTTTTGACGATTACTGAAATTCTAGTACATTATTTATATTTATTGTATTGGGCTATTCGGAAATTTTTTGCTCATTTTTAACGCGAATTTATTTATTAATTTATGTAATTATGTATGCAATGTTTTGTTCCACAACCTTTCACCATTTATCATCCTCGCAGAATTTCTAAAGTTTCTCAGCAAAATTGCTCAAGTTGGTTACTAATTTCGTCCACAGAGTTGAAGATGAACTTCGTGTCGTTAAGAGAATTTAGTAAAGACCCTAGATAAGTGCTTATCTAAAGGTGTAATGTCAAGTGAAATAATGTATTATTGCTTGTAAGGTATCTAAAATGGACTTTGTTTTCTTCCATCTTCAAAAGAATATAAAAATGACTTCTTTCAAAATATGTTTTTAACAAAGTAAATATGTTATTTTCACATGTCAACTTCTGGAACTCGGCACGAAATTTCCGCGTAATCAAATCATTTATAAATCTAATTAATTTCTTAAAGAATTGATGTTTGAAATTGTGTACTATGTAACAATCGACCTAGAAACTAGTCCGTTATTCTTTCCTTATAGTACCTCAACAGTAATTGTCTATTCAAACTATAATAAATCTACTTAAATATAAAAAAATATGCTCTAGTAACTTTAAGTTATTAACCTCAAAATTTCTTTGAAACAATTACTTTTATTATTTTATTACATTTTATATACTTTAATATAAAACAACCGTTGACCATATTATAACTGATAATAAAAACAAACTAAATATGAAGTAATTTTAAGAACCAATTTCCTTTAAAGTCTCTTCCAAATTACTAAGGTATATACAAAACCTAATTTCTGTTCTACAAAAACAAGACTGAATCACAAACAAGTCGTTCTAGAAAATTGCCTTCATAATATTTACATGAAAATCGCCTCAAGGTATGATTCTATAAAACAATAAAAACAGAATAGATGTAGATGTACCTAGATGAAAATATAGAAGACCCAAAAAAAGAGTCTTCCACTGAAAAAATCAGCGCTATAATACACGAATTCCATAAAAGATCATTTTGATATATGACAAGGGATTGCATCTGGATGACAATATTTGATATTTTAGATATGGGAATATTTGTTTAGAGGGAGTTTTTATATAGTAAATTATTTTGTTAAGAATTGAAAAGATACAATCGAATGCATCTAACAAACCATACAAAAATTTAATAATATTGTATCAAAACTTAGCTCTGGGAGAAAATATATGCGTGTAGAGATATTACAGTGCCATAGATTTCTGCATAAAATACTATATATACGTTTTTTTTTTAAATCATGGAAAACTGATCTTGTTATGAATTTTTTGGCGCATGAAAGTGAATTTTATTTCCAAATAAGATAAGGATACAAAAGGTTTAATTTGATTGAAATGGGGAAATTACTATGAGGACGACAACAACGATAGCAACGATATAAAGATGATGCTGATGATATTTGAGGTATTCAATTTAGGATGGAGAATATCAAAACAATTCTCTTGGGAACAGAGTATAGAAATAGTCAACTACATATTAATATATTCTGTAGATCCTATATAAAATGAAATTCTTTCGAAATTGAATATTGTTCTTTTGAGGGTAGTTGTACCTATCCAGAATGAAAATTCAATTTGTACAAAAATGAAAATATTGTATAATTTAGGTCAAAGTCATATACAATTGAATTGATTTTATATATAACATATAATACCTTTGATTCTATGAGAATGATAAATAAAGCATAGATAAAATACTCATATATGGAAATTCAGATATATTCTTCAATGCTTTTTTGATCTTCCTGATAGTTGTCGTGAACATTTTGATTGGAACTGGATGTAAATAGAAATAGATGGATAGGCCAAATAATACATCCTGTTGAAAAGGGGAAAAAATTATGTCAATTTCATAGAGAAAAAAAGATACTAAATAAAAGATGAATCTTAAAAATTAATACTAAGCTAATATATACAAGAATCAGAGAAAAGGTCATAACACTTTTTTATAGCGAAAAAATGGATGTCAATTTTAACCAATGATATATAATTTTTGAGATAAATCTTATTTGGTCTATATTCTGATAATATACGAAATTAATTTACGAAAATTTAATCTAATCTAATTTGCAATGTGATCGCCAGTACAAAATCCAGACAGCTTTTCCAATTTGTGACAGAAGCTCAGGATTACCAGGAAGGTAATGCACAAAATCTTGACCAAGTTATAAGCTGTGAGACGAATTCCATTAATTATTTTAACTTTTAACTTTTTTCTATATTTTGTCCACTATCAATTGGTGAGAACACTCTCGGTGTTCTCCCCGAGTATGCCAAAACAAAGTTGGGTTATTTGAAGATGTTTTGAGAAGACTTCGACGCCTTTTGATTTTAGAAAATAGCTCGTTAATTTTGCGTAAACTAAACTCGAACCTCTTTTGGGATCTAAGGGTTTTTTTTAAAACATATTTTCTAAAATTGATCGATAAATTTTAGAATCATCGATATTCTATACAAATTTTTCAACTTCGTTCCATTCTGTCACATTTCGAATTGGCGTAAAATGTGATATTTCACATTCTTTTAAGTTTAATATTTTAAATTAAGAAACAGATTAGGTTTATATATTACTTATTTCTTTAATTAATCGATCACTTCCTCGTTCAAACAATTTTCTGTTTAATTCCGCAAGTAATGTTCTGGCTTTTGATAGGTTGAATTTATCGAAAAGTATTTTGTAAAAAGGTCTGTACTTGTACTTCTATGACAGTAATATTCCACCTTTCAATCTCACACAGAAGACCCGAACAAATCCGGACGCAAAAAAAAATAGGTCCGCATATTTTTCAAAAACCATAACATGTTCGGGAATATCCTAAAGCCTACATACACATAAACGGATCATAGTTTTTTTCTTGTATTTTTCTAACGCCTTCTAAATTTAATATAAATTTTTGAATTAGTAATAAATTTATTAGAATTCCAACGCTAGAATTCGAATTCACCTTAAAGTAATAAATATACTCATGTAAAGCGAATAGGTGTAATTAATTTGTATCGATCTAATCGATTTTATATAAGATAATTATGCAAACATATAAAAGAAATTCTTCTTATACAAATTATATCATAACTAGTGTAATAATTAGCTCCCCAACTCTATTCCTTTAAGCATAAATAATCCAACTTCTTCTCTATCACACAAAATTATGTTCACCTAATTAAATCTTATCGGCCAAATGAATTTAATCCTATCTCACATTATTCGTCTACCAGAATATAAGACATTATTATTTCATCACAATTTTAGATTTTACCAGGTTTTAATTAATTCATTAAATGAAATTCCGTTGTCCTTAACCGCGACCTGAATTGATTTTAATTATAAATATTTTTTTAAAAAAAAGCATTCCACTAAAAATGTTATAAAAATATATTACTAACTAAAAACAACAAAAACTAAATAATTAAGTTTATAAGGAACTAAAATATTTCTATAATATTTTCTTCACAATATGAATACCATTCCTCCTTTATGAATATTATATTAAATTTTTGTGTAAATTACGAGTCATATCAATATGGTTTTGCGATCATTTTGGCATCCAGACACTAAAAGATTCCATTGAAAATTCGAATTATTTTTGAAAAACCATATGTTGTCATGAAAATATTTTAATATGGCTCTATGTACAGGGTGTATGAAATATATGATACTATTACGTCACACGATATATGTAATTGTATCTCTACTCTTTACAACATTTCGAGTTTAAACTTGTCTGTGATTTTTAAAGAATAGGATCAAATTGTTATTGTTCTTTAAAAGGAACAGTGATTTTCATTTGTTATTCTCCACAGTCTGTGATTTTTAATAATGCGAACATTTTTCAATTGAAAAATCTTTTGAAACATATTATGTGGAAATATGTTTTTTAAATTTATATTCAAAAACTTGGAGGGTGAATTTTAAGGTACCTAACAATTCTCCTAAATCGGTTCCCAAAATTCTGGTATTCAAATTATATACGGTCACACAGGGAAATGATAAACTGAAAGTGGATTATGTTGAGTCTGAAATTAAGTAAATTAATTCTATTTTCAAATATATCAGCTTGTATTCCTTAGTTTAGTCAAAAAATGGATAAATGGATAATGGTTTGCAGTGAAGAATAACAAGAGTATCGGACAATTTTTATAATACCTCCAATAACTTATGCGTAAATAAATTTGAAGAAAGTTGGGTTGTATAGGCGTGCTTTTTTCACTAGTGCCATAACATAACAAAATTTTACATTGAATACAACAACATCTAGTACACCTACTTTTATTTGGTGTAACAATGTACTTTCCTCTATCTCATATTTTGTGTTGTTTAATATAGTACTGCTACGTTACGAATTTTTATTATCTCAATTTTCTTTGATATTCAACATTAAATTTTCATTTGGTGAGTTAATGTTACAAACATTGAAGCTTTTTCTTGTTCTTATTTATGTTTTCTTACTTTAATCCCAAGCAGTACATTCGACGTATAGCAGAATTTACGACGCTTTTTAGCATACAGTCGCAAAGTAGTATTTACTACACGCATAAAAGTCATGAAGCTTTTGGCTAACTGTGACAACTACAATTTAGTTCTCAAAACTGAGTTTTTAGATCGCATAATTAAAATTCAGTTGTCAGCACTAGGAAAAAGTTCTATTACTTTTCTAAGTGTCTCTATATGTATCAAATGTGCTGATTGGGATGTTATGTAACATCCTGTACATATGTGCGCGTATTATTTTTTTGTTTATTTCAAATCTACTAAAATTGGTAAAGAATAGAATGAAACGTTTTTGGTGGATAAAAGTAAATTGCAACTTGAATGAATTTCCAATAAAAGAAAATCAAAAATGTGGTATTTATATTCGATCGTTGATCATCATGATTGAATTTGTGAATTGATAAAGTTTTAATATAATAACTTTTGTTAAAAACAAAAACAATAATAATAACACAAGAAAACCGAAAATATGTTTCTTGACAAATTCCATTCAAGATATAATTCACCATTCTCACGTTCCACAATGGAACGCATATAGTTTCTTTATATGCAGCAATTTTTATGCACTTCGATGATTCAATGAAAGGAAGACAAAAACGGATGAGATCAAAAATGCATGCAGGTTAACTTACCACTGATGGACAAATGCCTATAAGGAGCCTATATGGTTACTTGCTGGATATATAGTGCCTGGCTATACTTTATCAAAGTTTACAATGTTTGGATTTTTTCTTATAGGGAACTGTTCAAGATTCTCAACAGTATATAATACTTAAGCGAAAGGAAAAAATTCTCATATATTAGGTGTATCAAAACGTTATCGGTAAAAAATAGTCTTTTCTCCATAGTCTGTTTCTCCTTTTATAGTAGTTCGATACAGTTAGTTAAACATATTTTCACTTTTTTATTCCTTCTATATAATTAGATTTGTTTAACTGTCAAAGTAGAGATTTATATCGCCAATGACTTCCAAATTCGATGCAAATTTCGTATCCCTGAGCCATTTCATCAAGTTTGGAAACACGAAATAGTCACACATTGATTAATTTGAAGAGTACCATCCCATTGCTTTGAATACATCATACGATTGCAGTTTTAATAAATTGCGACCAAACACACCACCCACTTTCAAATATATTTTCCAGCTATAAATAATCACATAATATGTATGTTAAAAATAGATTCATATCGCCGAAATGTCAGTTATCTGAAGCACTTTCTTTTTTAGATCTCCTAACACGATACCGTGGACTTTTCGACAATTTCTTTCAGTTGGTTGACTTGGACTTTCTTCATCATAAATGCTTATGCCATCACATTTAAATTTATTACATCAATATCGGATTAGTGCCATCACAATGGTGCCTCAGAGATAGCGTATAATATTTTTTTTGCTTTCCTTACAAGTTTCCCTATTCAAACATCCGACATCTTTTTGATTCACCTAGTATATTTCGCAGAGATGCAATTACCGTATAAGATCGCAAATGAATTTCTATAAAATAATACGTTGAACGAATTAATTAAGTCATTAGTAACATTCCGATTGGAACTGTTTTGTGTCGCATAAAATCTATATAGAAAGGTTCTATAGAATTTCATCTTAAGAAAAAGATGAAAATATTTTTAAGAAGTACATAAAAACAACCATTCCCAACTTTGATATAATGTACGTAAATAAGTGCTAATGACTTAGTTAGTATATTATAAAACTGATTTTCTTTAGCCGTGATGATCTTCACTGAATATTAAACCGTTTTGAAATCAATGCCGTTAACAGTCGCAATTAAAAATGATAATTCATAATAATTGCCAAGATATTAGGTCTCTGAGAAAAAAAAGACGAGTCTGACACTTTTTACTTTATATATATAATCGTCTCATTGTATCCCATTTTTAGTTGTGAACATTTCCTTTTATCTTTCATAATTTTTTAAATTCCATAAATTCCATATTTTATATTTTTCATATATCGTCTTCGAGTCAAGAAAATAATTATACATCTTTTAAAGTGAACAGTTTTTGACGAATTTTCTTTGAAGAATATTAAAAATATGGAATTTTTAAATTGGACTTAAATAATTTTCTTATATGAATCTATTAACTTATTGAAAAAAGAAGTCCTAAGTAATTTGAAAATTCAATTTAAATATATTTGAATCGATCTTCGTTCCGATCATTTTCTTTACTTAAATATACTCTTAGATCTATTGATTTGTGTTCCCAATGAATATCTGGCGTAGTTAGTATCAATTTGCTTTTATCAATTTTAGGATTCCTCTCTGGTTTTACTATATCGTAACATATACCTTCCAATATGGTTATGGGTTCAAGATATATAGTTAATTTTACAGAAGATACGAAAGTATATCTAGCAATTTATAATACTAACCAACTTGCACCAAAAAACCTCACTGATTCTCTCTAATTCTCGTCATAAATACGCCGTGGCCGTGGTGTTTTGGAGGAAGCAGAGGATGTACCAGAGTATTCACGGAATATGAAAGCACTCGCATCAATCCATAATACGTTCCTCAAAAACACCACAGCCGTGTCCTTATGCTATTCTTGTTTGTGACAGAAGTGTATGGCATATTCCGGGTAGCGTAGGTCTTTAATTCGGTTTTGGTGCATCTTCTAGGTATGGTCCATTTACTTGTGTGTCTTCCAGCTACCTAATTTGAATTTACGGCTACTTTATATGGAGCAATAGACGAGTTTTTTTGAATAGAACCGACAAGACGCCCGTCTTCGTAGTCACTTGTAACTCTATTTCTGCAAATTCTTTTGATTTTTTTAAGTGTTTCTAACTCTTTCTTTTTCTCTAATAGTGGACAAATAGTCTACCATGAAATCTGATAAGTTTTCACAGTTTTAGTAGCAGAAATTTTACACCCAAACATCGTTAAAATGGTCGCACGGTCTTCCACATTGGTTCCCCTTGTTTTCGCCATTTTGAAAGTTTTCCCAACAAAATTTTTTTTAAATACCAAAGATTAAATATTAAATAATAATTTCCTTCAATAATTTTATTAGCTAAACGGACTATACTGACCAAAACAGATTTCCGACACTTGTACTGTGTGTAAAAATACTTATGCCCTACGCCAATAAAAGTGTATACTGCTGTGTATAAAAAACCTCCATCCGTTTTCGCCACTTTTTTTGTTTTTGCATTTTAAACATATCATTGCTAAATCTCCAAGAAAAAAATTTTGTAAATTCTAATTACAACCCAATAAAATCGGCATGCAAAGAAACGTTTTTCAAATAATTTCAAGTGTAAAAATAATTATGCCCACCCCTGTATAAATGCTTGAAACTAAATACAAAAATGTATTTTAGTGCTTTTGCAAGTTTAACAATAAAATAGTAAAATATGGCTAAATAGTGTGTTTTCTAGTATACCATCAAAATTAGAAGGACTTACTGAACCTTTTTTTAACTCAAAATCTAAAAATTTTGCACTTGTGCTTTCCGTGTTGCTTTATCTTATATCAATCTTAACCCCGGTTTTATTTGATAGAGTATAATACTGTCAGCCGTCAAGAATATATGTATTGAGTATATTGATAATGGTATTAAAGAAATTATACAAAAAGATTAATAACCGGAGAAGAATCTATAATAACCTGTTGTAGCAAATCTACAAAAATTCTGAGACAAGAGTAAATAGGTAAATGACTACTACTTGGAGGACATGTTCTCACAGTGAATTCAAACGAATTCTGGGCGCAAAGCCTGTTTCAGAAACAATCGAAATTCATGATTTATTGAATGAATTAAACCATATTAAAAATGTAAGGATGCCAAACGTAAAGTCAATTTTATGGAGTAGGAAACTATTTTCAAATAAGCTTGAAGGGAATCAGATATGTCAATGCGAATATAAAATGAAAACTTTTGTACTCCTTGGAAATAATTCTAAGGACATTTGTCACTTGAAAGTGATACATTTAGGATGATAACTATTTGGCTAAAATTTTCAAATAATGTTTAGGCAATTTTTTATGTAATAGCCTTCCCAAGCAACACAAATGACGACGCTTTTTAGCATAGTATATAGTCGCGAAGTAGTGTTTAAGATCTAGATATGCGTCAAATGCGCTGTTTGGGTTACTTTGTAGATTTTCTTTTACACATTCATAGGGTGAAAACGATCAATCTCATCATTTATAATTTACTCACCATAATTAACCTTAACAATATAATATGAGTAGTTCTGTAATATATTCTCATCCTGGAGATTTTCAGTTTAAAGGCCCACACAAGTTTCTGTGCAAAAAAAAATTTCAAATTTATTTAATCCGACATTTTAAATTCAATTCAAGAATTTTAATTTTGCTAAAACGAAATGAAATTTGATCATCCCAAAAACTTTTGAATTTTTTTCTTAAAGAAAATTAAATCCTTTTATTCAAATTTAGCAAAAAAAAACCCGATTTCTTAATATACGAATTTCATATAGGCATGTGACTTCCCTTCGAAACCTAACTATTTCATTTATTTTAATATTTAATTCAATTGCACACTATGAGGTCTAATTGACGGATAATACTGTGGGTATTAATCAAATTAAACACCTTTCCTATATGAGATCTAGAAAATGTACGCGTTTTTCAAGAAATTAAAATTCATTACAAAAATCGCATTCATAAACAAGTGCCTTCGTTAAAATATCGCCATTCAATATGTGTGCTCTCAGTATGAAAATTTGGCTTATAAATGTATAAAAGAGTGGCTCGCGGTTTTGTATCGCGACGAATATTATAATACAAAAATTAGTAAAAACAAACAACCTTCTTTTTTATTGAAGAATAATAAGACAAAAAAAAGAAATATGTCTTATAAATAATTCCTGAAAATTGAATGTGGTCCTTTTTATGGTAAAATGCTTTTATAATGAATATTTTCGCAATACATGGATTTTTTTATGCTTTCTTCATTGGATTTCGCGATAGTTTGGTTTCATATTCTCTGATTGCATTTGGGGCATTTTTTTGTCATGAAATTTAAACCCTCTCAACTTACAACATCAAGTTTGAAAAGGAGATTTCTTATTTTTTTTTTTTTTTTGGTTCTTATTTAAAGTATTGTTTTACATTTTTATACACCGAAAGAAAAAAATAGTTAAACTAACTATTTTCTGTATACTTTTTAACTATTATCAAAAAGCAGCACATTTGACGTATATAAGACTTAACGACACTTTTTATAATAGTATACAGTCGCAAAGTACGTATAGTAGTTCTAGTAGCTCTATATGAGTCATATGTGTTTCTTGGAACTCAATACCCTAGAGTTATCAAATCGCATTTTTATGCGATATAGATTTTCAGTCTGCAAACAAGATGTATCGTTATTAGTATTTGTAGAAAAAAAACTCTGTGTAATATAAAAAAAACATGTATTTACATTGTTTTTACAAACACTAATGATAGCTCTAATTGCAGCCCTACAATAATACCAAAAATTTATACACAAAGAGTTCTCTATTTATTTTTTCTGTGCTATTATATACCAATTATGGAATATGCGAGTCAAATGTGGTCCCGGTACCGTAGGGTTCATATCAACAGGCTAGAATTCTTCCATCGTAGGTTTTCGCTTTTTGCTTTGCATAATCTACCATGGAATGATCCTTCATTGTTGCCTCCTTACAATGATAGGTAGAAGTTGTTAAGTTTACATTTTCTTGAAAAGCGGCGAGAAGTGGCAGATATATATTTTTTGTTTACCAAATTTTAATGCTCCCAATATTTTAAACAAAATGCACCTTAATTCTAACATTTGTTTGCTGAGATCCGTGGACTTGTTTAAAATCAGTTTCCACCGGGCAGACTACGGGAAAAATTAACCAGTCTCTCGAATACTAAGTGTGGTAAATGCCAATGCACAAGTTGTTGACGTTTGACTTGAAAATTTTTATATATAATTCCTAATAACGAATGACTTTATTGTACAAATTAATCCACATATAGGCTCGATTTGAGCTGTTATTGTTATTATTATTATAACAGTAAAGAATTTTTAGCTTACTGCGAATTTGTTGATATATCAATTTTTACATAGCTTATCAACTATCAACAATCATTTTGTTGTTGTTGTTGTTTTTATTGTAGTAAATTCAACTAAAAGAAAATTAGCTTTTCAATAATTCAACTCCAAATTCATTGGAAAAATCTATTAAGCTAATTTTTTCATTTCTACTTTTTACAACTTATTTTCATTTTTAAATTAAATGTAAAGCCTGTGCAAAATCACAACTTCTCGAATATACTTAATAAACTAAAAAAAAATTGAAAGGTGGAAAAGATTTGAAAATTCCAATCGTTGGGATTCGAACTGCAGACAAATAATTAATAAACCTTTCTTTAGTCTATCAAAGACACCATTTCAATTAATTCAGTTTCGTAGCCAAAACAAAGGAATGTACGCTATTTTTTACTATAGTAAATTAATAGTAAATTCAACTTTATTTGATGTAAAACTTAGTATCCATTTCGTATTTCAACAGTAAGACAATTAAATCAAACGACTTTGCTTCACTTTTAAATCAACTATTTCCAATAGAAAAGATTTTTCATTAATTTGTAGATTAATGTAACATTTTCCGTAATTCAAACTATTATTTTTTGGCAAAATCATTAAATATTATTTATAACTATGCAGAATAGTTAGAATTACTAAATTTTTCTTCAGTGTACTTATATGGAACATGAAAAATTTGTATATATCACACATAATTCGAATGAATTAAAACAAAAAAAAGAAAAAAAATAATTGAATACCTTTAAGGATTTGGTTATGAATGGTAAAATGATCTAAAGGTTAATTGTTTTTAATATCCTGTTAGCAAAATATTTATTCCAAAACGACACAATTAGGCGTGCTTAATGAGGCTTAATTTCAAGGGCATTTTTTGCTGAGGTTTTCGATTATATGAGAAGGCTTCTTAATTGTATTTTTAAAATATTTAAGACGAGAAAAAAAACCAAGCCAAGAACATATCAGTAATTCTATCGTTTGGATATCAAATGAACTGAATTTTTTTTTACCCAAAAAAATCAACCCGAAAAAGAAAAAAAATTTATCTTAAATGATAATAATTATGTTAATAACTGGTTTAATATTAAATATTATTATGATAATAATAAATATGAAGTGACCATGTCATTCAAATTCAATTCAATCGTTCCTTGCAAACAGCTGGAATCTTCAGAACTTTTCATCAACATATCAAAAAAGGAACACTTCGGACAATCATTCTAATTGTATAAACATTTTGATATGCTAATTTTTGGTCAATTTCAGGAAATCTATTTCAAAATATGACAGAGTGAATCGAAAGGTACCGAAATTTATTTAGGAAATCGAGCAAATTCTGAAGAAATCATAAAAATCAGTGCGGCAACAAAATGTCGTCTAATGCAAATAACAAACACAAGGTCATTCGTCAGTTTTTACATCTTCTGTGACTACTGTGACTTAGGCATAAAATAGATATGTCCAGTATTTTGCTCTCCCAATTGTGAGAAATCAAAATAGGATATAAAAAGCTGAACAGCGTTGGAATGGCTAAACGGAGATGGGAGCGAAGAGAAAATTTTAACAGAAAAATTGTATGAAACATAAACAAAATCTTATGCCAATGAGTTTAAAAAAGTAAGAATATTTTCACAGGAAAAATAAATAGGAAAACGAGAACTGCCAATTATTGAAATATGTCTCTGCCAAAATTTGTATAAATCCCGTCTAATTTTACATTTACAAAATATTCGCACATGGTATTCCAAATTATGTGCGGCCTGATTATCTTACGATGCGGCTGGATTGATTTGAGACTGTGCACGTACATATGCGCTATATTAATATACAATTTGCATGCATTTTGTTGTTTTATTTCACCATGTGCATTCTGCCTATTAAATTGAAATGCACCTATGAGTTGCATATCAATCGTTATATAACTCGTACCATTGAAATTGGTCGGCTAAGCTACATCGAACCAGTTCCCAGAGATTTTGAAAAGTATACCAGCAAAACTATTATCCTTCAAGTACCGTAACATGCATAGAAATTCGAAACAAGAGCTCAAAGCCAGGAAAAATGGAGCTAGTTTCTTAAAATTACCAAGAAGAAGTACAATGCCAGTGATGATGATATTGAATTCTTTTCTTTAATTCCTTCTGAGTTGTCCTGTATTTGTTTTCATATTTATTTTGTAATAATTTCTGGTTATAAAATTCGCGAATATTTTAGAGGTAATAAAATACACTAACTGATTAGGTAAACACTACAAATTTTATGGAAAATGTTGATTTATTCTGGCATATTCGAGTAGGTATAAAATACTTAATAGAAATTCATATTCCCCCAATTCCTTTTTTTTTTGGGTATTTGAAATAAAAGGGTTATTATTAGACGAATTGTTTACTAGAATCACAAAAAAAGAACAATAATTTTTGGCACTATAAAAGAAATTTCATTCCTATTCTATTATTATTGCAATTGCTGGATAAAATATGTTGTTTTTTTTTATCTTCTATCAAAGTTTACTAAGTGCGACAAGACTAGTATATAAGAAAATCATATATTAAAGAAGGGTACTTTTATTCAGGACACAAAAATTCCGAAAAAATTTTCAATTCAATTTCACAACAATAAAGAAATGAGCAAAAACCTAGAACAAGCAAAAAAAAAGCCTGACAAGAGACAAACAAACATCTATGAAAAGGCACATATTTTTGAGGTTCTATTTACATATATGAAGAAGCCAAGAAGGAAAAAAAATCACATATGTGCTTAAACAAATTATAAAAAAGCCAAGAAAAAGGGTTATGAAAACATGAGAATGAATCGCAAAAATCTGAATGCGAATAACGTAATCCACAAAAGGAAAAGTAAAGTTAAAATGCGCTAGAAATATGCCAAAAGGATATATGGAACTTCGTGGTTGATTCTGTTATAATATTCCTGGATTCTAGTCTTTTTCAAAGCTCCCCAACAAACCATTTATCTTTCTTTTTATTGTTTAGGAAACAAAACCCCATCTTCTTATACAAGTATTCTCATTCATGTCGCGTTTGTTAGTTCACACTCGATTTGCTCATTTGATGACAGAACCCTGAAACCTTTTTATTGAACGGGTTGTTGATGGGGTTCAAAATGATTGTCTCTTGGTTATGTCTTTATCATTGTGAAGGGTGCATAAATTTGATTTATTCAGTTTATCTTTGCGGTTTATCTAATTGTGTTTCATGTAAAGTAAATATTGTACATAGCATTTAGTTCTGAACAAGATGAGTATATATATATGGAGTTTTCGTTTTTCGAGTTAGCAGATATTTTAACATATAAATTAAACAGAAAAAAGGATATTATTATTGGTAAAGAATTTAGTTAAAATGATAATTGGGAATGGAATAATCTGTATTGTCAAGAAGTTAAAAAAAAGAGAATTAATTGAAGAGTTAAACGTTTACATATTAAATAGTATGGAAAATGTTTGGGATGGTAAGCCACCAAACTTTCTTATTGGAAATGTTCCAACATCGAATGAATTCATCACTAAGTTGGGTAGTTATAAACTTACTTTGCATCAAATTCGAGAAAAATTGAAGTTCTAGTGCAAGCGTAAAATTATTCACTTTAGTATTTCCGCTGAAAATTTAACCAATTGTTAACCAATTTCATTATAATCAGACTAACCGTTATAAAATAGTCATATTTTGGCTTCCAGTTCAACACTTCCGGTGACAATCTGGGCAGTTCCTCTTTTTCGCCTTGGATATGTTTGCTCCAAATTTTGTTAAAATTGATGACTCGGTTCTTAAGTTCAACAAAATTTGTAGTTTTTTGCCTAAATCTAATCAGTTCATGTCCTTGATAAAGCCCATCCTTGGATACAAAATTTCAAATCAAATCAAATCCATTCCTAAGTTATCATGTTTACAAATACGGACATTTTGAGGAAATAGTCAATTCGGATTCTAAGAACATCATAACATGTATTTATCGGATTTTTTCGCGATTCACTTGATAAGGTCTAAGAAAGTAAAAAGGATAATTTTTTATTAAAATCACAAGTTAGTCTTTTGAAGATTTGATCTGTTATTTCTTGTGGGGTATAGAGGAAGTAATCAGGATTTTCATAATTTGTTCTAATCTCGTAAAATATTGTAATTCCGGATTATTAATTATAAAAATTATTAGTCGCTATTTTAATCAAACAACATCGTGAATTATTTAATATGGAAAAAAGGGATATAATTTGGAACAGGAAAAACAACCTAGCAACCCGAATTTTTAATTTCTATACAAAGTATATTAGTTACTGGAAATATAATTGATATATGTCCACGTTTTAGAAGATTTTTGATTGTTTGCAATAGCTTTTATCCACTGTCTGTCTATCTGTCTGTCTCTGGTAGGTCGTATTATTGAAGCGATTTATACGAAACTAAAATTTTGAGTAGCTGCCAAACAAAAGTTCGGTTTTTTGTGTTTTTAAATTACAGAGTATTGTAACATTATTATGGACCAATTTCAATGAAATTTGGCGCAGGTTTTTTTTTTTTTAATGAAGTATCAATTCTGCCCAAAAATCAATTGAACCCTATTACAACTTCGGGTAGGTGCCGAACGAAATTTGGAGTTTTTGTATGGAATGAAACGTTTTCCGAAGTTTCCCTCCATATTATCTTCATAGTTTATAGTTAGGATAACTGATAAACGTGTTACTCGATTTTAGTGAAATTTCGTTAGTTCGTTGGCTAAGGAAGAATACGGGATATGCAAAAGGAAATCGTTTTTGGCTGAGATACATTTTCAAGAAATTTTTATGAAATCTTGCATCAGGATTCAAACGATGAATACCCATTATGCAACAGTATTGAAAAGGAAGAAAAGTATAAAACAGGATATCAAGATGAAAACTCCGATTTGCAGCAATTTTCTGAAAATACCGTATCGTATGTAAGAGTAAACCACATTATATAAAGGGACGAAAAGGACTGGAACTGATTTTCCATAATTATATACTTCCTCTTAGACAGATTATATATATATATGTATGGAAGTTTCAAGAGTGGTTTCGCACTATAACTTGGTTAGTAATATGAACTTCCTTTGCACGGATTAGCCAACGAGACATTATCTTCACTGTTTTTAAACATCCCATAAAGGACATTGCTCTATTTGCAAAGTAAGTACATTTACTATACAACTCAAGTTTTCATAATTTTCATTTTCTTATAAACGTAATTGAATTTAATCGTATTTTATTATATTTTTTTTTAATTATTTTTTTTTCTTTGTTTTTCTTAGAAAAAACAATGTTTATCCTGAAAACCCATCACGAAAATCCAAAACCACCAAAATCCAATGAGATATGTAATCAATCAATATAAATTTGTCGACGGTGAGTAAATATGTTCGCATCAACTCTACTGGACATAGACACGGTCGAAAATCTGACAATACTTCATAATCAGCTATAATAAAAAGAAATATACAGTGTAACGCATTATACGAGTAATTACATGAACATATTTCAAAACACAGGCTAATCTAACATGTAAAATTGCAAAACAAGGTAAATTAAGAGTTTTCTTATGGGTTGATAATTAAGCCATTCAGAAGTCAATTATTTTGTTTACATGGACTTTAATCGAAAAATCGTGAATATAAACCTGGATCGACTTAAATTCGGGTTGAGTTGATCCTATCACAAAAATTGTTCTGATCGACTTGAAACACATCTAAACACAGACCAACTTCAGATCGACTTGAAAATTCAAATTGTATTATCCATAGTGGCGAAACCTCCCCTTACAAAATAAAAATTTGTTTTCAAGAATGTGTCAATTTAAATCTGGTTTGAACTCAATTCTAAGCCAATCTTTCAATGTAGTAAAGCTAAAAAACACAGATTGGGTTTCAATCCGATCGCAAGCCAATTCAGAAATACTTCTAATTTGAAGCCTATAAAAACTAATACTATTTTGTACAAGTCATTCAATTAACTGAAATGTTCATGGTATGTTAAAATTCAAAGAAATTCATAATGTTATGAGGTAAGTTGAAAGAGTTCTGCATACTCTGGTCGAGTACAAATTGCTCGAATTGACTTCATTTTTGGTGGCTATGTTGCGATTTTCATTTATTTGTTAAAAGGGTTCAATTTTTTGTGTTCACGGATTACATTTAAGGTTAATATTTGAATTCTTTGTATCAATATACGTAAATCAATATATGATTCCAATTTCGACCCGACCTTTTGACTCATCATGTTTCATAGTATTCTTGTTGGATTAGTTGGTATATTATTTTGCCAACATTAGTAACTTTTGTACACAGTCGCTGACGCTAAATTACTACAACACAACCTGATAATTTCTATGTTTTACAACGAACCTAGATTATAATTATGTTGTGTTGAATTTTTTCGAAACATATGCTCATATTCTCTGTGAATGAAACATATTTAAACCAACTCTGGTTTAAAAAACTTTTGAAATGGCTTCATCCTGTGACATAAGAAGAAAATACATTTCATACATGATATTTTGATGGATTTTCTCTACAAAACTAAAACACAAAAAAAGCAATTTTCGTTGGAAATATCACATATGTGTAAATCACGAAGGAGCCAAAAACTTAGATGGGTCAAAAATACAACGACTACGGTGTGAATCACGTCAAGGAGAAAGATATATATGAACGTTATTCCCATAATATATGCAATTGAGTACGATTGACCGAATAGGTATAAGAAAAAGAAAGGAATCTCAAAACAAATTCATATTTTTTTGATATGAACATTAAAATGTGGTTATTATAGGTTCGCTATATAGAGTGTACCAATATTCGGAAAAGTTCCAAGGTAATAAATCAAGCGACGGGAGATTGTTCAAGATTGAATGCTAATAAAGATATCACTTTACCTTCAGTTTATAATAAGTACTCGATATATGAAACAAAGTATTAATAATATACTGAAATACATCGAATATGGGGATTAGCTGGATGACCGAAGGGGGATGAACAAAAAATATTGAATATTATTAAAATAATGAACTTGAAAATAATATTCTAAAATATATATTTTGATTTTTTTGTTTTGCTTTTTCTATCAACCGCGAGATCTCTCAGAAATTCGTGATGTTACCTTTATATGTTCACCTTCATAAAAATGTAATTATTTTCATATATTTTTTGTAATTATTATATTATTACAAAGTCGGATGATTGGAGGCTGTTTCGGTAATTAAGACTTCCATTCACGGAAATTGAGTGCATAGCAATTATCACAGTTGAAATGGAATTAAACCATTTTCATTTTTTTTTATGAGAGATGGAAATTGCATTTTAATAATTATATGTATTCGAACAAAATTTATATGTTTAGTTGTTTTTATAGCCTTTTTAAAAAGAACCGTAAAAATTATTTTTCATTATTTTAACAAAATTAAGTTTTTATTGTGCTTTTTTTTTTTTGGTAAATTAAACTTTAAAATTCCACTTTACGTATGATATATAAGTTTAGAAATACTCAAATGAACAAATTCAACTTCTCAGGCTTGATCATTTTAGTCAGATAACTTTCCAATTAAATGCTTATTGATTTTGAACTCATTAAAATTACATTTTTTGGATTAACTTTTCAAATAATTTGAAAATTAACGGAAAGTTATCATGCTGATGATAGCCATTTATTTCACGGGCATTTAAAATCTTCGGTTTTCATTATTTTACCTTCAACAGAGTCTTAATTATACAAAATATCGAAATTTCTTTTTAAACTTTCACCTAAGAATCTTTTACATAACATATGTTTATTTTTGTCAAATTTTGTATCTTATTGATAACTTTGTTACGTGTGTGTTCACACGTTTTCACGTCTTTTCACGAAAATAGAATAGTAAAAGGAATAAGTAAGGCATTTCACCGTATCACTAGATTGTTTCAAATTTATTTCTGGTTCTGTAGCTGTCAAAAAAGACGCGAAAATTCAAAAATATCACGGCTTTATTAAGGACTTTAACACCCAATAAGTCATCAAAAAAATATTGTATTTTCCATCCCTTTTTGAGTGGACAAATCGAAACTTCAAATTGCAAAAGCTAGTTATACATCAAAATAAAAGATTTTGTACATTATTTATTCCAATTTAGTTCAATAAACCCAAGAATACTTTAAAGTCAAACGATAGACAACTCATAATATAGATTTTAAACATTTAACAAATTTGTTACCGCATATTATATATTCCTCAAATCAATCGCAACCGATTACTTCCTTACTTACTTAAGTAATTAGTTGTCTGACATACAGCCTTACACGGTACGCCATTGACAATTTTTTCCAAATTTTCGACTCCTAACCAGTTAGGTCTTGAAATTCAACTCATGCCACTATCTATGATAGTTCTTACCCGGTCATTGTTTTCCTTTCATTTCAGCCACCTTTCTTTTCGAATGATTCTTGTAGCAATGCCTTCATCCATGTTCGTCCTCATTGAAGTCAAACTATTTTAAGGGCTCCCAATAGTGTTTCATTTCCAAACATGTATCATGGTACAGCTTTTGTTAGTTCTGATCCTTCATAGGTTACCGATCTTAATCGATTCAGTATATGTCAACATACTTAGTTTTATTATACCAGTGTGTACACCGAAACAAGAAATTTGAAAATCGAATAGTTGTCGCTACTAAACAATGCAACCATTACCAAATTTCATATCAGAATTCCATACATTTATTAGTCAAAACTAAAAAATTTGGATATTAGATCTATGTTAGAAACTTTGGAAGAGCGTCCATATAATTTAGTGCTCTAAAAATATGAATGTAAATGTTAATACCACCTTCTGTATAGGGTTTTAACAGTACTTAAAATGTATTTAAAAAATTTGAACTTAGATATCTATTAACGTTATCAAATTTTGAATTATTTACTCTCACATGGCAGCATAAAAAAATCGCTTACAATAAGAAAAAATTCACATAAAAATTGAATATTTTATAACTTTTATGATGAAATTGAATTTCATAACTTCACATCCCTTAATATGCTTTGAATCAATTAAGGGATTTTCTATTAAACAGCAAACATGCTCAGCTTGATGCAAAAAAAAGAAAGAGTACCAAATTACTCGTCAACTAGATTTCAATAAACTTTTCTTCTTTTTTTTGGGTGTCATAGTATTGAAATTTGATGTTCAAATATGAACCCTCAATTTTTCTATTTCCCTGATTTTCTAAATCCGAAAGAAAATTTAATGAATTACAATAACAACATGAAATGTTATAATTCTTTTGAGTTCATCTAGTTTCCTAATGATATATGAAAAGAAGACAGAAACACCATATCCATGGGGTTTGGTTATAAAATTTAGGGTAAAAGAAATCATTTTTAGCTTTGCATAGGAGTATTAGATTTCGGTCATAATTCCATTGTGAACGATTACTCGAAAAAAATAAAAAAATTAGTTAGATTTTAATTCAATTTAAATAAAATGTAAAACATTACTCGGTTCTGATCAGTTTGGCAGGTAATAGGATAGGTATAAGAAAATGCGTTTTATTTGGAGTTCTCCGAATTTGGATTCACCAAAACCCGTTCAGAGCATCCAGAAGAATTCTGTAAGGATGCAGAATGGAACGCTTTGGACTTTTGGTTCGTTATTATTTGGGTAGTTTTTTATTTGAATTTTTAGATCAGGTACGTCAAAATAATGATACCATTAACTAATAAGATATTATTTCATTATTGGAGTTAAATGTATTAATGAAAAGAAATTTAGATTTATATTTAGCCATACACAGAAAAAAATCATTGGTATTTTAAATTAAACCTAATTAGTTGAAAACCCATTTAAGAATTCAACTAATATACCTAAATTAATAAAATTGACTAAAAGAAAAGCGAAAAAATCAAATCGATATTTTTATAAACAGTTGATATCGCTAGAAAAGAGAGTTGAGATTAATTAGAAATACTGTCTAATTAATTGGTACTTTTTACTAATTTATTAGTATATTCCTCGCATGTAATAGTAATATATAGTAGCAGTTTAACTGGCTATGACAAATTTAAATTAAAACCCGGGAAATGGTCCTCGAAAAAAATGTTTTTTAATCTCACTAAAGGTAAGTTCTCGCTGGCAAGTTAAGTGAAAGTTATTAAAGTTGACATTCTATTTCTAACCGTGTATTATTATACCTTAGTGATTTTCAAGAGTGATAACTTCGAAGTATGGCGACTGCTTAGAATAATGCCCTTGACATACTACACGATTTAATCCAGTGGATTATTTTTTAATCGAGAATTACGACACATTCTGTTTTTCTGGATTAAAATTCATTCTCAATTATTTTTTGACATTTCTTAAAACTTTCTATAAATTTTTTTGTGGTTAGAAAATTTTGGCGGTAAAAAAAAAATTATATATGAATATGCGGACATCTAAAATCTAAAAGAAAAAACTTTAAAATATTATATTTTTAAAAAAAAGAATCATTTCCTTCAAAATACAAAAAATTAGAACCGCCAAATTCAAATCTGTTATTTTGTTCTATGTTTTCTTCTTATTTTTTTCTTTTTCAAGGTTTATATCTATAAATATGAGCGGTATTACCATATATAAAAGCTAAAGCTTTAAAGCTTTTCACACTCAGAGAGCGAAAAGTTCTCAATTACTCAATAATTGAGATGAAAATACTCGGTTAAATATCCTCAATTATTGAGAAAACCTGGTCCATTATCGAATTTTAATCGAGAATCGTGAGATAATCGAGATTATCGCTGCAAATATGTCTTTAATGTAACGCCAAAACATTATTTAAAAGTGACAACTAACTAGCTGCAAATGCCTTAAGCCTAACAGAATGCTGCTGCTGTTTTGAATACAATTTGTATAAATTATTTTCCAATTTCGTTGAAATATTTTAATCAAATAAAACAAATATCAGATATTCTACAATTTGAACGAGATTAGATAAAAGAAATGTTTGAAAAAGAAGCATTTTTGAATTACTTATTCCTTCAAACATAATATTGATTTGAATTTTTAACATGTTATCACTCATATTTTCCCATAATCCTGGGTTTCCCAAGATTTGATAATAACTCATAATAACTTAAAAGTAATACTTTTGTTATTTATTTTCTTATTCAGGCCCCTACTCGTATACATATAAGGAAATTCCTGTCATTAACAAAATATATGGCAGGTTTTTATTGCAAAGAACAATGAAATGTTTTCGCTATTTTGAACGGATTTAAACTAATTTGTAGTCTTTAAGATAACCTCTAAAGAGCTTAAACCTATTGAAAATATCTATTGAAGGTGTTGGAATTTTTCTGTGACAACATAGTAATGATAATATATGACCTGATGTGGCTGGTGAAGGATTTTCGAAAAACCAAAAGAAATATCCATAAACCCCGTAAAATACTATTCGGTCGTGTTGATTTAAGAGATCAATTAGGTAGGATTTTCAGGATTAACAAAATGAGGTTGCAAAATTTCAGATTAACTTTTAAGATGTTGAGAATAGTTCGTATCGATTCGATATTTTGTTTCCCTTTAAATTTAATGTTTTTCTTTCGTTTTAACGAACCTTTTTAGGTGAAGGATTTCCTAGTAGCTGATTTTAATAGGCATATTTTTAGGTTTTTTTTTTTCTTTTTTTTTAGTTTAAACTTATGAATAGTTTAAAAACTATGTTTTGTTTTCGTTTTAAAGGGCAGATACATGTGAATATATTATTTTTAAAAAATAATATATTTTAAATCTCTTCACTTAAGTGCCTATCAAAACAACTCTTGAATTGAATTTTAGGAATAATGAAGTGTAATTTTGTATATTTTGTTATTATATGGAATTCTTTCTTTTTGATGGCAATATGTGCTATTATAGGAAAAGAATATTCTTTCTAAATCGAAGTAAAATGTGACAAACATATGGATATATTCAATTTCCATATACAAAATGGTAAATAAATTCAGATTCCTCAGAGATTCAGACAATTGATCCACAAACAACTGTTTATCATCTACCATAGTATAAGAAATTAAAGTTAATTTTATTAATTTTCGACTCCAATATTTCACCCAAATATAATATATCTTTAAATCTCGATAACTTCCCACATTCCTTCTTTAACAATTTGTGACCCTTTTAATGTAAAATCTGCCTTTGAAACTACTCATTTTTTTTTCTATCGCGAAATAATCTAATTGAAGACGTTGATTTAGAGGCCTATGATGGCCTATGATTTTAATATGCGCGCGCCACGTTCAGATAGTTATATGAACTTGGTTACAATTTCTACAAAAAATTAGATTATCAAAATTTCCATAAAGTCCAATTGTTCGTACTATTTCCACATCAAAAAGAAAAGTATTGTCTTTCTTGAAAAAGACAGTTCTTATTATGGATATAAATTTTGGAAGTCATATATGGAGTTTGAAAAAATTCCTATATGAAAAGGTGTTCATCAAAATGTTGTAATTAGATCATTTTTTGGTTCGAAATAGTTTAATGCTTTCTCTGAAGTTTCAAACAGTTCTACTTTTTAGTCGAGGATACATATGTACCAAATTTTGTTGAAATTTATGATGTGGTTCTCGATTTATCATCACTTTTTGCACAATTACAATACTCTCTAATACCTTAAGGTCTATGAAAGTATATGTTAGATATAAAAGTCTCGCGCTTTGATTCCAACTCCAAACGAACACGATGCTAAACCTAAAAGCATAATCTGTTGTCGTTTTAAACGTTGTAGATCCTCACTATTTTTGTACAACATAACAGAAAGATAGAAAATCTAAAATCATCTTCATTCAATTTGGATAAATAGTTTCAATTTGAAAAATTGCTTTTAAAATACTTTCCAAAAAATAATAAACAAACAAGAAATTCAATCGAATTGTTATATTTTTCCTTGGAAATCAAATTAAATCACGAAAAAAACGATATAAGGACCCATTCTACCCGAAGTCACTCAGCATTTTCTTTTTCATTCTCCCTTCGAACTTAGACCCAATTTTTTTTAAACATCTGATTCCTAAAAATTATGTGATTTTAAAATCTATTAAGGAAAAATATCAATTTCTTCGTAAACAAACAAAATGTGGAACGAAGAGATTTTTCAAATCTGAATTTTTAGAATGGAAGTCAATTAAAGATAGAAGAAAAAAAAACCTATAAGAAAATATTATTGTCAAGATGACGGATGTTTGGCGCCATCCACCTCTTAAGGAAATCCAAAGCAAAACTGCTATACTATGGAATATATTGTATTTTAAGAAAATCGGTCGTGAATATACAATTTTCTAAGTTTTCAGTTTTGGAATATAATTTTTTTTCGATTTTGAGTTCTGATGAGGTAAAATGAAACAAATGGAAAACATCAAGAAAATAAAGTACAGCTTCCATGAAATCACGAATTTATACAAAATGGTTCTCATCGAAAATGTTTGATTGAGATATTTTAATGACAGCTCACAATGGAACTAGTTTTTTTTTTTTGGTACTAAATGCATTTCACAACAAAAGGTCGCTTGACTCTTTTAGAATTTTGAAAAAAAATTCAAATTTTATATTTAGTGAGAAAGTTAATTTTGAAAAATTGTAATTTGAGAAAGAAATTGTCTGACATGATTCACAGTTCGTTTCTTAGAAAATGATAAGAAATTTTAAACAACGAAAATTCATTCGTAGTTTTGTCTCGATTAGTATTTTCATCCAAAATACTCAAGAGTCAGTCATACTATATACCATATATAAATACAAATTCACAATATGGAGAAGTCCCAGTACTTTATTGTACTGGAACTTCTCCAATATCTCTACAACTAGAACCATCATCCACTAAATTGTTCGTAAACTTTTGGCATGAAATCAAGGCTGTGTGTCAAATCACTCACTGTGTTCACTTGATTTAGCACCATCTGATTTCTGACTACTCTCAAAAATTAAAATAAACTTGAACGGATGCTTTATCAATGATATTTTGAGACCATTCAAATGCTTCTACATATGCTTTGGAGGCAATGACAAAAAAGCAGGTTTCTGAATCATTACCAAATCATTATAAAAACTGCATTGTATCGGAAAGAGATTACTTTGAATAAAGAAAAATAGAAACCTGAAAAATACTTTTTCCTTTAATTTTTATAGCAACAGGAACTTTGTTGTACCTCCATACATACTTTTTTGAACAGCAATGATTTTCAATACTATGTATATTCCAAAATTTCAATATAAATACAATGTGTTAAAAATGTTTCAATATCAACTTGAACACAACAGCTTCATCCTTGGATAACAAAACGAAAGAGTATCCTCTTCAAAATATCCAATAAACTCTTTTATTGTCAGATCCCGACTATCTTTAATAATAATTTTTACCGAAATTTTTCGCAGGCAAATGAATATGAATTCAATATACTTTTCAAATTTTCTGCTTGTCTGAATCTTTTATGGTTCAAAGTTTCAATTTCAGATGAGAATTAGATACTCCTATACCGAAAATTGTTCAATAACAATAAAAACAGCCTGCATTTTTGACTGCATGGAACCACTCTTATGTTTTAATTTTAACATTATATCTATTGTTCAAAAAAAAAGGGATCAAATAGAATACGCGAATAAAATGTGGATAAAACTAATTTCACCCTGTGGCCTCTATATTATATTAGAATAAAAATTTCTGAACAATATTTTGCCCAAAGGCATGTTGTACGTAATTTAATACCACCCTCATTTTACAAAATTGATCATTCAAAGGAACAATATAAAATTTGATATCAGTTCCGAAGTAAATCAAAGAGTTGAATTATTGAGAAA